>CALSBZ010001824.1:695927-735141 GCA_943591055.1 Gobionotothen gibberifrons | reverse complement strand
GTGTGTGTGTGTGTGTGTGTGTGTGTGTGTGTGTGTGTGTGTGTGTGGGCTTAGCTAAAGCACACCCGATGAAGCCATATGCTGTCTGTCATACTTTGCAGGCAGTTGTTTTCTCATGTCCTCTCCCCTGCTCTATGCAATGCTTCTCTTTCTCTTATTACTATTCAAAACACATACACACATGCTCATATGCTGTAGCTACAGAAACACACGCATATTTACTAAGTAGCCTACAGTCACACACACACACACACACACACACACACACACACACACACACACACACACACACACACACACACAATCTGTATTCATATTAACACACACATATACTGGTGGAGTCAAACACGCAATGAACAAGCCATTGTTCTCCTTTCATAGCAGATGCTATCGCTCTCTAATTGGCTTAGCAAAAACAAAGGAAGGGCCTTGGATGCCCTGCTGCAGCTCGGCTCATTCAGTCTACAGGGAAGCCCTCTGCTGTACCAACACATATCCAGGGGCCTTGGATATGGCTGACCTCTGTGCTTTCTAAAGAAGGCCAGTCCTTGATTGCATGGCACAGTTTCAGGGTCTGTATTAAATCAGTAAACAGACGAGTGCACTTTTCTTGGGAACACTTTTGAAGCACAATATGAAAAAAAACGGTGGGTTGCCAAGAATGCTCCGACCAACGGAGGTCTGGTGAACTCTACATGCAAATACTAACAGTGCTTTCAGGATAACCATCTCACACAAAGCTCAGTGTGCAATACAATGTTTGTTCTTGCCTTTCTATCATCAAGTGTTTGTCCAAATCCAGGCCGGAAAAAAAAGAACACTACTCCAACAAAAGTGTATTACGCCTTTCTTCCCAGTGCAGCTTGACACACAATTGATCGGCGATAAGACTCCAGCACATCGCGGCAATCCACGGCTGTCACACATCCCCAGTGTTTTGCTCAGAGAGAAATGCTTGAGTTACGTCTACTGTACTGGAGGTGTAATTTGTGTTGGTGCAGTTTAGTTCAGCAGTGTGAAACAACTCTGAGACAGCAGTGTGATTTATGGGCGTACTGCTGGCATCACTGATCCTAACTTTAACTGCAGTAGTGCGGTTGTGTTATATTGCAGAGGAAGGGATCATAAAGGGTATACTGCGACCCCACCATCCATACATGTCTCACTGGTGATTAATAACAGGAGAATATGCTCTACTTTTCCAAGACACAAAGGTGAGTATGTTCTGCATGTCTGTACTTTACCTACTCATTTGATAACGTCTTAACTCAAGGTTTACAAGGTAGTTGGTAAAAGTCCAACCTTCAGCTACTCTCTACAACAAGTTGCATATGCCTTTGAACGCCTCATTGCCGTGCATTGTAATCACTAGAGTGCCTAATGCCCGGGACTGAATACAATGACAAAGAAATAGCACCCTCTTCTGGTTGAAATTGATCATCTGTCTTCCATCAATGTAGATGTATGTGTAGCAGGTTTTACATCAAAAAGTGAAACCCTGAACTAAAAATATACCAACCAGTATAGGAGTGTCAACTTCTATGAGCTGCTGTGAAGAGAGAGCCGCTTTCAGTTTGAAGAAGAGGGTCAACAGTCCTACAATTGTCAAAAATGATAAAGAACCAAGAGACTGATTAATCATTTCCGAAGACGAGCAAGCGCTCTTGTTTTCCCGGTCCAGTCTTTTCCCATCAACATCTAATT
This sequence comes from Gobionotothen gibberifrons, assembly GCA_943591055.1. Taxonomy (NCBI): domain Eukaryota; kingdom Metazoa; phylum Chordata; class Actinopteri; order Perciformes; family Nototheniidae; genus Gobionotothen; species Gobionotothen gibberifrons. Next base: position 733,437 of record CALSBZ010001824.1, on the reverse strand, counting down.
ACATGGGCTGTGACATCAATAATTCATGCAGCACTTTCGGACAAAAACATGACAATCAACACAGTCAATCTGCAACTTCTGCCATTACTAATTCAGTATCTGCTCAATTCTTTTCTTCTTTTAATAGCACTTGGCCTGATTCGGAATGCAAGTGTTGGTGTTTAGAGTGACTCACATTATAAGTCCAAGCAATTCATTATCAAGCCCTAATAAGAGGGGATTTCTCAATATAGTTTTGAATGGTTACTTAATTGGATTCAAGCTGTCTGTGTGTTCTATTAACTGCTATATCTTACAGCCAAATGTAAAACAAATGTTCAAGTGACCATTATTTCTGTAATATGTTGTCATAGCGCTCATGTTTGCAAACACATCCCGAGTGCTCCATACAAGCACTTAATTTGAGCACTGAACTAGCACATGCATAATAATGATCTTATTTGCATATATTATGTCGCCCTGTTTTGTTTGTTAATGCTTGGTAAACTTCTGGGTTTAATCGTTCAGCAGACATTTTAATTGGGAGTTTGTTAATTGGTTACATTGATGCTCTGACACTTGGTAATCTACAGGCAGGTCTCATTTGTTCACTTCAGAACTTAACAGCCTACTTTCTGAGCGATACTAATTATTTTGTACGTCAACATCAAGGATTTATTTGGTCACAATGTTTTTTATGTTTAATTCTATGTTGACAAACTAATGGTGCAACAACTAATTCCACTTATGTGTGAGGTTAACAAAATGAAGCTGACTGTGATAACGATGACACTTTACTCGGCTATGGCACCACAAAACTCCACCTTTAGAGCTATCATGGTGATAAAGAGCTGATGAGAACAAAGTCTCACTTGGCTTCCCTTGACACGATCAGATCAACTGTTACAAAACAGGCATTTGCTGTAAACTAGAGCACTAGAATTTAGATACAACAATAGTATTTAAAGGTATTTAAAGTATGGTAGAAAAGATGCTGTGAATAATTATGCTGTGACCAAGTATGTTGTATTCCCCTTTAGAGCTGATACAGCAATGTTCCAATATTTAGAATATGACATTCAACATTTAGTGCCGTAAATCTATGCTATACTGTAATGTTTCACCACAAAGATCAAGAGAGGTAAAGACACCAGAAAAATAATCTATAAACCTTTCAGAAGAAAAGTCCCGTAAATGGATTGAGGAAGCGGAACATCTTAAAGAGAGAGAGTGCACTGTCATAATCATCCTTTCTTGCAGTGAACTTTATTTATGGGTTATTCAATTACAAGGCCTTCAGTTACCAAAGTATAACACTGTCTAATGTATTTATTGGACTGTTTCTCTTCAGGCAAACTGCACTAAAAAGCGTTGCGCGCTGTGAAACGTTCCTATAACAACAGCACTGCAGGTGCTTTTAGGAAGCAAGGTGATCTACAACAGAGTGGAAACAAGAAGGACGCTGAACAGCTCTGTGTAATCACAGAAAGCCATGTCCCTATCTTACCTACACACTGTGTTGTTGTAAACAGGACATTTCATGTGTGCAAAACCCACACTATAGTTAATGCAACAACAATGCTAAATGAAATAAACACATTTACTGTATTGAATGCCAGTGAGCTACTGTTCCTTCCCTGAGCACACTGCTGAAGCTGCAGAATGTGCTATGCTAACGGAAGTAAAATAAATAATGCAAAGATATAAGCATTAGCCTAAACAATGGCTTCCAGCTTTATATCCCGTAGCACTGTCATAAATACAACACTCAACGTAAACTGTATAGCAAACTTTGGGCCAAATACGGCAATTCAATCTTTCAAACTAAGGCCAAACATGTGAAAATGAAAAATGTCTAACATTTTGGAACAACAGGACCGTTTATCTACTGTAAAATGCTACACATCCTCTATATAGCATCTCTGTTGTAAAGAGCTACACATGTCCGTTGGAAGCTTTCCCCCCATCGTCCACGTCACTCGCTGGCTCTCCGTCTGCCATTGTTGCCTCTGCCAGTGGGTTAACCTTGTTGACTTTGTGTGGTGAAACCACTAAGGCCCGCATTCTCAGCCTGATCAGGTCCTCCCTGCTGACCACACTCTCAAACCTGGTGCCCTCTATGACCAAGGTCTTTCCGTCGTCCACCACGGTGCTGGCTGGACACTCCTGCTGAATCTGTCACAACAACAACAACATGCACACTGGATCACGCTGTGCACGGCTTCCCGAGCACATAGAACAATAACAAGGTCATGGTAAATCCAGAGAGAATGTGTGTGCTTGCATACCTCCTGGTAGAAAGAATATTTATACACTGATAAACATACTTTTTGTGGAAAACGAACTTTAAAAAGGTGATATACTTTATTATTAAAGTACTTTCTGTTAATTGTTTTTTTCACAAACATGCAGGTAACCAGGGTAAAGTCGGTGGTTACTTCTTTTTTATATTTGTTACTTATTTAGTTTCTATTTCATTCTCTCAAACCAGAGTTGGTGATTATTGGAAGAGTGGAAAGACTTACGGCCCCTACACACGGCGGCGTGCGTTGCCGCTTCAACGCTTCTGCCCATTCACTTTGAATGGGGTGACGTCACGATTCGCCGAACTGCATTGCGGGAGCAAAGCGTAGCTTCTCTCGCGTTGCTCGCTTCAAAAGTAGAGCAATGTTCTACTTTTGACGCCTCGACGGAAGCGTCAGCCAATCAAATCATATGCCAGTACAAGCTCTAGCCAATCAAACCGCTGCTTGTGTGTCTGGGGCGGGAGATTCATGTGATTGGTTGTTGGTCGAGCTTCAGACACGCCCGCCGGCAAGCGTCAACGCACGCCGCCGTGTGTAGGGGCCGTTACATTCGTTCAAGATTAAAATAAATGAGTAGAGCATATTATTGTATGTTTGATACGTTAAAAAAGTATAATTGTCAAAGTCCATGCAAATATGTTTACTTCAATGTTTAGCATTGCGTTTGAAAATGAGTGTCTACATCTCAGTGTCATGTTTCTGATGATAAATAACTGTGACTACTGCCGAGTTATTCATTCTGGGAACGAATGGCAATTGTAACCTTTCCAACAGAAGACAAAATCCAGATGTTATTGGGTGATAGAGGAATATTTGTTCAGTGGTAAAGGAGCTAAACAGAGTATTTTGCTAGCCTGGTTCAAGACCTCTGAATAAGGAACAGACCTCTCATATTTTGGCGAGGGATTCAGCAATTTCAGGAATGTTGGAGAAATAACTGAACCTTTGTAGGTGAAACTGAGGTTGGGAAAATGGCCACAACCAGAACCTAAAAAAAAGTGTTCATGCTGTGGAGGCAGTTGGAAATCAACTTACTGAAAATCAGCTCCTATAGCGGAACACAATGCAAAGAAAAAAGCGAAAATATGTATATGCTTTCTAACCAAAGATTGGGGGAAACTTTTAAGGGTTGGCCCCTCTTGTACTTCTTGAAAATGGTCAGGAGAATAAATGCTTGATCACTTTGATGGCAAACAATGTAATAGAAGCTGGGAGGGTTACTGTGAACAGCAACAATTACAAATGGTAAAAGCGGCTTCTACTTTATGTCAACTGAAAACTATATTGACAGCAATTCAGTTTACATCTCCGGCTGTAGCTAAGAGGGCATATTAACTGTGTTGCTATGCAACTGTAGGCAACTCATGTATTCTGACCACTTCTAAACTCAGTATTGAGTGCATGTAATAGTCCTATCTGTTTCATTATGTGCTTTAAAGACCGGATGGAATGAATTAAACACCTCTCTTGTTGACCCTTAACACAAGAGCTGCGGTGTCAGTGGGGTATAATACAGAGATTTAAAAAAAACTAAAGCACTTGTTTGCTTAGAACTGTGATAAAATTATAAACAAGTTGAATTTAGTGATCACAACGAAAACCGCCAAGACACATACGGGCTGTAAATATAATAAGCCTATATAATAAGCCTATGTCTAAAATGGACAACATTCTAAGGAGATTTAAACTATGCAGCGATTCTGCACTGCGGTCACTCAGCCGTCTCTCGAGTTTGTTTTTTCAAATCAGCAGCTCTTCATTTTCTTCCTGCTATATTCAATGAGTGATGAGTGAAATATTATTTACCATAAGTTCTTAATAAAACGTACTCTCTTGGACTCGGTACTAGTTTGACTTCTACCAGAAATTAAATGAAGTACTTTTACTGTGTACTTTGTGAGTAATCCTCTGTCAGAGTCCCCTCCATAGTACATAATGCATGCTTTTCTGCTATCTTTGATGAGTGATACAAATATAATGTTACCATTAGTTCTTAATGAAATTGATACTGTTTGACTTTGTATTAGTTAGCCTACTACTAACAATTATTTTTTGTTGCCATTAGTTCTTCGTGAGATTCATCCTGTTGGACTCAGTGAAACTATACCCCCACAAGTACTATGAAGTACTTACTGTGTACTTTTCCAGTAATCCTCTGTCAATGTCCCCTCCTGAGTACAAGAATGCATGTTTTTCTTCTAATAAGCATTACAAAAAATTTCTTCCTGAGACTGATATTGCTGGACAGAGTATTTTAAGAGGATATGGTAGACATGATATCAGCAATACTTCCAGTCAGTACTCCAGCAGCAGCATTTATACACCTTGGAAATACTTTAGAGACTGGCCTGGATAGCTGGTCACAACTACCCTTCAGCAAAGTGACACACTCTGTCACTCTGGTTGGCCTCTTATGAAGCTGCTGGCTTTTAATATATGATTATTTCTCAGCCGCTAGTTCGTTCCTCGCAGATTCTTCAGTCTCATCAGCCTCATCCTTCCATCAGTCCCAGTCAACGCCTCCAGCACACTTCCAGTGTCTGACTCCATATGATATTGTCCTGATGCTGTAAGGGTGATGCCCCATGATCACAAAATGACCCCTCTAGAGTCTGAGTGCCAAGGACCTCATATTATGTCTGTCATTAATGTTACATCACCCATTATAACAATTTTCTTTCCCTTTTTCTCTTCTCTTAACTGTAAAGTATTTTTCCTGCACCATTTGAAGGCTTCAAAACAGGCATTTGTACTGTATGTGTTTGGAGAAATTACACAATCAATGGCCCAGAATTGTACTTTATAAACTATGAATCTTGTGGTGCTAAAAAATACACACTGGCTAAGCCGGCCAGGATATATATATGCCTTTTTTGCAATGTTTATTAAAATGTCACTAGTTATTTAAACAAACCACTATCTGAGGATAATAGCAACCATAAAACACCCTTTATCTAGAGAGCCATTGAAGCCCATGAAGAATGTATCCTTCCACAAATCTTTTCATCTGCTGTATTAATAAAGTTGCCACGTGTTTTCAAATTCAAGTTAATGCACTATCTGTGCAGAACATTACAAATATTCTTCATTTGCAGTATTTTATTTTAAAAGTGTTCAGAAAGACTGCATCAATGATATGCTAGATATCTATATATCTATATAATAGCGATGTAACGATACCCAAAACTCACGGTACGATCGCGATAAAAAGTCCACGGTACGATATTTATCGCGATATTGAATCTTTTTTTTTTTTACTTGAATTTTTTTTCTTTATTAAATAATAAATCTGATTTGTACAGCATTTTAGTAGGATAGTAGTATTTTAAAGTGTCAACAATATAATAATCAGACCCTGCAATAGAATACATCAAGTTTCACTTTAGTTTTTCAAGTAACTCAACTCTAACTCACTAACTCACTCACTCAGCATCATCAAGGTTATCTTTTAGGAATATGAGTTGTTGCCAAGAAGGTGAGGCTTATTGACAGGGCGAGATATAAATATACTGTTGGTACTTGTCTATGTCTCCAGGTATGTACATGTAGCCCTGTACATACGACGTCCTGTTGTGTTATCTGTTGTTTTATGTTCATGTTGTAACCTACTTGCTGCCATGTTGGACAGGTCTCCCTTGAAAAAGAGATCAACCTTTTTGTTTGTTTTTGCCGTCCTCCAGACTTTGTTCCTTTTGCCGGTTGGCATTTAAGTTACGGCTGTGCTGACAATAATAATGCTCGCCGTTAACTATACTGTGTGTTTGGTGTTGTTTGTTTTTATGTTGCGGGTCTTCCCACGAGCCACTACCGCTTGGTAGGGGGACGGGTCGTAACACTGCACTTTATTCTTTATTCCTTATTCCTAAGTATGTATGCTGCGTGTATTTTGTTGTCTTATGTTGTGATGTTTTGTTTTTGTTTTGATGGCACCCTTGAAAGGGAGAAGCATGTATTATTATCTCATTGTACATGTATAATGACATTAAACGATTCTATTATATTCTAAGTACACAGTAAAAGTACTTCATAGTACTTGTGGGAGTTGTTTCACTAGTACTGAGTCCAACAGTGTCAATCTCAAGAAGAACTAATAGCAGAAAAAATAATAACAAACTCGAGAGACCAGGGGGGTATGTCACGAAGCAGGATTTTCGCTTAGCCGGCCCATCTTCAGAGCAATCTGACTATTATAACATTAGCGTTAAGAAAGCTTACTTAAATATCTGCCACAACATAAGTAACCAGATCAAAGTTACGGTCTATATGCTGTAAAATGTATTATCTCTTCGATTTACACACGGAATATATTGCACGTCAGTCAGCTGAGCCGTATCTGGCCGTGCAACACTCACAACTCACATACTGTATGCAGAAGTATTATTTTAAGCAACACATTAAGTTGACGAAACACTCGAGTCAAATGTAATTAAAGTCAGATGGTGTCTTAGACGGGGCAGTGATATCATAAACCTGTTAATGTACCCATTCAAACACTTTTTCTTTTACCAGCTGTATTCACCTTGCAGGTGCAACTATGTGGCTTTGATCCTGGATAAAGTGTTTGAGTCATGGATGGACCAGCTTCGTGACATACCCCCCTGGGGCCTGTACTACGAAGCCGGTTCAACATAACCTGGATATGTTTGAGTTAGCCGGTTGGCCTAATGCAAAACATACCCGCTCTCGCTAAACGGTACTACGATGCGGGTTATCAAGTGGATCACTCAAGCCAGCCGTGTCCTATATCGTTAGGTGCACGTTCACATAGGGTGGTATTTGGAGCATTCGACCAATCACAAACATGGAGAAGCGTACTGACAGCGCAGTGTCATACTTCCTGAATGAAAAGTCAACTATATAATTAGACAAATATGAAGACGTTAAACTTTAAACATCCATGACTCAAACACTTTATCCAGGATAAAAGCCACATAGCTGCACCTGCAAGGTGAATACAGCTGGTAAAAGAAAAAGTGTTTGAATGCGTACATTAACAGGTTTATGATATCACTGCCCCGTCTAAGACACCATCTGACTTTAATTACATTTGACTCAAGTGTTTCGTCAACTTAATGTGTTGCTTAAAATAATACTTCTGCATACAGTATGTGACACTGTGAGTGTTGCACGGCCAGATACGGCTCAGCTGACTCAGATAAGGAAATATATGATACATTATGATGTGATATGCCGCGGACTGTACTGTTACTTTGATCCGGTTACTTATGTTGTGGCAGATATTTAAGTAAGCTTTCTTAACGCTAATGTTATAATAGTCAGATTGATCTGAAGATGGGAGGTGATATTCTATTCAATTTCACGTTCACACAGTCTGTGATTTTTGCCGGCCGTCTTTCCTGCAACGGCAGTTTTTCTGTATTTCCTTTCTCCTGTAATGTGACTTGATCGCTTTAAACTCCGCACACGGAGCTCTGATTGGTCAGCAGGCGGTGCTTTCACTGAGTTGATCTCTTAGCCTGCAACCTAACCTCCTCCCGAGGAGGTTAGCCGCTCAGCATAAGTTACCATGGAGATCTAGCCTGCTAAAAAGAGAACCAGCTTCGTAAGACCGGAAAGCCGGAGTTTTCCCTGAAGTTAGCCGGCTAAGCGAAAATCCTGCTTCGTAGTATACCCCCCTGAGTTGACCGCAGTGCAGAATCGCTGCATAGTTTAAATCTCCTTACAATGTTGTCCATTTTAGACATACTGTAGGCTTATTATATTTACAGCCCGTAATAACATTCATTTTCTGGGCTCAATATGTGTCTTGGCTGTTTTCGTTGTGATCGCTAAATTCACCTTGTTTATAATATTATCACAGTTCCAAGAACACGAGTGCTTTTGTTTTGAAATCACTTCCGTGAGTTTCGCCGGCCACTTGCTCCAATAGAGAGGCGAAGTCCCTCCCCTTCCGAGGGAGCTCATGGGACCCCGGAAGCGGAAAATTATACATTGAAGTCAATGGAGAGAGAAACGTTATCTTTTGATCCCGTTTGAATTGTGCCACGAATGACACATATGATGTTTGTCAATTTAAAATATAATTTTGCAAGTCAAAAAAATTAAAATGTGTCGTAAAACTGTGAAGTAACACATTTGTTTGTGTGAAACGCTGAATAAACTACATCTCCGGTCAAGCAGAACAACACACGTCACCAAGATGGCCGTCACTACTGTCTTGTCAACAAAGGGAGTGACTACCCTCACGATCACCACAATGAAACACGTCCAGAAGAATGTCATGCAAAGCTCCCTGCCTGCCTTCATTTGATTCTCTCTGAACTGCCTGGTCTTTTTAATGTTTAATGTCAACCATTTGTGCAGATAGCGTGAAGTAGAAAAGATCGCACATGCTAATGTAGCGTTAGCATTTCTCCCCCGGGCTTAAGTTGTGTATTATAGAATGATCACACAGGTGTGACAGTACTCTTCAAAGTACACGAAATATGACTACTACACTTACTTACTGTTTAACATGTTGGGTTACTTGATGTTACTTATTGTTAAGGCTAATACAAATGACAAGGCTGTAATGCCAACTAACGTGCTAGCTACTAGCTAGGTAGCTAACTTGATCCAGCCACTCCTGTTCCTTTCATCAGACGGGAAGCGAAAGAACGAGCAAGACCCATTGCTGGTATGATAACAACCTGGTACTAAGCACACAGGCATCTTGTTAAAGTTATCTTATCTTAGCCAGCGCCATATAGATAGATGATATCTATATGGCGCTGATCTTAGCTATCTCTTAGTGGAGGAAAACAGTTATGACATCACTTACGCGACTCTGGGATTTGTAGTCTTTCTAGTTGCGTCTTATATTTCAACAGTTTTATGACAAACTGTGACTTTTTTTACATGGAAATGATTGTTTAAGATTGACAAACATCATATGTGTCATTCGTGGCACAATTCAAACGGGATCAAAAGATAACTTTTCTCTCTCCATTGACTTCAATGTATAATTTTCCGCTTCCGGGGTCCCATGAGCTCCCTCGGAAGGGGAGGGACTTCGCCTCTCTATGACCATTTGACCATTTAGTAAGGTAAAAAGCAAAAAGGCCTCGCAGACGCTCTTCCATTTACTTGTTTAATAAAGAAAAACAAATGGACGGTAGATACACGGATTCTGTACGTACCTCTCTCTGCACAGTTGTTCCACACCAGTCCAGCAGTTTCTCTATATCGGACATCAGCAACTGAGCCTTTGACAACACTGCAATCAATGGCATTGACAAAAAAAACAAAGCAGTCCCCATTACTACTCTCCTTATTTTTGGTAAACACTTCTACAGGCATTTGTTTTTTTTAAGTCATGCTACTTGTAGTGTGTGTTGGTTTGAGCTGGAAAGGATATAATTAGAAAGATTTTTATTCTGAATGAAAACGTTGAATAAACCTAAACTAGTGTGTGACAAAGTCCTCAGAAAGTGAGTAAAACAAAGTTCTATTAAGGGGAAATGTTCTTGTCTTACACTGATGAGTCCCAGGTGCCTCTTCACATGGCATTTTTCTGATCGTCGGTGTGTATGGCACACAACTGACTGCTTTGCACTAAGTAAAACATATAGCGCATTTAGAAATCAATCGGCAACACAATGAATATAGAAAAATATACATGTTATTACTATTGACAATAAACTCTCCAGAAAGGTTTACTTTTGAAGCACATGCACTTTAGCATGGCTTGTTTTTTCTTTAAAACGTTTAGCGCTGTTTAAGTGACACCACTAACATCTTATAGCACATGATGGCAAAAGGAGATTTTTTACAATAACAAATAAATAACCAGTTATATTGGTAAATGTAACAATGTTTTAGTTGGGATAATCTATTCAGATTCAATTCGTGAGAAGGCATTGAGTGGTAAAGAGGCCAACTGACACTTTTTGTAAACTTCCTTGTAGTTTCAGTGACATCCTTATCAGCGTATGATTAAAAAAAAGTTATTTAAATATAAGCAAGGCAACGTAATTGAAACGTAAAGAAATTATATGAAATGTAATCTATCCATCATTTTTGCTTTTAGCATTTAGCTCATTAGCTAGCTACTTGCCACGTAGCTACATCGCTAATCGCTATAAATTAGTCAGTATCAGTGGGTAACCAACCACACCTTAAATTATCAATGAAACAAAGATTGACTAACGTTAAGGACTAGCTTTTGTTCAGGGCAGTACATTATTTTATGTAACTGAACATGTATTTGTACTGGTAGGCCTACTTACTCGTCGATACTTTGTTGACTGCATCACGCTAGTTTTGGAAAATACGTAATGTTGTTAAATATACCTCATGACATGAGAAAGGAGATGATTGAAAACGCGTGACCGGAAGTTAGCACCCGTTGAAGTTTACCGAAGTTTACTCTGGAACCACAACGTTACAACAATAAAATGTAATAATTGATTGTTTGAAGTAGGCTCCCTCTCCGAAGAGGAAGATATTTACTGTAAGGCCACGGCCTTTGTACACAAACTGAGGGAAATACTTCACGTAAGGCTGAAAGCATTTTTCTTTCAGTCAAATCAGTTTTGTTTACTATCCAACATGTTAAATGGCGTAATTCAAGTATCTTCTTCCTCAACGTGCATAAAGTAGTATGTTACAAGCGATCACAAGAATATTCGCTAATACAATCCCTAATGATGCACTCACTTCTATTTTTGTCGTGCGTTTATTTTGAAAGGACTTTAGCAGTCAAGTGACTCCCGGAAGTTTTTGTTTCCTCACCTGTCAGTTCTGACACGGTGCGAGAGTCCAGCCTTGTCTCTTTGTTTTTCTCCGAGAAACAGGTCTTCTTTTTTCGAGAATAAATGATAATCTTGTGTGGTCCACTGACACCTAACTGAGGACATAATTTAACACGGTAAGCGGGAGTCGAGAGGGAACAATAATCGACTGCTTTTGATTCACCTAGCCACAAATAGCCAGAAGACGTTAGCTCAGAGCTAGCTTACTGTTATCATCAACAGATCGATCATTTTAATTCCGGACATTATGTACACAACTTTCATGTTTCCCTTGGTCATTGTGTGCTTTGTTCTATTCATCCTGAACGTCATTGTAAAACTGACCCGATGTGTTTTATCGGTGGTCAACACAGCTCACGGAAGCTAACACCACAACGTTAGCATCGTATACAAACGATTCAATGAGTGTTTACATCCCAACAATGGCTTTCCCATACCTCTGGAAACGAAATAAGGTCTCTGCATAGCTGAAATGACTTTGTTAGCTGTTAGCTCTCATAATTTATCAAGAATTGTCGAACGAGATGGTGTTGCTATTCGTGCCTCATTCTAGATTTACGTTGACTTTCGGTTTAACTTTCGATTTCATAGCATGTTCTGAAGTCGTCATTTAAAGTCAGCAGCTCTGCCTTTGTGGGGTTTTGTTCATATGTTTTTGTTCCGTGGCATTAATCTTAGAGCATGTCCAGGTATTGTCTTTGTCTTTTTTTATATAAAAAGCTACGAGCTTAAGTGTTAAAAACTTGGCTCATGATTGTTTGCTGCATCATCGCATGGTGACATCATCAACTAGCTGCCCGTGTGCTGACCAGCTCCTACAAACAGATGACTAGATCAGGCATGGTTTGGGATTTATGTTAAGTCTGTTTCAGGTAGCTGTCTGTCTGGACTGCTCCTTCGTGTGGTCAATAGGTGTTGATCACAGGCCTGTAACAACAGGTCACTGTGAGACCCTCCACTCCCTCATCAAAGAAAAACAATTCTTAAAGTAATTTGTTTTTTTATATGTACAGAATTTCGTTATTATAGGACAAGCAGATATGGAGCTTTTCCATTTCACCTTAAGTACTGTAAACAGATTTGTCCCAATTATTACATTATTATATTATTTCGATATTTGCACACATTTTACAAATGAAAACATTACAAAAAAAGTGGAATAAACTGTTGTCATAAGACACAAGACTAATGTTTGGTGGCTGTTTAGTCAACTTTGCACCTGATTTGATTATAATGTGGGCCTGATGATGGCGCCACGGTGTTCATCCATAATGCACCCTGATGCTGTTTGAGGCCTGTGTTAATTACTCGAGGCACACCTAGAATAAACTCTAGGCCTGTTCTTAACTCTTGCATGAAGTAATAATGGAACAAAACACCTATTGATAAAACATTTGAGCTGCCAAAAATGCAATACATTAAAACAACTATGTACTTTATCAGTAGTACAACTTAAGTAAAAGGTATTTAATTAGTTTAAACCCATTAAATGTAGGCTGAAACCCCTGCCTATACATTTCTTTTAAAACCCAGACTCCACAACACATCTGAAATGCTTTAGCTTTAAGCATTGTGCTCTACTTCTTGTTTAGCTACCTTAACACTTCATTTAATTTCCAAGCTAAACGAGGTTTAAAAATCTTGCTACAACAAACTAAATCAAATCTGATAGCATTTTTTTTTTTTTCTGCTCAGGAAGCTATTTTCTTTTAAAAAACAGGAAGTGATGCATTGTACATTTCCTGCAGCAAGAGATCAACTGAAAAAAGTCTGAGCAATGGGACACTGTTTGATTGTAGAGTGATCTGTGGGATATGTAGTACAAAAAAGCCAGCTATACTCAAACATGTCACAATAATGTGCAGAGACTAGTTAAAACGCTACTTAGTACTAAGCTAATGTATTGTCAACACAAGGCCAATCATGCTGTTGGCTTTCACAGACATCTAGCACTTTCTAAATCAAACTCTTATTGTATCCCCTAGGTCTTCTTTCTGCCACAGAGTAGGCCTGTGCAGGCATGGAGCCCCTGGCAGTGGATGATGACATTTGCATCCTTAAACACGAGACGGCCTACACCGCTGCTGGCGAGAGTCCTGTATCTGTGTGTCCCGGTGATGAATCTGTCGCCTCCCACTTCGCCCTGGTCACGGCCTACGAGGACATCAAGAAGAGGCTGAGGGACACAGAGCGAGAGAATACACTGCTGAGGAAGAGGGTGAAGCAGCTGGAGGATAAGGTATAGATGTAGACCAAATAAGGGATGGTGGGAGGGAGGCAATGAGAACAAATATTGAAACATATATTCGGAGAGTGAAATAAAATAACATACGGCTTTTACTAGAGGTTTAGAAAGGGTTTACTGTCGAATAAGATGAATGAAATATTCCTTTTTCTTTTAATGATAGACTAACTCCAAAATGCTCGGAGAAAGTTTAGAAAAAGTCAGTAGCTTCAACTGCAAAATAACTCGCCTCTGGGAGAGTCTGCATGCCAGCATCATTAATATTGTTGGCCTCCAGTCAAAGCTATAACACAATGAGAAATAAATCAGTTGTGTCTAAAAACAGGGAGGGGGTCTGGATGAGTGCGGTGTTGCCAAACAGTTGGATTTAGATCAACAAAGGAGTACAATACAAAGAGAGCTATTCCAACAGGATGGGTCTTAATGCAGATGGTAGGCTGAAGTGAAAATACCGCACAACATGTCGGCAGAGATCCTCTCTGGAACCGTCTCATTTCTTTTTTATCGGTTTAAGTTTTATCTGCTGCAGCATTTTTGGTCCATCACGATAGGATGTGGTGGGGGGGAACGTAACCTCCTACCGCAGATATGTGCATCTAATGAAATGGATCTGTTCTCTGTGTATCTTCTCCGCTGTAGCTCAGGCCGGAGGCTCCTCCATCCGAGGGTCCTCAGTACGTGAATAAGGCCTTCAGCGCTTACCGGGGTATCTATATAGAGAAGGAGGACCTGCAGCTGGAGCTAAACAAACTGGTGCGTTTACTGATTCATTTTTCCTCAAACTGACTAGAGCCTGGCACAAAGTATGTTACGTAACTTGCGAGCACTGCACATTTTAAAGTACGGATTAAAAGTATTTTTACTGTAACTTGTGATTTAAGTAAGAACAGCAAGTTTATGATATGACACGAATATGCTGTTTCCCGGGGCCATGAGAGGATGAGAGTTTGGTGCATGGGTTTGAATGCTGACTCTCATCATGTTCCTCCCTCTATAACTCTCTGTCTCCTCTGTTCCTCTGTCAGAAAAAGGAGAAGAGTGAGAGTGAGAGGCTGTTGACGGAGCAGCTGCAGGCCAGAGAGTTGGAGCTGCTGCAGCTGAGGACGGAGATGGAGACCAGCCAAGGTACAGGTAGAGCTCACAGGGTGGATTCCTACTCATGCATCAGCGCTACTTTAGACTGTATGAACAATAGGACGTTTGCGGTAGTATTTCACATTGGCTTCCTGTGTGTTTGGAAACTACTTTGAGGTGTATGTAAGATGTGTTTTTAGTTGTATTATTTACAAAAAAAAGGAAAATATGAAGTGAGATGATATCTACTTGTAAACTATGAGTTGTAATATTTTGATACTGAGATGTGTAGGGCAAAGCTGTACTAGGCTACTATGTCAAATCTGAAGAACTACTACTCGTATTTTACCTGAGTGTTTGCGGTTTACATTGCTTAGTAATTCCGATACGCTACATTTAAGATACGTTTTTGACTTTATTCATTTGACAGCTATACTGTAGTTACTATGGGGACTTTTAAATCAATTGACATACACAACGTTGACACACTTAGCACATTTTGATTGCAGGGCTTTTACTTGTTTAACACAGTTGTAGTTCTACTTTTAAACAACAGTACACTTCTTTCAAAACTGGGTTAAACCTTTATTAGCTTTAAACATTCAAGTGGATTGCTCTGTATTTGACTGCCTTGCCTTTCACAGTTCAATAGCTCTCCTTCCTTGTTTGTGTGCAGTGATGAAGAGCCTGACCAGCCCTCAGGACTACTGGCAGGTGGACAGGGTCAGCACTGAGATGAAGATCCACAAACTGCAGGAGGAGCTGGAGAAGGTGACGCTGGAAAACAGCAGACTGCTGGAGACAAGTGGGGTGAGTGATGGGGGAATGGGTTTTCAAAAAGTGCAACATACCCTCCTGCAATTCATGATTTATCTCATTGTGTTTACAATTGGCATACAGTACCAGCTACCTCTATGATTCTATATGGTCTCTTTTTTTAAAGCAAATATACTGCTACTTTTTTACCATGGTGTACTTATCTGCAATTTAGTTGTAGTTTTTTAACTTATTGTGTCATCTATAATTAATAACGTGTGCATACTTAGTCATTTTTGTATTGTATTATATGTAAGTCTAGTATCCTCACTTTATCTGCAGTAATAATGTAAATGTCCCCGTTGTGGGATAAATAAAGGAACTCTCTCTGATAAAAAGGGATGATGAACAAAAAGGGGGATGGAGAAAAGATAGCGGATGATAAGAAGGACAGAGTAGTAGGGATGCCAGCGATTATTCGAGGTTTGGGTGGCGGCTAATAATCGATTAATATTCGCCAGGGCTGTCCGATTTTCGAATTTGATCATGGTCAGTTTCTGGCATCCCTACAGAGTAGCCATTAGAAACAAAGTAGTGGAGAGAAGCTGGACCAAAAACAATGGGCTAACCCTCATGGTAGGGGTCTGTGGTTATTTCGTTATAACAACCTGTTAAATACTAAATACACCTTCAGACACCCCCTTCACTCTCTATCTAACATGACTTGTTTCTGTTTTAGGAGGAACCCCATGGCCTTAACGGACCAGTCTTGGACCAGACATGTGATGCAAATTATAGTGCAAGGTGAGTGTTCATGAATGTCCTTTTAATGGTGGCTCAGCTGTCATTTCAGTGACCAAACCTGAGGATGTGAAACACTGTTGCATTGGTAATTAAAATGTTTATCATCCTTCCAATTGTTAGAGTTGCAAAATTCCTCGAATATTAATGGTGGAAACATTCCATGGTAATTCAAATGAATGAACAGGAAAAAGACGTATAAAGGAGAAGGGTTATTTGCTCAGGTTGCATTTACCATGCCATCAACAGAACACAGCTGTTACCATCAGAAGCAGACATCATTGCTAACCCTACTAATATACATGAAAAAACTAGTTTTACAAATTCTTGAGCCATACTTTCCTCCGGAATGTTCTGGAACCTTACCATCACTTTGCAACCTTACTTATAGTCATGATTAGACCATTTGTACACGAGAAACACAGCTATACACTGCATGTAGTCGCTCCTCTTGTAATTGTCTCCTTTGGCCACTAGAGGAGGGTGCAGCTTCACTCTGTAACTCTGCACAGCAGCCTGTGATATGCAGATATCTCAGAAGTACCTGAACCTGATACATGATAAGCAGCAGCTAAACCCTCACGACTCCATACAAATCATTCAAATGTGCACTACAGTGTTTGATGTGCACAGGATCTATAGCAGAGGCAATCACCCTCCGCCTATTATTCATGGAGGATAATCTCCGTGGCAGCTCCTCACATTTCATGAAGGAAATGATATTTTGTGTCCATTTTAATTGTTTCACGTGTCAGCAGTTTTAATATAATGTTGGTTTTTAGCAGCACAACATGCTGTAGTGTCTCCTCACAGTTTTACCTGTCGAGTGTTGATGAGATTTAGCATCTTTACATAAGGTGTAGATAGGACAGTTTGTAGGTGTTGCCTCAAACACCGTCTCAATGCTATGGTGTGTAATGAATCTGAGGTGGTAAAGCATTCCATCCATCAAAACAGTGTGTCCTTAAAATATATCCTAAAACGCTTTGTGCTGTTAAGTGAATATGCTCAAACCCAATGAACCTCCTTTGAACAAATGAAAAGTACAGTCATCACAAAGAAACAAGCCTCTTTAGAAGTACCTCTGATTATATTTACTTCCTGTTTATATATACTAAAAATGTTGACCAAATTAAATGATTATACACCAGACCAGTTTTACATCTTGAAACATAAAACATTTGAAATGAAACATTCCTTGAGTTTTCGAAAAGGATAATCCCACAGCATGTATTCCTTCTTCAGTAAAGACAGTAGCGGGTATTTGACCATGCGAGCTTCTTGCCCTCATATGTGACTGTGGTCCACAGGGAGAGGAGGATGCAGCAGACGTACCAGGCTCTGTGCTGCGAGGTCACCCGTCTCCACTCGGAGCTGAAGCACCAAACCGGCCTGATCAGGAAACTCAGGCCGCTTCTCGCTGAGACAAAACAAGGTGAGGCGCACACACAGGGTCCTGCCTTTGTTGCTGTATATTTAAATATGAATCATTCATTCCTGTGTCAGTGATAACCCACCAGCACCTGCATTCTCACCTCCTCCGCTCCAGTATATACAGCAGGGGGAGCAACATGTATTTCTTATATTCCCTCATAGCAACACCTCACAGGTTACCTCTCAGGACACCAAGGCAGCCTTAACATATTCACTTACTTCGTCTTTCATACTAGTGAAATCATTCTGCTTTTAACTTAAGTGTCCAGGTTAATATTGACTTTTCTGCCAGACACTTTAATTTATAAAAAAAGGTTAAGTATACTGTATAAATATGCATTGCTGGTTCAAATATTTGAATCTTTGTAAATGTTGCACATACAAGTGACATATTTATATTGTTGTACCTGTACATTTTCCTCTCTGTATTTATTGTACATCTGTACCTAATTGTATCTTATGAATGAAGAAAGCCGGCTATCCCCATTAAAACAAAAATAAAACATTATTTTGTATATTACAGTACACTTTTAAAAAGGCTTTCATTTAGATTTGAAGTGACATAAAGATAGTATTAGACTAGTCTGGAAACTGAAGTATAAGCATCACTAAAGTGACAGCTTTTCATAACTAAAAAACGAATATTCTGACTTCACAAGTTTAAAGTTGTGAAAATGTGTATTCAACCTGAGTGCCAGCTAGTGTCAGATTGACGTGCTCTTTAAGCATAGTGGCCGGAATTGAAATAGTGCTTCCGACACAGGAACTAATGTGGCTAACATCAAAGGAAAGAAGGGGCTGCTGCTGCTCTTCTGTTAAAGGAAGAAGAAGTGCTCCTTACTGTAAAGATCTCCTGCTGCTCCTTGTTGCAATCTGTCCAAGGGTGTGATAAGACTGTGGATATTATCGCAGTGCACACTTTGATAAAACCTCTGTTGTCGACTCCCTCTGAGTGTCAGAAGAGGAGACTAGGAGGTGAAAATTAGAACCAAACATGGCAAGAAAGAACTATCTATTCCGCTGAATAACGAGGTCATCCTGTAACTTAGAGGAGAACAGATGAAGACATGAGGAGTGGAAGAAAAGGAGAGATGAGAGGGCGTGCACTGTGTGTTTACTCAGTGTCTGTATTCTTCTATTGTTCCTCCTTTGGAATCCCTTGTATTCAGATGGTAGACTCAGGAGACCCTCTCATGGAGGAGCAGGGAGGTAGGGATGAAAACGGGACGAGATACTCATTAAAACTTGATTATTGGCTCAAAATGATGATTTGATGGCAGTGATGTGTGTGTGAGATAATGGCTGCTGATTTGTGTTTCACTATGATTTGTATGTAGTATATTTGTGGCTTAGTTTATGCAGTCTGATTTGTTCTGGTGAAAAGAACCTAATAATTAGAGTGGATATTTCCTGATGCTCAGGCAGTGAGAAAAGGAGAAAAATAAAATAGCTATATTAAATCTAAATGCACCAATTTACGTGTAGAAAAATGAATCTCATCTGAATTCTTACCAAAATCATAATTTCCCTTTAACATGTTTTTCTGGGTCTACTCATAGTAGATTGTAGAAATGAACTGCTGATGTATTTATATTACATTCAATATTAAATGCCAATCACCAACACTCGTAAAAAATACAATGCTTTGGATTATCCTGTAGTATATCACACCCATAATCCTTTGTGCTCTATCAATGTGTCTACAGTTGCAGATGAAGTGCACTCAAATTGAACTGTATGCCAAACATTAAGGTAGTGATAAGCTTTTTTTTCATTTTGCATTTTATCTTCTCAACCATACACTGACTTTGTCTTAACAAAATAATTTTTGCAAGACTCTGATTGAGCATCCAGCAGTAATATTAACATTACAACCAATAGGAAAGATGATCAAAAAGACAAAGTATTTTTTTTTAAGTGTTAAAATAAGTATTTCTTGGAAAATACAATGCAAATATTGGCAAGCTTTCATAGGCATTTAGGCAACACTTTAAATACCCCCCCCCCCCCTCTTCTCTAGCTGCCTCAACAGTTCCAGTGCAGTGTCTGGACGACGTTGAAAAGAACACCCACCACCCAGTCTCCCGGGCAACGCCTCGCCCCCCCGGTGCCCCCCCTCTCCCCTCATGCTCCGGCCGCCCCTGCCCCCCCGCCGGCGTCCTGTCGGGCCCCCCGCTGCCGGACAGCCTGAGGGAGGACTGCTGGTACAACGGGCCCTGGCCCACCCAGAGCTGTTCGGGGGAGGCTCTGCTGGGCAGCGACCCCTTCTCCGTGGTGCTGCCCCCGCCCCCCCTGAACCAAGCCTCCCTGGACGACAGCTCGCGGTCCTTCCCCAGCCCCCCCAAACCCAGTGACGCCATGTTCTGGGAGGGACACTCCGCTGCCTCCCACTCCTCATCCTCCATTGGAAACTGCTGTCCCAGGAGCCCCCCCCCATACTGAGTGAGGAGAGAGGATGGGGTCCTCAAAGAGTGATGGAAAGTAAACAAATGAATGAACTCTCCAACCCTGCCACATAGCTACCACCTCACCTGCCTTAAGTTGATAAGACCACTGCTAGTGGGAGCTGACTGAGGCCGGAGGGGGCCTTTATGAGGGGGGGGACACTCTGTCTCTGCACACCGCATCGGTGGACAGATCCGACTTTGCAGAGGAACATTTGACGGAGAGACCCTCAGCAGAATAAGAAGTGTGTCTGTGCAGTTTTATTTCTGTGTGAATACGAACACACATCAACAGCGTGTGCCTGAGGGCAGAGCAGGGCGTCTTTGGCCTGCCTGTGTCTGTCATAATAAACCTGATAGGGCTCAAACGGGCCACTCTCCATTCACTGCGGCCCCCGATCACTGGGGCCACAGCATCATACTAGAATTTGTAAACTCCAATGCAAGTCTTTTTACATTCGATTGCTGTAAAGTAAACAGTATGTATTTACATGTTTGTCTCATGATGGTGTGAAGGAAATGTAAAGCTATTAGGACTTTGAAATGTGTCCTGTGATGGAAGCAGACATACAGTAATAAGGATCATCAGAATTCTGTGACCAAATGCCATCTCTTTTTTTCTTCAAGTTGTTGTTTTCATTCAATATCAAAGTAGGCTTTCAATTTAGCTATGCTTACCAAATCATTGAGGATGTTGCGTAACGCAAATAATAACTTTAATCTAAAAATGTATTGCTTTCTGAAACGAAACACTCCACCGTCACTGGCACTGGAAAGCTGTTTGATTCTCACAGAAATGTCTCAACTCAAACCTGCCTGTTAGCACATAGTCAGAGCTACTGTCAGACAATACACGTGTTGCTTTCTTTTCTCAGTTGTAAAGGGACATGTAAGATGTAAAGTTGTGCATTGTTGGTCATTTTTCAAATGTAAAGGACTCATGAAAGAAGCTACATACACTCCGGTGTATTTGGAAAGCTGAATAAGTTTGTGAGTTTTAAAAATGTATCTAAACTCTGTACTGTGCCGATGTTGATCAATGATACATTTGTAAGTTATAGTGTGAGGTGGGAAGTTCCTCTTTGATTTCTCTTTTTAAGTCAGATGAGTATAATCACCTGAAGGATGTACAAAGGAAAACGCATTATGGGTTGAACACAAAGACGCTGAGAGAAGAATGTGCATATTTGTATAAATGTATATGGTGGGCTTAAGTACTCTGCCAGATGCGATTTTGCACTCCAAAACATACTTTTGTTTTTTTCTCCCCCAGCCCCAAAGCTTCTGATGTGTATAAGAGTTGTCTCCACTGGTGAAGACAATACGTCTATAAACCTGAAGAAAAGTAAGCTGTGACTAATAGGTGCACAAAGGCCCATGGTGTTTTATTTCCATTTTCTTCAGTCTGTTCCATAACTGTGGTCTTTTTGTTCATTTTTAAGAAATGTTATTTTACAGCAGTAGTTTGGTACTTCTGTAAACGATTTGCAAACCAAAATGCAATGTACAGTAGATATGGATTATATTTTAGATTTACTGCACTTCAGACTGTTTGTAAATATACTCAATTAAACAAAGGAAAGGAAGTGTGCTGTGTCTCTATCCATATTGTCAGCAATAAGGTTTAAAGTTTAAAAACAGGAGGCTTTCGGATGCTGATAGTCAAAACCAGATATAACCTTTCTTTAAAAATATAGTTATTTACAGTCAATATTTATTTGTATTTGTTCCCCCCCTCCCGGTCCTAGAGAATAGATACATGTATAGGTTAAAGTAATGTAGAAGATAATATTAAAAGAAAATTAATAGATAAGGGAATAAAGAATAGTAACAGTAATACATGTACCCATATATTCACATATGTATACCTACACGTACCTACATACAAGTATACAATGTATAGAACAAATAAATTAAAAAAATATATATATAGTTATTTGAATGTTGCTGAAACCAAACCATTTCTGGATTCACTACAGGAGGAAAATATAATTAATCAGCTAATTTCATCAACTATTTGTTTTAGTCAGGTATCCATAAAAATGTCCAACTTGGCCATCTTCTGGCTTTTCAATGTGAGAATATGTGGCTTCTCTCGGAGTCATAATATTAGAATGAATACCTTGGGGAATTTAAATATAGCAGACAGGCCATTTAAAATCACAATTCATGTTTGCATTTGCCATTGATTATTAAACACAATCTTTTTTAAGAAAAGGCTGAAAAATATCTACCAATAACTCCACGCCTTACATTAATTAAGGGTACCACACTGCAAACTGGTTGTCACCAAAAGAGAGAATAACATTCTTAATATGACAAGGACAGTAATATTACAGTAACTCCTTGACACTTTTAATCAAATTGTGCCATTGTTTGTTTTTTGGAATTACAGATATAAACAAAAATGAAAATAAGATGGCTTAAACGGTCCAACTCAAAAAGAATAGCACAAATCAAAGACACAAGTGATTATAATTAACAAAAGTATAATTTACTTTTGAAATGAAAAGTAACAGCTTAGATAATGTAATCTGTTTAAGAGGTTCATTTAGCTCTACATTAGTGAGGCCTAACTGTAAGGTGATGCTTCAAAATATTTATTAAAAAAAGGAAAAACAAAGACAGCTTTTTCCCAGAGAAATATTATTAGAGATAAGAACAACCATTTAATCAGCAAATGCTTGGACATTTAATTTCCCCCAGTGTCAAGAACGTCCAAACGTCTATGTTGTACAGACAATAACTCACATAAACAAAGGATGTTAGATGTGTGGGTCATTTACCATCGATACACACTTTAGTGCAGCTGAATATCTTTATTTACAATGTCATTGCCTATTTCAAATGATCATACATGTTACAATGCTCTGTGAGATGTTCCTTACATACGCTGTACAAGATTCTTTCATTGGAAACCAACCCTTTTTGATGACAAAGGATGTTTTACACTTCAGATTTGTACCAAGCTGTACGGCAGAGCAAAGGCAACACAACAGTAGATACAGGAGGAGACTGTATGATCAGATCTGTATATTCAATTCATCAATGAGCTCATCGCTAAATATAACGTTAAAGCTGCTGATTTAATAAAAGGGAGGGAGATCATTCCGGCAATCTGACAGAAAACATCTTGCAAATATACAGAAAAAAAAGAAGCCATTAATTAGATATATTCCTGGCACACCAAACTGATTTCAGTCACTCCACAGGTTTTAATAAAGGCACAGGCTATGCTTTAAAGATGAGCATGTATCCTGGCCGTGGGGCACATGGAGCTGGTTCTGACCAGTCTCACAATCTGCACCTTCAGAAGGGGGGAGGCTATCATGTTGTTAGCTACATGCTAGTTGGGAGTTTTTGTTTCCTGTTCTTCGTCGCGACCCCTGTCTTCAAAAACTCAATTTTCTCTTTGATGTACTCCTGCTTACACTCCTCGAAGAACGCAGGGTCCTTGTAGCTGGTGGGAGACAGAAGGAACAGTTTTATTTCACAGAATTAAGGTGTTCTTGTGTGACTCACTCGGTGGTGAGTATGGCCCACAGAGTGTTAACCTATGCTAAAGATGTTGGTGGGATAACACTTGAGGGTGTTGCTGAGGATATCGCACTCACTGTATCGTCAGACATTCCTTCAGTGCTGCGTTCTGCTCTCGACACTTTAACACCATGAGGAACCCCGAGTCTTTGCAGCAGTGGTTGAATGCTGGAGGAAGGTGGCAGAGAGAGGGGGAATTAGCAGAGGAACAGCATGTACAATAGCCACAAACATAACTATTATTGTTTCAATTCTTTTTAAGCCTTCCACCTTTTCTGTTTGATCCCAGAGTAGAAGCTCAGAAAAAAAAGAAGAGTAGCCACAAGCTAATAAATATGGGCCTTCAGTGGGCCCTCCACCACAAGAAGGAACCCAGTCACTCTGCAGCCTCTTATCTAACTGAAAACATGTTTCCTTCGAACAAGGCCTGAACTGAGTGGTCGTTTTGGTGGTCGCCCTGTTTCCACATTGACCTTGTAACGGTCAGTCCACCACCTGTCTGTAAACCCAGTAATTAAATATAGGCCACGTTTCAATACTTCCTGACTGACAGTGGTAGCAAACTAAGTGGTGAATATGTTCAGCGCATAGATCTCTTATAGACATGGCACATGTGTGGCGTGTTGTCACCCTGCTCTAAATACCATGTGGGGTGCCTCCATTTGAAGTTCTTGCCGTTACCCTGCATTTCTCCACAGGTTTCTCTATCCACAGGTCTGTGTTTCAGTTCTGCATTTTGTTTGCAGATCCAAATGAGGTAAGCACAATCTGTGTTGATGGTGTTGGTGGCAGAATGGCAAACATGTTTATGTTCAGAGTCTCCTACGATTTTCAACAAGACTTTGGCTGATAATCAGTCCTACCTTTCCTCATTGAGGATCCATGTATTTGTGCTGGCTCTTAGTCCAGCTACACTGAGTGCTTCATTTGTTTCCCTCCCTATAGCTAGGTGCTGAACATTTCTGGAGGTTCTAATCTCCTCTGACCAATCGTAGTCAATATCAAATATACAGATTGCCAAGTAATGCAATAAGGTATAACATCGGAAAACAAATGCAGTACGCACTGCTAACATGTCCTCTCTCTCTCTCTGAGATACAGATAGCCCTTCCGTAACACTGCATCAGCAACACAATGCCCTGGCTAGCGGTGTTTTCCAGATGAAACGTGCAGGGTCCTCATTGTAAACAAGGTGTTGAACAGCAAGTCTTCACCTTGTCAGCAAGCTCTTTCTCAAGACTTGAATTAAAACCACCGCCGTCCCATGCCATGTCCCCTTCACACAACTGACATCATAAATACCTTTATCAGTGGCATCAGTATGGTTATCACACAGACACTTTCATCAGGATGCAAATGTGAGAAAAAAAACTGAAAAGCAATTTAGAGAAGCAGAGCAGTGCGACTAATCTAATCAGCGAGCGCCTCATCCCAGTCCCATGGTGCTAATAGCGGCTGCAGAGGGCTGCCTCTCTGAGCGCAGATATACGAGAGCAGATTTATGTCTGAAAGGCCCTTCTGAAGAAAGGCGTGATGGCACCTTCGCTTTAGACACTGTTTGCCATTTTTAAAGATGCAGAAGTGTAGTTTGGCAGTTAGGAAAAAAGCAGAAGCTCTGGGATTAAACATGTGGGGAGGGTTGGGACCTTTAGAGAAAGATAAAAGGTGTGAACCTCTAATATATAAATAGTTACAAAACGAAATATAAGTGGTGATGATTTGAGGGATTTATGCAGTAACTTAAAGTAAGGCATTGTGAAAATTAGTATATCAATCTTTTTTTCTCTCCATATTTTAGATGAGGGGATCCCAACACATTAGGACCAATTCCATTTCTGCAAATATAAGCAAAAAAAACGAAACCAGGTCAATGTGGAAGAGGTTACTCAATTAGAATGTGGATTGTTTAAATGGTTGATTTTCAAACACTTATATACAAGATATATATTATTACAAGACATCATCCATGCAAGGGGAAGGTCACACCAGGTGAAATAAAGCTTCAGAGATGTTGCGTACAGGTCAGGAGTACATTGTAGATTCAACAACAAAGCCTACAACATACAACTAAGGGGGGCTTTGAAGCATTTATGCTGAGGCAGATCACAGAGGAAAACATACTACCATATTCTCTTTGTTTTTTTGGTAAATCATAAAAACACGTGAGTGGGGCCCAGTGCAGACACTGCATGAAGGTGTGAAAATGAGTGGGATGGAAGCAAGTAATGTGAAGGGGGGGGGGTTTCCACTACCCACACAGCCACTGTCTGTCCCATCACCTTCGGATGCATGTGCACCGTCTCCCCGCTTGAGCACTACATTTCACCAAACCACATAACATAGTCATTGTGTGACAAAGCTGCAGCACTTCCAAGCAGATGAAGTGGCAACGGGTGTGATGCTAAATGGCCTACTGCTCAATTCAGAGAAATGTAACTATGGACTGTGGGTGTTCATGGTCGTGGGAAACAGTTAAACCAAAAAGTGTGAAAAGATTCAAAAGGAGAGAAAAACAAGGTTAGATCAAAGTCCACAGAAGGAAGATATTAGAAAAAAACTCTAAACGGCCACATGAAGGTTTAGAGCAGGGGTCGGCAACCCCTGGCACGTGTGCCACCATTGGCACGCGGGACCGTAACCAGTGGCACACTAGGAATAAGGGTGCAAAAATATTTTAATTGTATTTTCGGATCCTGAACGAGACCGCAGGCAGAGCGCGTTTCCCCCTGCAGAAGGAAGCCATGCACGCAGCGCAGCGCAGAAGGATAACTTCTAGGCCCCGCTCTCTTTAACTCCAGTCGACTTTCTGCTGCTTTCCTCGATGGTGAAACGACCAGGGGTGTAGCGCACTTCACACATTGCAGTACCCATAAGGAGCTGTACATGCCGCAGTTTTTGCGTGGCTGTGTCTTTGGTTGAAAGCCCAGTGTCGATCTGCTCATCTGTCATCGAAAATAATATGCTACACAGGGGCGGACTGGCCATCTGTGTGTTCTGGAGAATCACAGTACGGACGGTCGTCAGCGAACGGAGCCGGTCGCCAGCGGGCTGTTGACGACCGGGCTCGGTTTGCTGACGACCAGCACCGCCCTTTATTTATTTAAATGTGTTTAAACGGCATCATGTAAGTTGCGCTGACAGGCGACAGAGGTCCACAGCTTCCCCCGCAGCGAGGCTCCCCCGCCCTCCAGTTGACAGTTCACGAGCCCCACCCCCCGTTGACAGGTAACGAGCGTCGAGCCCCACCCCCCGTTTACAGTTCACGAACGTCGGCACACTAATCAGATTTTATTTTTTAAATGGCACTTCATATCAAAAAGGTTGCCGACCCCAGAGGCCTGTACTACGAAGCCGGTTCAACATAACCTGGATATGTTTGAGTTAGCCGGTTGGCCTAATCCAAAACATACGTGCTCTCGCTAAACGGTACTACGACACGGGTTATCAAGTGGATCACTCAAGCCAGCCGTGCCCTATCTAGTGAGGTGCGCGTTCACATGAAAGGGGTGGTATCTGGAGCATTCGACCAATCACAAACACGGAGAAGCGTACTGACAGCGCAGCGTCATACTTCCTGAATCAAAAGTCAACTATATAATTAGACAAATATGAAGACGTTAAACTTTAAACATCCATGACTTAAACACTTTATCCAGGATCAAAGCCACATAGCTGCACCTGCAAGGTGAATACAGCTGGTAAAAGAAAAAGTATTTGAATGCGTACATTAACAGGTTTATGATATCACTGCCCCGTCTAAGACACGATCTGACTTTAATTACATTTGACTCGAGTGTTTCGTCAACTTAATGTGTTGCTTAAAATAATACTTCTGCATACAGTATGTGACACTGTAAGTGTTGCACGGCCAGATACGGCTCAGCTGACTCAGATAAGGAGATATATGATACATTATGATGTGATATGAATGATAATGGGACACATCGACGTCTGCACTCAGTGCCGTGGACCGTACGTAATGTTACTTTGATCCGGTTACTTATGTTGTGGCAGATATTTAATTAAGCTTTCTTAACGCTACGTTATAATAGTCAGATTGCTCTGAAGATGGGAGGTGATATTCTATTAATATTCACGTTCACACAGTCAAGTGATTTTTGACGGCCGTCTTTCCTGCAATGGCAGTTTTTCTGTATTTCCTTTCTCCTGTAATGTGACTTGATCGCTTTAAACTCCGCACACGGAGCTCCGATTGGTCAGCAGGCAGTGCTTTCACTAAGTTGATCTCTTAGCCTGCAACCTAACCTGCTCCGGAGCAGGTTAGCCGCTCAGCATAAGTTACCATGGAGATCTACCCCGGTAAGAAGAGAACCAGCGTCGTAGGACTGTAAACCCAGAGTTTTCCCTGAAGTTAGCTCGCTAAGCGAAAATCCGGCTTCGTAGTACAGGCCTCTGGTTTAGAGAGTTAGTTTGTGTGTATCAACACATTTTTCGTTTTAAATTGTTCCAAAATCTACAATTTCTTCCTGCTAAAATGCTAACTATGAACCAAACATACTGGTGGGTTGTAGTACTTCATTGCGATGCTGTACCTAAATGAGAACTGAACATTTTTGGCTAAATTATCTTGTAATATTTAGCTGCTTGAAACCAACTGCTCACACGTGTCAAGTATTAAAAGGGCTTTAGTATGACAAAGTCCTAACCTTAATACACAAGTATTATGGTATTTTTACGTTTTCCTAAAATGTCATATTCTGGAAGATATTAAGACTCTGTTTGAAGCGGTGTGCTTTTCATAATGCAAATTGCAAATGCACCCTTTAAATTAAAAGGATTCATAAAAGGACCTAATGAGCTTGGATATACAAATACAAACTTTTTCCAAAGAATAAACATGTATTTATTTAGGGGGTGAAATCAGTTACAAAAGGAAAAAAGAGGAATACTGTCTAGTGACCTCTGCTACTGTAGACAATGTGTCAGTATACCAGTATTTTGTGATGTGTTGCGTTTCTATTGCATTTATAATACAGTATACACTCAGCTCCCAGTTTATTAGATACAATACAAAAAAGTATCATACCTTTATGACGATTATAATGCAGGGTTTCCCACACAGACTATACTTGGGCGGGCCGCCCAGGTATATTAACGGCCGCCCAAGTATATTTTGCGACCCTTTTAGTTTTTATTTTATTTATTTATTTATTTAATATAATTTTTTTTTTGTATTCGTCCGTGACCACGACGCCATCTGCGATCGATTAACTTGTGGAGAATGATCCCTCGCTCTACGCCTCCTGTACCCAGTCCCGGACTGGCCATCGGGAGGACCGGGGGGTTTCCCGATGGCCTGGCCTGTTAAGTGGCCTGCCTCACACAGGGTGACTTGCTGTCTACATGATGTGGCCTGCCGACATGGCCACTGTCATACAGATCATAAATCAAAGCCCTTGAATGGTCTCTGTGTGTCATTCAAGCTCGGGATAACCTCAGCTCAGGTGAGGTAAAGGACTCTGAGTGTTTAGATAGTTAACTTATGGCGCATTCACACTGCAGCGCGGAGCTCGCTTTAAGCGTGCCGAACCATGCGGGGCCTGTTTTTGGTTGCGCTCACACAAGGCCTAGTTCCGCCCCGGGAGTACTTTTTCGTCTTTTTTCTGGCCCGACAAATGTGTGGTTCTATCGAGGCCAACAAGCGGGGCCAACAACCGGGCATAATATGCTAAACATATTTGACCGTGATTTAATTGTAATACACGTTTCAAAATGATGCCGAAGTAACAACATACTGATACCGGTTAGTACAAATCATGAATTAATGCTTTGACAAGTCTGCAGACAGACGGGAGGCGAAGAACCTTTTAAAATGCGTGATGCATCTTCTTATTACAGACACATGCATTTCCAAACATTCGGTCTACCTACGCTGTAAAATGTATTATCTCTTCGATTTACACACGGCATCTATTGCACGTCTGTCCATCCTGGGAGAGGGATCCCTCCTCTGTTGCTCTCCCTGAGGTGTTCTCCCATTTTCCCCTTTAAACTGTGGGGTTTTCTCAGGAAGTTTTTCTGAGAAAATCGGGAGATCGGCTAAGCTAACGCAATATATGCTCAACTCAACTCCTGAAGCAACAACAAGAAGCCCGCGTTTTATCCAGTTTGTACACAACGATGGAGAAACGTAACAAGCAGCAGTGGTCCGCTGAAGAGACCAGCTACCTACTGGGAATCTGGTCCACTGAAGAGACCAGCGACCTACTGGGAACCTGGTCTTCTGAAGAGGTACAGAGGAAGCTGGAGCAGTCGGCCATTGTTGTTGTTGTCGGTGTGAGCTGTGAGGGGTTTCCGCGCGGTTTGGCTTTATGAAGCAGGCACGCAAACGGTTACGTCATGACGCAAACGATGACGCAATGACGCAGCACCAGTCGGACTCTGGGCGGTGAGAAAAGAGCCGCAGCTAAACCGAAGAACCGGTTCTGAACCTGAAAAGCTCTAGCACGGAGCTTGAACCGGAGTTGCGTTGGTGTGAATGAGGTAAAAGAGGAGAAGGGGGAGAGGAGGGAGACAGGAGAGACTGGTTCAGGAGCCCAGACACACTCACAACTATAAATTAATCAAAAATAAATAAATAAACAAGTTTCAGTGTTTTTTTCATATTGGAAATGGGATGTTATTGGTTATGGCCATGATTTTATGATTATTGAAATGTATACAGTTCTGTTTTCATATAGGTGTTTCCATAGATAGGGAGCATGCCCCCGGACCCCCCTAGAGGATTTGAGGTCCACCCCTACTTAAAATCACATTGATAGGGTCCTAAATACATTTACCATTTGTTTTAAATAGTAACCCATGTCCATATGTTTATTTGTGTGTGGTAGATTTAAACTATAGGGCTATCACTATGGGCCCTGCCTGTACCCGTTCGCTCTGCCATCGCGTGAAGGGTCTGCTAACAAGTGACCAACAGAAAGGTTAATGTTGTTGCATGTCACCTCAAACCCCCCCCGCTACCACCACCCCCCCAAGTATATTTCAGATCTGTGGGAAACACTGTAATGTGTAGGTTTTTTAAACTTAAATTGTTTATTGAAGACAGGTGTTTAAATCAACATGTGGGTTGTATTGTTGGCACAAATGTGTTGAATGTTACTGTCTTACATTGACAAGTGTTTCTAGTTTGTCGTCTTCCCTTTTTAATACAATTTGCCTTTTTTCTCTGCATTTAAATTTGTCATAGTAGGAAATAGTTATAATAATGTTGTTCGATTAAAATGTCTCAGGGTCTTTTGAAGATCACATTTTTTTTTCGAATAAAACTGTGATGCCAGGGGATTAGACCATTATTTTTCAGTGAGGTAAAAATGAAGAGCTTTTTTTTCAGAAGAGCATTCAACCCAATGTAGCAGGAAAAAGCACAGGTGATTTTTCAAAGGAGGGTTAGTGAGCCAGTATGCATAATTTCAATGACCTTGAACTGCTTCACTACAACTTGTTCATATATTTGAGTAGACCTGATCTATTGCTGCTTAGACATAGTCAAAATGTCTAGTTTAATACAATAAACTAGACAGTCAAAATGTCTAGTTTAATACATTAAACATCATGCTGATTGACATTAAAAGTATTGACTTGGACTGGACACATTTATGTGCCAATACATTATAAAATTGACATGAATTAAGCTAGGCTTTGTATTGCTGAAATAGTTAAGAGTAATGTCGCTATTAATAAAAATAGCACTAACATCCTATATAAGTAGATAGAAACCAAACAAATAAACACAAACCAATGTTAAACCTTTTTCTTTTTTTTCAAATGGTGTCTTGTCAGGTGTAATTGTTACCTGCAAACTTGAAGCAAGATAAACAAGTGTGTACCATTTTTAATTGAGTTGGACTTTTGTAAAGGAAAATATGCTTTATCAATCGCAAAGATAGACACACACCTTCAACTTTTTCGACACAGATCTCCTTGGCTTTCTCCCTCATCATTTTGGGGATAAGGACATCTGTCTCCACGTGTCTCAGAAAGATCTCATCTGAGAAGGCAGGGCAAACAAAGACACAGGTAGACCATCACAACCATGGTGGGCATTATCATTATGACAACGTTTAATGATGATAGAATACACGTTGTACTATTATTGCATAGGTAATGGACATATAACCTAATGGATACGCAAAGAATAATGTATGAATTACAAGTGCGTAGAGATAACCAGTTGAATATGTTGCTAGCTAACGTTAGCTACACGAGCCCACATAACATTGAGAAGTCTTTCCTGAATGCACGAGGCAGAATAAAGCTGTGTAAAGATCGACACAGCGTGTATACTTAGCTAACGCTATGCTATACAGGACACGCCATGCATTCAGAAGAACAGAAATGTTGTATACCTGTTTTAATTTCCTCCATTGTAGTGCTGATTCTCAATTTCTCATAACATTACAAAACTAACCCTTGTGTTGTGACCTCTCGTCCGCTCAAAACACTTCCGCTGACGCAATTACGCAGCGTAAGAAACTACATATCCCAGACTCACACACGGACTTTAGAGAGGGGGCGATTCAGCTCTTTTGCCCTTCCTGTTGAGCAGAGTCGTATAATAGGATATATACTATTATACGGCTCTGCTGTTGAGAAATGACGTTTTTATTATGTTGTCCTTACTTTCCATCCATTATAGTGCTGAAATATAATAATAATAATAATAATAATAATAATGATAATAATGATGATGAGGATGATAACAATCAAGGTTATAATTGTAATTGTACTAATAATAAAGCTTTTTTGTTATTAAGCTTCAATCTTTTCTTGATGTGAAATTGTTGAGTTGTAAAATGTGTTATGAGCCTAAGTAGGAGAGGACCAGTGTTTCCTTCCAATAACCATTATAACATGACTTTTAATAACATTTAAATTGAATATTATGAAATGATTGTATAAATCCTTTGCTAATGTCATATTATTTGCTCTACAGGAGGAAGCACTCTAACTCATACCTCACCAATTCAAGAAGATTCCAAATATGGCTGGGATTACTAGCTTTAATTTTGCCTGATGTAATGACTGATGCTATAATAACCTAGAACTTTACCCTATCTTTTTTCATTTTCATGCTATATAAAACATGATGTTATTATTTGTTATTTGAAGCACCTGGCATTAGTGGAAAAAGGCCATAATGATGGGGAAAGTATACTCCGCTGTGACTACAGCAACATCCAGCCATGTCTGTGAGCCTCCACCACAGACTGCATGTCGTGCCGCTAAGCCTGACCACAGTCAGTTGTGTGGAGGACTGGCTGTCTAGATCCCGTGCAAGGAGGACCCACCTGTTCAGTCAAAGCGACAGGTACACCTCGCAGACACACCCACACACACACACACACACACACACACACACACACCTTGAAGCACCCCGTATCACACCTCCTGTTAGACTAGACTACAGTATGAAACAGGCGTAAGCATATCCAAACCACACACGCCCAGTGCGCCTTCACAAATCACACTCACCCACACACACCACCAGCGGAGGGGATATAGAGTTGTTTTCGCATGTCTGCCTGAAGTTCTCACGGCTCTCTGACCCTACAGCGATAAAGCTGTCACTTTACCTCTGTGTAGGAGTACATTCCTTTTATCTACAAATCAAAGGCGAACAAGAACAAAACAATGGTTTCTACAAGAAAAAAGACTCCTTCAACAGTTACCACAGGCCTTCACCTGTGTGCACTTCATACTGTATGTTTTCTTTTGTTCCCCCCAGAATATAGACACATACAACAGATGGAGACACACATCTCCAAGCCCAACCAAACACCTCCCAGACAGCACACTCTTGTGTTCCATCCCTCCTGACACCAGGTGGGCATCTGCAGATTTGAATATCTGCAAATCTTTCCAAAATCTTACACTAGCAGTGTTAAAACAGCAGACCAGAGCCAAGTGGAGCACAGATGATTGCACAAACACTAAAACCACATCTAAGGGGAATGTCTATACTATACGAAATATATTTTATTTGGCAAATAATATGTCTAAGAAATCCAATGTAGGTATTTGCTACTAAACTCATAGTTGAAACCACAATATTCACAAATCTGATCAAATATCAATTTAAGACCCCTGATATTAATGCTGTATACGTTAAAATGGAAATAGCATTTTAGGGGTCACAAAGAAAATCAGATTACTTTATGACAGGTTTTTTTTTTTCATTTTTCTCAAATGCATATGGAAATATAGTAAACAGAAATAATGAATAAGGAAGACTTATTTTGTATTAAGTGACCAAACCAAGTGATTTGAATGGATTATAATGTTTTGCCACTTTTAAATAAAAGGGTTCATAATCTTTTATAGAAAAACAATAAAACAAATATTGCATGTTTTTCTATTGGGGGCACAATGTAGTGTGTATCATTTACATGTATGTTAATATGTTATGTTACAGCCTGAATGCTTTCTAACTTCCTTATCGTTTGGTGAGGAGACCAAATAGTTATTGCAAGGGAACCTTTTTTAATGCAAAAGCCAAATTGATATTATGTGATTTTAATTAATTTACCAATATAACTGACTTGACTTAAAATGCCAGACAATCAGTCTCTGAAGCAATTACATTTTGTTCATAAAGTAAATCCTGCAAGTTCAGCCTTTAAGACAGAAATCTTAACAGTATTTTTGATTTTCAGTTCAGCAAAGATATTCCCACAAATGTTTACTTTGGTCCATAACATGCAGTATAAAAAAAGCTATGAATGATCTGTCTTGAGAAGAAGGCAAGTGAGAAAGCATCAAGTCCAGTTGGCCCTGTGGTGGAAGCTGCTCGCTGCCCCAGGTATCGTGCTGGCTTGTATGGCAGGGGCACGGGCTCCCAACACTGATCCAATATTACCCGAGCAGCAGGACCCCATGAACCTGGCAGAAGGAGGTTAGCAAAGTTAAACCCTCTTACTACATGCCTCACTGCTCAGGGACAACCACCAGCTCCTCCAACTGTCCACTGAACACGGCCCCTGTCAGAGAATGTCGAGGGGTCATACTGACACTTCTCGCACTTATAAGTCTCAAGATAAGCAGTTATTTGTGTATGATATCATTTTTGTAAAATTCCCCCAAAGCAATGTTAAAGTCGAGGTAAACAGCAAAGATAATGGTTTTATTATAAACACGATACATTTTTAACATATAGGAATTGAATAACTCATTGAAGTAATTTGGATAAGCATACTGACTGAAACAGACTGTGTTTTTCTAAAGCCTCCTCTCAAGCCAGCGAGTAGGAGTAGGTGTGTTCTGATTTCCTCTGTGCTGCCTCAGTCCCCCACTCCTCCAGCTCTGTGTCTTCCAAGACGTCGTACGGCCGGCAGATGGGGCGTAGAGATGAGATTTGAGAGAGTGTTTAAGCCCGAGCCATGGGGAGCCTCTTCAGGGTCGGTGGAGAGCAGATAATCCAACGACTCGGGTGAGGGGATTACACACCTACAGGCAGACCTATGCTGTTGGGTCCTGCTGTGGGGCACCTTACGCAGGTCACCCCTGTGAAATTTGGCTGTGGTAATTGTAGTCAATGTCAAGTCACTGCATTTTGATGTTGGATTGACTCTCAGCTTGGCGGATTCACCTTCCATTGTAGCTGACCTTTATACTGATTTATTTGACTATATGTAAATATTCTGTTGAAAGAGTCGTGGTGATGTGTGATGGAGTTTGATGGTGGAAGCAAACATGGCTTCCAAAAAAATCCAACATTTTTACATTATCAGCAATAAATAATAATAAAGCTTTTTAACCAGACCTGATATGTATCACAGAAGTAGAAGAATAATACTTAGTTTCTTTTTAAATTAGGATGACAATAACTAACTCCAGCAAACCTGATTTGAAGCATCAACAGCATAGGGTTGTACCAAATTAAATAGACTGACACATTTATTAAAATGGTAATCCCCAAATTCAAAGATATGAGAGAGAAACACACATATTTCTGGGCAGAATCAAATTAAGAAATATCCAATTGGGTCATACATACATGCTCTTTTGCTTTTTCGGTCATGTTGGCACCACCCAAGCAATGTCAGGATGCATTTCCTCTCAAGCAAGTGGAGGGGTGTGCCACTGTGCCACAATCTGCACCCGCTTCTCAGGCAGGCTAAACCCTTTGACACCACCGTTTTTAATTAAAATTACATTAGGAGTAATCAGCCAGAAGAGTTGGGGATGGAGGTCAGAGGCATCGAGGGAGGGCTGGGTGAGTGGAGGCCTGATTTGCATAGATGATAAAGGGGGAGAGTTTGACCCTAAATCAGTGATCTCTGCTGCAATGGTTAGGGTTAGATGTTGCTATGTTCATGCCTGGATGTGTCATCTTTATGTGGGGAGTTCTACATTTGAAAAAACAGGAATAACATTACTGTCGGCAAATATAATATTGTATTACTAATATGTACTAAAGCGCTGTACACCGAACTAGCAAATGTGATAATTAGTAGAGAGTTAATGAGATTAAAGTTGGATAACTTCCTCTAGTTTCTGCAATGTTCTCCTATCCTGTTCTGACATTCTCAGTGGTGATTCAGTCAAATTAACTTGTTGAAAGGCTTCTCTCTTTAAAAAGAGGCACATCTGGCTTTCTGACTGCATCTGTAAAAGAGGAAGACCAAATGTTAATATGACTTCCTTCTTCCCAGAAACAGGAGAGGGCTGAAGAGAGAAGGCTACAAAGACCCCATTCGTTCTCACTTGAGGGGCTCTCGGCAAGGTAATTATAAGCTTTATGAAAGTACACAGCAAAAAGCAGAAGAAACCCACCAAAAGAATGGAGAGACAGGAGAAGAAAATTACTTTTCCCCCTCTGCCTTCGCTTTATGGCCCTGTTAACAAGAGACGAGGCGGCAATGGATGGAGGAGGACTTCTTCAGGAGGCATCCCGGGGCTTTTTGCGGCGAGGCAAACAGCGTCGAGGATGAGCATTCAGCCCTTCTTCTGTTTCTCCCATTCATTAAGGCAGCAAACCTTTGACCACTCTACAATGACCAGAGTTTTCCCTCATTACATGGTCCATCTTGATGAAAAGATGAAGAGGACAGAGGCGAGGAGAGCAGAAATGAAGACCACACTATTTGAATAGGGGTTTGGTATAGAATCCACTAGCACTAAACAACACCAAAGAGAACATCTTGTCTTTTGATCAAGTTTTTTTTTTCCATCTTTCTCCCCTTTCTTTTCTAGAATAGGATCCTCATAGGCTTCTGTACCCACATTGCCTACACTGTGCTGAGTGTCTGAATGCGGTTAATTATCTAAAAGGAAAAGTTTGTACCTGTTGAAAAGCTGTCTTTGGTTGCTTGGCTTGTTAATGCCAAGAAAAAGCAGCCATAGCGAATGGTCAGAGGACACCACATGCTGCGGGAGCCTTTCAGACATGTCCCTAATAAGAATGCCGTGCCTCTGAATGCATGCGGGGGAGAGGAAGATGGGTAAGAAGGAGAAAAGAAAAGAAAGGGGAAAAACATCTTTTTACCTCTCCATCTATAATTACTCCAAATGAAGAATAGGCTGAAGAAATGGCCCGGGAGACTTTCCATTATGACAGAAAAAAAACATCAAGAAGACAAAGCACAAGATCGATAGATTTTTTAATGGATAAAATACACGTTTTTATAACATCTCAGAAGCAAGAGAGTGCATCAGTGTGCGTATGTTTGTGTGTGAGAGTGTGTGTGCTCAGGTAAAATTACATTTGTGACTTTGAAAAATATACAAAAGCGCTGTCCCGACGCCATTATATTCACTCTATGAGTCCTCAGTCACTAAGCTTCAGTATGCAGATACAACAGGAAGAATATTTGCTTTTTGCATGCAATGCTCAGAGACCTTCATAATTATTGCTCCCAACATTCTTCTCTCTGTTCTCCTCTTCATGTCATCTGATGAAATGCATCCCTGAAGCAAGAAGAGGTCTGCCTCTTTCCTCTATGGTGTTACAGGGAAATGTCACTGTGTGTGTGTGTGTGTGTGTGTGTGTGTGTGTGTGTGTGTGTGTGTGTGTGTGTGTGTGTGTGCGTGTGCGTGTGCGTGTGCGTGTGCGTGCGTGTGCGCGCGTGCGTGCGTGCGTGTGTCTGTGTATGACCCGCTGACCTGGGTGGAAGTGTGCTCTCGTGCTGTAAATGCTTTCACACTCTCACAGGGAGAGTG
>CALSBZ010001824.1:681371-695527 GCA_943591055.1 Gobionotothen gibberifrons | reverse complement strand
ACACACACACACGCACGCATGCACACACGCACGCACGCACGCACGCACACACACACACACACTCACATAAACACACACACACACACACACACACACTCACATAAACACACACACACACGCAAAGGGGGCAGCCTCTCAATTATCAACCTCTCTCCACCCCTCTCAACACCTCATGATTCTCTGTTAATGACTGGATTAAAGCTCTGATTAAGATGCACTTAACCCATAAACAGCAGTCCCCATTCACATTCCGTCGAAAAGCCAATTAAAACAAGCCAAGACTTCAATTAAGACAAAGGCCAGACAATATCAGAGGTTTTGCGGTTCTAGAGTCTTTTTTTACTGCCTAGAGTAAAGATGTGGGTCATTGAATTCAGGGCTGGTGATATTTTCTATTACATTTTTTCTGGACCAAGAGTGTGTATGTGTCAAACACAACAATTAAAGCACAACATGATTCTAGGAGGGAAGAGATGTCATATGTATTTTAAGATATTACAAAAGATTAAATTGTCTCCACGTCTTCATTATATGTCAGTTTGACTTACACTCGTGATAACTTTGAATTTTCTTATTTCTAGTTATTTCCAAGAAAAGGCATTAAGTGACCAATGAAACATGACAAAATCCTACATTTGTATTTGACAAGAAGAAAATGAACAGGGTAAATATGAATCAAGGTGAATTTTTTAAAGATCCAGAAATCATCCAGAGATGATTATGTCTGTTTAGCTGCTTACTTTTGATCTTTTGTAGTGGTAAACAAGGGATTCCGACTGTTGCCTTCCCAACAGTTACCAACTCATACGGACATTTTTTACTTACAAACTTCTAAACAAAGCCGATTAATTAACTCTCAGGCTTATACCTCTGAACCATAAAGAGCTTACAAATTACCTTGGGGGAAGTGATTACAACCATGGAAAACAATAAATCAATCAATGAATCTAATGAAGCCTGCGTGCCGTCGCTGGCATTTCGCTGGTACTCCCAGTCATCTGTGGAATAACAATGGGAAAATGGGAGATCATAGTTAAATTGTTAATCATAATGTGATACCACAGTCAGCAGATTCCCCATATGAGGACAAAAAACATGCTCAGGGTCCTGCCTGCCGGCTCAAAGAGAGGACATAATGCAGAAAATATTCTTTCCACCTCACTAGAGAGAGGGGCATTCTTCTAAAAGACACAGACAATGTAGTATTACTTATTTTTCTATTCCTGGGTTACCATTTTGATGCTACACTGTAGATCTAGTAATTCTTTATAGAGTGGTGCAGTGATGACGTATTTTGTAGGCCAGACTCTGAAGTTTGCATCGAAGGGGTCCCTCAACAAAAATAAATTGGATTTCACATTGGATTTCGGTATATTGCAGAAAATAAGCGTTGTGGCCAACACAAGTTTATGATATACTTAACATGTTTTGTTCAGCAGGATAATCTTCAAATATTAACACCACTTGTTTTTTGGAGTAAATGCAAATGGCAGAAATAAAAGCTTACGTAATTCTTACAACTAACTACATGATGGTCGCATGGCTGCGCATCACCACCGCTCAACTCAAGGTGGACTCATGTCGGCATGATGACGTTTAGCAGTCTCACTTAGCCACTTGTTTTTAACCGCCATTTTTATGAGACATAGAAGATTTGGACATTCACGAGTGGAGTATCTACTCGCATATTTCATGTCGTAGAACAAAACTGGCAAATCTCTTCAGCTCGTGTTAACCATTGTTAGGGACCGTATAGAAACAGGACACAGGACTTGTTTAGAGAAACTGGGTTTTTTTATTTACCCAAACATTTCAAACACATTATAAACCAAGAATCTTTAATAACTAAGCCTATAAAAGAGGTCAACAGAAAATAACTCTAATAAGTAAAACAGTAATATACAGGTGTTACCTGAACAAACTGAGAAACAAGGAACATAATGGCTTGGCCAAACCAAATAGAGAACAAGGGGTAAATAAGATTAATACAATACAAAAGGACACTGACAACACCACAATCCCCCCTTTGACAAGGAAGCATGTGGTTTGGCCCAATTGGGCCCAATTGGTTGCTTGCAGTATTTATGAGTCCTCAGGTCTTCAGCCTCAGCCACACCTTTTGCTGAACCAGGAAGTAACCACCCCAAACGTCTAAGGTAAGACAAATACAGTTATTAATACAAACAAATGTGTTAGTTGGGCTTAAATATGTGAAAATAAATGAAATACTGTCAAGTTACAAGCAAATATAAAGTTTACCATTTAAATCAAATGTGTAGTGTTAATTGTTGTGGTTTACTGAAACAGAAATGAGTTAAACTAGTGGAAGTGAGGTTGCAATGTCATTTATTTACCCTGCGTGGCTGTGGCCATCACACCATAAACCTTATTTCACTGTAAACGGTTAAAAAAAGAAGACTTTGAAATGAGGAAACCAACACGGTAAAAGGCATTTTCTGGGTTTTATACAGGCTCAGTGAGAGAAGAAGCAGAACCAAGTGTAATGAGAGAATTGGTACAATGCAGTAATTATGACCGAAACTATTTATTCTCACGAAATCTCACCTATATATCTTTATAAAGGTATTGGCCTATCGGTAGTGTCAATAACATAATGTCATGCTCTATTAAAAGCCTCTAGGGATTTTCTTTAAATTGAGATCAGAGTTCATCCTTGTGGTGAGTATGTCCATACTCACCACAAGGATGACCTTGCTTTGAAGCACTTCAGCAGGGTGTATATTTGACACTTTGCTCAAGGTTTATACACTTCGCAGCACCATGCAAATGAAGCAGAGGGTGCAACTGATGTTCCATCTTGTTTTCTAACCCAACCTCAGCACTGGTTAAAAGCTTTTTGATGGTATTCTCATGTCTCTGAGGATCAACTTGGTTTTAATCAAGGCTCTTGACTGTGACCTGACATCAAATTGTGACTGATTTAAGGGGGGCTGTGACACTGGCAGATTGGCGGGCAGGGACTCTTAACAGTACAGATTGGGTGATAACGAGGAAGTGCTCTAAACAGGCCCTAATTGGTACTTCTGTAACTTCCCCTCAGAAAGTGATTTGGGGAGTCATGGGTCTTGGCTGAGGGAAGCTAGGAGGATGAATCTCTTGTGTGAAGTTGTGAGCGGGGTGAATTGGCAGGGCGGGCTCAGCCACTTG
Source organism: Gobionotothen gibberifrons (assembly GCA_943591055.1). Taxonomy (NCBI): domain Eukaryota; kingdom Metazoa; phylum Chordata; class Actinopteri; order Perciformes; family Nototheniidae; genus Gobionotothen; species Gobionotothen gibberifrons. Next base: position 692,359 of record CALSBZ010001824.1, on the reverse strand, counting down.
ATCATCAGGGAAATTGTATGCTCTCGTGTAGCAAAGACAGTTACAAAAAAACAGGAAATAGGCAGTGTTGTTCTTTTGCTTCAAAGAAATGTCAAAGACAAGGTTGGGAACAAATGGTCGATAACCCTGTTATGCATTTGTTGAATGCTAGCGTAAGAGCTTTTCCAATATCACTGTGAAGTTGTTACAACTGTCGCTCTACAAGTGACATAGGTGATACTCCACAGTGCAAACAAAGTCCCTATGTTGCATCACATTTGAAACTATAGAATATCTACATGTTTACTTGTCAATTAACATCACTTGGCCTTTCCTTAAAAAGAGCTCCTTAATCTTAATGGGACTAATTGGTTGATAAAGGTTAAATAAATAGGACTTCACCCGCCTTCTGTATTTGTCAAGAGATAATCGGAGAGATAGCCTTCCAGTATAAAGTCATGCAAACAGGATCTCATTAGCAAATGCAAATGAGAAAACACCAAATCTTCGCAGAGAGGCAGAAGTGTATCTCCATGGGATAGCTGGAACATGACAGCTCACCACCCGCCCCCACGCTGAGCACCAAATGTGATGGTCCGCTCCTGCTGCTACTCTTAACAGGATGTAGGACCAAACCATAAATGTAAGCATTGGGAGGGTGGGGGTAAGGAAGTGGGTCGCTATAGAGGCCTTTACCTTCTGCCATTTAAAGCTGTAAAAAAACGTGTGACTATTGTGAAAAAAGAATCAAAATGGTATCTGTTTAAAAGTTATTTATCAAGAGAGGGTTATATGAGCAATATAAGATAAACCTTTATTAATCCCCATAGGGAAATTCAGTAATAGCCATAAGAGATTTAGTTTTTTATATAAAAGGATAAACCGTATATTAGAAAGTAATTACACTCAGAAAAGCTTGTGCATTATTTACCTTTATAAATGAATTTCTTACTCTTTTTGTATCTGAGCTTGAAGAACTTTTGATAAGGAAATAAATACTTTGACCAAATAAAGTTGTTATTTTATGCAATGTTAACTAATTAACACAAGGAAGTAAAAGATGAGCTGTTAAAATCGAATTACAAATGTTCATGGGCTGCAAGGTAGAATAATTATCTTTGTATGCAAATCACATCACAAGAGAGGAGGACATAGTTCTGGGTTCCTGTGTGCTCTGTGAAGGCCGCTAGGAGGGCAGAAAGCTGAGATCATATTCAATTAAAGTGATAATTAATTAGGTTTGTATGTCTGTAAGTTGTTGAGAGGGCATTTCCCAGGAAGTGAAAAAGGCCAACCCTCACTGCCAATCAGATCTCTGGTGTGAGAGCGTGTCTGTCGTGACATCACAAGCTGCGGCGGGCAGAGTTCCTGGCAATGGCTTCAGACCAACAGACCTTCTGCTGCCAGCAGGGCGGCAGTGGCCCAGGGCAGGGCGGCTATGGCCAGGTCACCAGCTTTTTCCTCCTGCCTGGCATGAGCACTGTGGGAGGGGGGGGGGGGGGGGGCAAGATGTCAGAAACAGCCCTTTAGACGTGTCAAAAAGCAGGCACAGCTAGGGAAAGCTGCTCATCGAGCGTGACACAGACACAAGTGAGGCCATCACGCAGACAGGCTGACCAATAAACTCAAAATAACCAAATATATTCGCATAAAGGATTTTTGTTACATCTGTGGTGAAAAGTTATGGATGTTAAATCTAGAACTTGATATTGTTTTACATCACAGAGAGCTATAGTATTTATTCTGCTTATGCCCAGAATAAAATCAATAAAATGCTGGCAATTGATTTTTAAGATCCTTGGACAAGTTTTAAGACAGATGAAATGCTTTAGTTTGAATAAAAACTCTGTTTTTTTACTCAAAGAAGTTTGACCAAATTATTCCAAAAATTGCATACCCTGTGTTAATCATGACAAATCCAAAGTATATGAACATATATTGGTTATTTCAACATATAAAATCATTTACACTAAAAATCCATTCACAGTATGTGTACTGGAGCTTTCATGCTGCTGTAAAGTGGCATATTGGACTGGCTCCACTCTTTTGATGTCACAATCAGGCATGTATTAACCAGTTCTCCATCTTCAGATTCAAGGTGGACACATAATAAGTTTCCCCCCTATCATTAGATGAATGTTCAAACAGCGTGAAACTGCACATCATCCTGCACACCAACCAAGTGCAGTATCAATAGACACATTTTGAGTGGAGCGGGGACCTTTAAGATATTTCTGAAGGCGAGTGAATGCAGAAAATGTGTGGGAGCCCCTGCACTGCAGGGACAAACAGAAACGTATAGGAACTTTTCAGCACTTGACACGTTCAGACTGCTGACTAACTGCTTTTTACCATCCATGCATTTGACCATATGTATTTTTATGTCAGATGGGTCATTTGCTAGATAAAGAAAGACAAAGCTAAAGTAATAGAGGTAACGTGCTTGGGTTTCAATCAAATTAAGAGTGAACAATTGTTAAAATGCGCACGTAAGATACAAATAGTAAATTACCTAAGAATAAGAGTACAAATATCCTCTCAGCAGTAGGTGTATAGGAACCAGGGGAAAAAGTTATAATTTAGGACCACTAAAACTTCTTGTGCACAGTTAGTTCTGTGAATTCTCACTATATATTCATGACTTCCTGAAATAAACAACTCAATGAGTTTATCAGTGCAATCAGCAGAGATGTACTAGCTTTAGATTGTTTGCTGTTCAAACAGTTTACCCAAATAGTTGATTTGTCTTGTTTGATGTTCAATGTGTTTATTTCAGAGGTGGTGACCTGCTTCAATAATCCTCTCGCTGTCATTGTCATGTAAACTTTCCTAAGAACGCAGCAGCAGCTGAGCATCGTCTGGTGTTGAGGAGAGCTGGGCTTTAAGTGCCCTATTCACACAGTAATACAGCATCATTTGGAGTCTGAATTTGGTTCCCTTTGAACTGTGCAAGAATCAAATGGAGATATGAGTCCCTATAGCTCCCAAATGATCTGTGAATTCTTTGTGCTTTTGTGACAGAGGTATGTGTAGATTGGGGAAACAGTTCGGCAACATTCATCATCAGCAGTGTACCTTTTTTGTTGGGGATGAACCAAAGAAAAAAACAAGAGAGCCACAGGTTTGTATAGTGACAGATATTTAAAATAACATGTATTTATGTGTATTCTTTACACTAAGTTTTCACTCTTTTCAGACCGTTATGGAAAAATCCCAGAGATGCAAAGTAACAAGTTCAGCAACAATGGTTAATCTCTAAAAGTTACCTTGAAGTGTAGCACTTAGCAGCAACTCTTATTCTGATTTGGGGCTTTTTTTAGGCTATTTTTAAGATATATATATATATATATATAATATATCGTTGTGGCCGGATCAGCACCACCTTCCAGATATATGAACATAAAACTGGATTTATTTAAATTTGAGACTTTATATTTGTATATTTCATCACACTTTGCACTACAGGCCCCTAAGGGAACTATCTAAACCCTGAAGGGAGAGTTTTTGTTGGTGTATGTGAGGAGGACGAGGCGAATGAATTGGGGAAGAGCCTCACTCGTATACACCCTGGCAGTGATGTGATGCCCCTCCCCTGGAGATCAGAGGAGAATCTGATAATAGGCTGATCTGTGCGTTATGGCCACACATGAGCAACTCTCCTATCAGAGCATCCTCCTCCTCCCCCGCATGACTCAGGCTTTACTTTTACTCCAACATGCTGCCCTGTGCTGCTATGGACTCAGATGAGAAGGCTACTTCGCGCATTGATGTTGCCTAAGTTGTTATCGCTGCAATTATTCGCTTGAACGAAAACAGGAGGCATTTTCCCTTGGTAAGTTTATATATTTGTATTTTTAGATAAAAATGAGTATCTTTTTGAATGCATGACACTTCGATGAAACACTTGATCATTTTTAAATTGAAATAGAATATACATGGAAACTGTAATCGCTCCAAAATACACCTTAAATAGGCTAATTTAAAATGATGTACAGCCAATTGAGCCACATTTTATTGCATACACATTTTTCTTTTAACGTATTTTCTTTTATTTGAATAGGATATTTCACATTTGTTTTTTTTCTCATGCTGAACTGTCTGATCTAACCAACATCACAGGTTTCTTCAAACGGAAACATAATTGGCTATTTCTCTATTTCACGTTGGGTATCCCGTTGGGACACAGAGTCGTTTCAGAATTGAATGAATGCAAATTCATTATCTCTGAATAATAATTTAGGATTAACAGCATCCTGTCTATTATCTAGAAAGTCACTACATTTGTACATGTATTTGTGTGTTGATAAAATAATAAATACGGATCTGATAGCGTTTCGTAATCATGTGTGATTATCTTGTAAAAACGAGAAGCCATATAAGAACAATTTGAGTTGTGTGACAATGTTTGCGGTTCAAATTGAACATTTAAAATGTTGCACTAATTTCAAGAATCGTACACGAGCTTTCACTTCATTCATTTATATTACAAAGTTACTCCACCAAAATCATATCATTTGTCGTAAGATTAACGAGAAATCTCGAGGAGGTTAACCACCTGAAGTAGCCTATCATCATGTATTTTTGGTCCGTTAGTTAGTTTACATATTTGTTATGGTTGTATTTGAACTATTGACTTAAGTGGCCACGGCAGTTTATTTTTATTAGCCTACCTTGAATTAGCCTATATCAACAATTTTCATCTGATTTAAAAAAATAAATAAAATGGGCCTAACTAACTAAAGGAGAAATAGAAACGGAGGTCTATGGTAAATATGACGTAGGCTACTTTAAAGTCAGTGATTTGTTATAGACGATAACATGATCAGTTCAAGTTTTGATACTTCAGGACCTGAATCACTGCAGGGACAAGTGATGATAGCTTTCCTTTGAAGACGGATTACTATTTGTTCGTCTATGCTTATTATGGCACCATTTTAAGGCCTTTCAAGTTATGGTAAACCAGGTAACCGACCCCACTAACTTCATGGGCTGCTATTAACCGCATGTCATATGTTTCTGTCTTCAGACTGCATGGTGTGGATGCTCGCATGAGACTCCTGGAAAAAAGAACCATCTAATCTGGGATCGAAGTAAGCAACTCATCTCTAATACAAGGCAACAAATCAGTCATGCTCGGCGGTGAAGGGGAGAGCAGCAGCTTCTCCTCTAAGGAGGCAGCGGGGGACAGGCGCAAGTCTCCGGCTGTAGAGGCGGAGGACCCGGCGGCTGGCAGCAGATACACAGAGCACGGGATGGGTGCAGACCGTTCATACTACCTCCATTCTACTGTTTCTAAACAAAGTCCAGAAACACCGAGTCCCTGCTCTTTTATCCCTTACACCCCCAGTGGGACGGTGTACACCCCGTCCAGCGCCACCAGGTACCCCTCATCTCTCCACCTGGGCTCCGTGCTGCCTCCCGCGGGGTTTCCCCCCTCCTCCGGCCGCAGTCACTTTAGCCCGGCTTACCAGCTCGGGCAGAACCCCGGCTGCCTCTACCCGCCCTACACCAGCTCTGGCTCGGCTCTGAGCAACCTGAATCTACCCACCACAGGCCCGGGGATGAGGGCCCAGGTTTACCTCTGCAACCGGCCGATGTGGCTCAAGTTCCACCGGCACCAGACCGAGATGATAATCACCAAGCAGGGCAGGTGAGATGGAGGGTCAGGAGGGTGTATCTTTAGGGATTTTCATAGGGATTTAGTGCCGTGTCTATTCATGAATTATATATGTATCTCGGAAACAAGGAGATGTTTTTGTTATGCTAAAACCTTCTGTAATGTGTTGTATTTTGCCGTGTGTCTGCAGACGGATGTTTCCGTTTCTCAGTTTTAACATAGCTGGTCTCAACCTGACGGCGCACTACAACGTGTTTGTGGAGGTGGTGCTGGCGGACCCTAACCACTGGAGATTTCAGGGTGGCAAGTGGGTGACCTGTGGGAAGGCAGACAACAGCAGCCAAGGTAGGCTACTGAAACTGTTTTTCAAAACATTTCCTTTTGTTCGATGTTGAATTGATGTTCGTGTTGGGTTAGCCAGGGCTAACTATCTCGTTACAATAATAAAAAACAACAACTTTGGAAATAACTGAAACGGGGAAATAAAACATTTTTTATTTGAAAAAAAAGAATTTTATTCAAACTTTTTTTACGACTTGTTTTGAAATAAGGCGTGCAAAATCACGTATTAAAACAACAATAATTCAGTAACTTATGGTTCTCTTTCTCTTTATTTATTTCAGGAAACAAAGTGTACATCCACCCAGAGTCTCCAAACACCGGGGCACACTGGATGAGACAAGAGATCTCCTTCAGCAAACTGAAACTCACGAACAACAAAGGAACAAATATCAATACTTCCCAGGTATGACAAATAAAATAAAACACAGAAATAAATTCCTTCCCGAATATTAAAATAATTAGTTTTGAAATGTATTTTAATACATCTTAAAGTAAAACAAATATCTATTAATAATGCGGTGCATGCAAACCATTTAAGTTGGAGAAAAAAACCATAGCACACTCGGGTGTATTTTAAAACTATGAAAATTTTTTTTTTTAAACGGCATTATTTATGTTTGGAAGAAAAATAATTTGCGTATTTAGGCCAAACCATTTGTAGATGATTGGTTATTGTAATGGATGGTATGGTGCTTACATGCAGATGGTTGTCCTGCAATCGCTGCATAAGTACCAGCCCAGGCTGCACATCGTGGAGGTGACGGAGGACGGGGTGGAGGACATCAGCAGTGAGGGGAAGACTCAGAGCTTCACCTTCCCAGAGAACCAGTTTATAGCTGTGACTGCCTACCAGAACACTGATGTAAGCATTAAAACAAACACACTTCTGTGTATATCTATAGAAATGATTGCTTCGACTAAAATCCCTGTTTTACAACAATTTATTTGTTCTGCTCTATCAGTGTATTTGTAAATTCCCATTAAAATTCAACATTGGATGACATTTTCTAATGTTAACATTATGTTTCTGTGTAGAAATGTAACTGCATGATGCTTCTTTACATTTTTCTCTGCTGATCTTCACAATATTAATTGTATCCTTCCATTTTGCTTTGTTATAGATCACACAGCTGAAAATTGATCACAACCCCTTTGCCAAAGGATTCAGAGACAATTACGATTCGTGAGTATTTTTACTTTATTGTCACACATTGTTGAACAGTTACAAACTGAATATAAAAATACAATTTTTACAACATAGGGCTTTCAGTTTTGTATTGCATCAAACTTTGTTGTAAATGGTTTCTTAAATTTGCCAACTTAATTTTTGTTGTTTCATGGGAGTTTGCCAACTCATTTTGAAAGATGTTTTTTTTATCCAGACACTGCCCTTCCTTGACCTCAAGTTCATACGTACATATATTTTCCAGGATGTACGCAGCCCCAGAGAATGACCGCCTCACACCATCTCCTACCAGCTCTCCCCGTGCACACCAGATTGTCCCTGGGGCCCGGTACGCCATGCAGCCCCTCTTCCAGGACCAATTTGTCAATAACTTCCCTCAGAATCGCTACTACAACAGCGAGAGAGCGGTGCCGCAGACAAACAGCCTCCTCTCACCTCAGGCAGAGGACGCCACTTCGCAGAGGTGGTTTGTCACCTCCATGCAGCAAGGGGGAAACGGCACTAGCACCAGCAACAAGCTAGATCTGACACCCTATGACGGAGAATACTCAAGCTCCCTGCTTCCCTATGGTATCAAATCCCTATCCATGCAAACATCCCACGCTCTCAGCTACTACCCAGACTCTCCCTTCACCACCATGTCTGCAGGCTGGGGGTCCCGAGCAGCATACCAGAGGAAGGTTTCTCCAAGCCTGCCTTGGTCCACTAGGCCCAGCACCACCACTGGTTTTCCAGAAGACTTGGACAAAGTTAAAGCACAGATAGAAGAGGAGGTGAACGGCAGTGCAAGCCTGATCTCCTCCTGGACAGAGACTCAGCCATCAGCTCTGTCCTTAGACAAGGCAGATTCGTACTCAACGGCATGCAAACGAAGGCGCTTGTCTCTCAATGGCCCCATCACAGAGGACTCAAGCTCTGACATCAAGTGTGAGGACTTGGCCTCTGCTGCCATCAACAGTAGCTCCTATATCAAAGACGCCCCCTCATCCAAAGGCATGGCAGCTTACTATTCCTTTTACACAAACCCTTGAATGGTTTCTCTCTGAAATATTTTGTCTCATTTTGGCTGTTCTTCATCTGCCACCTTAAAGGAGAATAGATAATATTTTGCTTTTCATATGTGGACAGTGAGAATTTGTCTCGGTAGTGATACATGTTGTGATAATATATATATTGTTTTCCTTTTGTGGTAAGACAGAAAAAGTTCATATGACATACAGTAAAAGGCATGGGAGGCACAATAAGCATCCCGTGTTAGCGTGTTCTATCTATTCTGTCCTTCTGTTTACCTGAACAATATATTTTATCGCCACCTCATTTATGTAACTCTGTATTTTAAGTTTTGAAAGTGCCAAAGCATTTTTTAGGTTTCTCAGTGTGCATTCATTACTGTATCTGCCTTTACACTGATGATATGTGTTTACAAATTATTTATTGGAGGCCTGTGAATATGACATTTGTGCACTCATAACATGTGAAGATAATATGCTGTACCTTCATTACAATATTTGGATATTTGATAATAAAAGTCATGTGTTCTACTGAGTATCTGAATGGTTCATTGTGTCTGTTTGAATACAATATCCTTTATGTATTATGGGGTATACACATTTGTTTAAAACATGGATAAACAAAATCTACATTTAAATTGGTTTATTGCACATAAAGAAGCGGCACATGCAAAGGAGTGTGATTGTGTGTACATTAAATAAATGTAACCAATGAGGCTTGTATTTATTTTTTGTTAAATGTTTTAACAAATGCATAGCCCCAATTCAATTAGGTCCTGGTGGTTGAAGTGATACAAAGAACAACTTCATTCCCATTTGAAAAGCATGATTTGTTTCCGTGGACTCTGTCGCACTCTAGTGGCATTTTATTGTAATCACAGCTACAAAAATCAATCAATACAGCCTGTTGATTTGACAGGTCCCTCTCCCTTAGTGAATTCAAATAAAAAATTCGGTTGTTTCTCAATTTCAATCTATTCTAAAACTATACTCTACAGTTGAACAATGGAGGATTTTAATTTTTTCCACTTTTTTCTTTTCTTTTTAATATCTCATGTCTTTTCTGTATATTGCAACCCGCAGGCTATATTTGACTCACTCTGAAAGCAACTGGCTTCTGATTCTGAGCCTTTGTGATAAACAGGAAAAGGACACAATGGGCTTCCGAAAGAACGAACTAACACAAAAAGCATGCACCTTTTGGAATACTGCTTCTCATAGTCTGTCCAGAGTACTTCGACAGTGTAAATTGAGGGTGTAAAACTCAATTAATAGCATCAGTGTGCTTATCGTTCATAGTTTAATCTGTCCGGAAAACGAGCCATTTCCATCCCCGCCTGTTTTGGGGCTTGTGCTGAAACCTGGCAACCCGTAGCAGCCAGCAGAGAGTCAACGAAGAGTTGACAGGAACAACATCATTGCTTCGTGCACACATTTTTTATGGATTACCTCACTAACAAGAAAAGCCTCTGTTCATTGTGCTAGCGAGTGACAGCTAATCCACAAGTTAAGGTCTACCACGGCGAGATGTACCGTCTGTGTAAGTCTGAATACTTGTTACTCATTGTTTATTGTGAGTTTATCAACTGTGCTAGCTAAGTTGGCTAGCAGTGCAGTTAGCTTGCTAGCAGGTCCGCTATCGTATGCACTGACGTTAGCCAACGCAGACACTGGCGTCATGATGTTTTTATGTTTATGATTAACATCCAGCTAGCGAGGAATACTGTGTATTGTGGTTGAAACAAGCCCGTTCAACAAACGGAATGGTTTGCAGCTAACGTTATCTAAGGTCAGTTGACTGGTTGTTGTCATTAACCAGAAATGTAACAACGCGTTATCACGGACTGTTCATTAACACACCACGCTGCTGTCGGTTAGAGCTAGCGAAAATGGTAAACACTACACAACATGGGGAAAGGCCTGCATGGAGGACTTTAGTGACGAGTGGCACTACGCAGACACACTGTTACATTGTAATGTCATGTTAATGTCCTTAGCTGATTCATGTTTTATAGCTATTGTTAGGCGCTTGTGGGCGCTGTCATGGAGCATGGGTTGTCTCAATTGTCAGATATGTAATTAGTTATTTGTAGAGTTACCTTATCTGTGTTGCCATCTATGAGGTTATATAACTGTGTTCAAAGATCAGGTGTTTACAAGTGTTCCCCTAGGTGGGACATGTTCTGTTAGTCTTACTTTGAGTGTTTATGATGTCATGGCATCACATGGCACAAGCTTGGCACATATGTATTGATGCAAGGCAAGTAACCTTGTTATAACTTTTGTTTTAGTGACTTATACTTGTGTTAGTGGTGTTTGTAAGTTAGGAGTTTAAGTTATACGAATGAACATATACTAAAATGGCAATGTATTAACACATATTAACCTAGTTTATATATTCGTTTTGTCCAAACCATATGATGTAAGTCACATGGCATCACAGATAACATCTCCCGAAAGTGTTATTAAAATTAAACCACACCTCTAAATAAGTTTTAAAAAACAGAAAATGTGGGTTTTGAATTGAGTCACAGGAAATTTAAATAAAACACCTTGACTTTGAGAAACTTGATGCAAAATATATAATATTTTAACAAATTATCTGCAAATGCACCTATAACAAAACTAAGTAATTAGCCCTACACGTTGAATGCATGCATATGTTATTTTTTCCAAGCCTTTTATATTATTATGTTGTTAGAGTGTGATGTAATCAATCCTCAAATTACAGTGAGTAACACTATGCCTGGGAAATGACACACACACACACACACACACACACACACACACACACACACACACACACACACACACACACACTCACACACACACACACACACACACACACACACAC
>CALSBZ010001824.1:604721-671371 GCA_943591055.1 Gobionotothen gibberifrons | reverse complement strand
CTGTTGCTCCCTCTGCTCTGTCATTACTTTTCTCTGCTAACCTGCATCCTTACCATCCTTAATTGCATCCTTTCCTCTCTTCCTCCTTTTGATTCCCCTCCTTCCCTCCTCTCTGGTCTCTGTCCCTTTCCCTCTCTAGCTGTACGAGGGTCTGCGGCCTCAGGACATGAGGAGGCTGAAGGACATGCTGATAGTGGAGACAGCCGACATGCTGCAGGCCCCTCTCTTCACTGCAGAGGCTCTGCTACGTGCCCATGGTACTAACACAAACACACACACACACACACACACACACACACACCTATACAGACACTAACATATGATAGCCTATTGATCAAAATAAAAGATACTGAAAATCACAATTCAAGTCGATGCACTTTTTAAACAAGCACATGCTTTCAAAAACTGTTTCTTTACTGTGTACCCAAGTGTCCCACGTAGTTTACCCTCACTAAGCAAACCATATTTCACTGTTTACGAAAAACTCTGTTGGTCAATGTGTATATAGTTATATTGTTTCAAGATTAGAGAAGCCGTATATCGTATAAACTTCATGCTACACTCCAGTGGTTTCCTCGCAGTGAAAAGGGCAAGATGTTAACAGCCTTTGTTATCTCAGAGAATTTCATTTGTATCGCTCTCACTGGAGAGAGTCACTGTCCCAGGCTCTAAATGCTATTTTAGTGGGCTTGTCCTCCGTACCAAATAAGTGAGGAAAAACACTGGTACATTCGAAAAATAGGGTACTTACACATTTACTATAAAGAACATTTTCCACATCAGGCTGCTTCATGTAATAGCATAAATATATTTTCTATGCGTGTATTCATTTGAAATGAGCTTTGCACAACTCTGGGATGAGTTCTAGCTTCCACATTTCCATTGTGCAGTAGAATTCTGCTCGCTTGAGCTACATCCTATATTACTGCAAGTATATGTACTAGTAAGCATATCCTGTTAACTTATATGTCTGTACATCACAAATAAGTTACGGCATGCTGACATTGAGGTTGTAATAATGTATATTGATGGTTTGGCTTCTTGTGCACAGTTTGTCTTTCCAGTGTCAATGTAATGCCAGGAGGAATATAAAGTATGAGATTAGAGTCTAGGGTGACACAGGGTGTAACATTTGAGTTGCCTTATTAAATCTATTGGAGTGTGAAGTAAGGGTAGCTTAAGGTAAAAGACAAGTTAAATATTTGTAACACTCTTGCATCTGCAAACAAACATTATGTACATACCCACACAGGAAATACAGTATATTATTCTGTCAATAAGGAGTCATTAAAGGTCCCATTTCCACTGATCATAATTCCATTGTTGAGGTATACTAAAATAGATTTATACTGTGCAATGTTCCAAACTCACATTGGTTTCGCATACAGCATCTCTGTAAACTACGTGTATTCACTGAATTTCACTCTCTGCCTTTAACGGCTCGTTGTTGCTCCAGCCCCCACCCTCCCCGTGAGCCCAGTGTGCTCCGATTGGTCGGGATGTTGTGAATCGCGCTGAGCTCCGTGGAGGTGTGGTTTCCTTGTTTAGCGATACACAGCGAAACACAGCCAAACTCACCAGCACACACAAAGTCACAGCCGAAATAAAAACAATAAGTGTGGCTTGATATTACGTCCGCGGACGTAACGGCTCCGCGGACGTAACGGCTCCGCGGACGTAACGGCTCCGCGGACGTAACGTAACGGCTCCACGGATTGGCCCATTTGGTTCCGGGTACCGCATGACCGTATCGCGTCATAGTTCTGGGCGTGGCTACTGGGTATTCCTACGACACAGTACCCAGGAAGTAAACCATGGACAATGACGTATCTCCAACGAGGCGTTTTGGGGAGGTATTTTCTGTTTATTTCTGTATTTTTCTATTTATTTCACTTCATCCACAAAGACATTTTTTCTGATGTTCTTGTAATTTAGGTTGGCCAAGTACTGAGTAAAAGTGTCACAGTTGTGACTTGTTATGCAGCCTTAAGCAACCAATTCTCCAACTAGCTTCACTTAACCTAGCTAAGATAATGTGCATGAAGCGCTTCGAATGCTTCAAACAAAATGACTTGATTTGCCTTTGAAAAGCATCTCCCCACTTCAGTTCACTTGGCTTAGATGATGTTAGTGGGGAACTCAAAAAAATGAGTCCCAGTTTGTGGTTGATTTTCAGTCTTTAAACGCCCCGTTGTTTAATTCAGTCGGCTCAGTGGCTGGCTCTTGAGCTCAGTGTGCTACATATTAGACATACTTTTGGAAGCTTAGAAGGGAGAGTGAACCCAGATTATTGCTATATTTATTCACCTCTATCATGGGAATACTCTCTGTATGTTTAACAGGGATTGAACATGTATGGCTTATTGGTAATCTTCAGGGAAAGAGGTTTTGAATGTATTCATAAGATTATTTTCTTGTTGAAACTTAAACAAGTGTCCAAACTTTTAAATGTACATGTTGGTCTTTTTCAGTTTTATTATCTAATTTCTTGCTATTTCCTGCTTAGCTGTCTATGCTTCTGACAATTTGTATTCTCCAGCTAATATTCTATATTGACGACTAAATATGAACATTTTTCATATCATCAGACTACTTTGAAAGTCCTAAAGCTGGAAGATAGAGACAGATCAATGATGAGTTTTAATTGAATGGAAACGGGGGAATTGTGGGAATATTCATTATCGGAACGAGGCTATTTAGAGTCTGAGGCATTTGATTGGTGGTGGGACGTGTCTGGCATTTTCTGATTGCACAGTTCATCGGTTCATGCTCCTTATTTCTGGGCATTTCAGCATAGAGAATGTTGTCTCGGGCACAGTCCTCACCTCATTCAATATGAATACTGGAGAGCTCTCCTACCGGCTCCTGTGCTGAGATCGAACGGCTATTCTTAAACAGGAAACCAGGTGGCAGCAGGTCCATGCTATCAGCACTTGGTAGTGCAGCCACTTGACTGAGATTTGTGTGGGCTTTAGTGGATTCAGCTGTGTGCTGCTTACCAATTCTTACAAACAAAACACATTTGTATGTGAATACATTTTGTATTGGTGAAAAACAATTGCTGAGAGAAAGTGTTATTTATCAGGATAAATGGAATGTGGTCATGTGCTCTCTATTCAGTTTGCCTTTTATTCATGAAGATTTGTTGAATATGATCACAACATAAAGGCTGCTTTTGTTTGTCATGTCCAGTGATTCTAGATTAGAGCAGTGTTGTGTAACTGAGCAGGGCCCGTTTGCTTATCACATGGTGTTAACAAGTCTGTATTGTCATTATAATAATATGTTGAGCTTTGTTTTTAAAAGCACAACTCAACGGGTCTTTTAAACTTAATGACCCAGGAATCTTTTTACAAGCACTTGCCTTTTATGACATTTATATAGTAGTTCCACTTTTCTGCCCTCTCAGCTTAATTTTCTTTTGATGGTCATCCAACGCCTTTTATGCTTCATGTCACATGCTCATAACAAAGCTTTTGGATTTTTCACTGACTTGCATTCTTTTTCTCTGTTTGGTTTCATGCATTTCCCTCTCTTTAAGTTTCTTTACATGTTTGCTTCAGATTGGGACAGAGAGAAGCTCTTAGAGGCCTGGATGAGCAATGCTGAGGAATGCTGCCAGCGCTCAGGTGTCCAGATGCCCCACCCCCCCCCCAGTGGTTACAACGCATGGGACACCTTGCCCTCGCCCCGGACGCCCCGCAACACCCGCTCCTCCTCCACCTCCCCCGACCAGATCAGCCTCATGCCTGCAGACCTGGAGTCTTCTCTGGTGAGGTTCCCTTTCAACAATGTTCAATAAAACATACAAAAGAATCAGAAACAGGGTTTTGTGACAGTTGCTCCATTTTATAATGAAATTAAAAAATGAATAAAAACACATCATTAAAATAATGATACAAACATAAGAACTTAAAGTAAGAATGTGCAATAAAAAGAAAAATTAAGATATTATATGAACACAAGAAGTAAAAGTAAAATGCCCAATTAAAAGAATATATAGAATAAGAATAATTATATAAATAAAGGAAGTTAAAGTATAAACTTGCACATTGTACTACAATATATAAGATGCATATTACAATATATACAGTGGTATGTTAGTATTAATCTATTATGGCTGAATTGCACACTTAAAATGAGAAAGAAAACAAGGCTGGTGCTGAGCCTCACCATTCATTCTGAACTGGTGGGAGTCCACCTCTCACTAATAATAATTTACACAGTCGCCTCCAAGGGCTTTCTTTTGTTTCCTAAACTACAGGAAGAAAAGTTCAAATGGCAGATATAGAATATGAAAACCTCATTTGAGTTAAAGGTAGGGTAGGTAATTCACTTCAGAAACACTTTTTGTTATATTCCATGGAATGCTGGAAGGCTGCAAACTTTCAAATTCTAGCGCACTCGAGCTGGTTTCTCCATTCTTACCTTCCCTACCTTTTAAGGCTTTACTGTGTCGACCCATGAAGAGCCATGAGAACGACTAGAATCAGAGTCGCCCGGGGAGCAGCTTGTTTCCCTGACCAAGAAGTTCCTCCAGCAGCGAGGACGAAGCTACTGTGTAGGGGCATGGAGAAGCTGGCGGGGTATCCATGAGAACAGTGTTTTAAAAAATGTAATCCTTACGGGGATACAGATTTTCCTGAAGTGTCTTTGCTGATATCTTTTAATTTTCACCGCCACACCTGTCTTTCTGCATAATGTTGCATTATTTCCCAGCACTATATTGCTAGCGATCATTAGTATTCATGCCGTTAGTCTCCCCCGCCAACATAAACACAATCAGCACTTCTCTACTCCTAGGAGAACAAAGGGGTCCGTTAATTATGGTGTTAGCTCTAAACAAGAGAGAATATTAAAATACTTTCTAAATAAGTTATGAGTGTATACAGTTTTACTGTCTATAGGCCAATGAGAGGGACAACAAAAGAGGGTAGAAGGAATGTTCCATAGCAAACTCCTCCTTTTGTGTTAAAGAAATAATAAGTAATCAAACTTTAGAGCGCTCCAGATGTTGTGTGGGAGTCTAACGCTGTCTGCTAATTGTTTCCACTTTACATCTAACATAAAAAGGTATCAAGTACTCTCTAAAAAGTTCAACTTAACAACTAAAAAGATAAAACCCACATTTTTTGAGCTAGCAATAACTACAGCTAAGTCATAGACATGCAAGTGTGCTGTCAAACCCTCATATTTCCCACAGCTGTGCGTGCAGAATCTGCATGTGTTCAGGACATTATTGAGCCTTATTCCCCCACTGCTGCCCCCCCCCCTGTTTAATGATCCTCCCATTAGGCTGACCTTGTCTGGGGGTTCCTGATCATTATCAGACACGCTTGACATTTTCCTCAGCAGTCTCCTTTGTGAACAGTTGTCAGGATGGAAATGATGCCAGGTAATGCGAGATGTCCTTTTGGGAGATGATGTTTTGTCTCATTGGATCACCACTAAAGAAGACTGCAGTGAAGATATACAATGGGTTTGATAACAACCAGGCTTTCCCAGAAGAGGTTGGAAGCATAGAAAGTGTATATACTCTGCACCATTCAGACACGAGGCAATTCAAAGTGCTTTACAGAGGCATAACATTAATAAAACATTTAAAACGTGATCAAAAAGAAATGGCTGGAACAAGCAAATAAATAGATACAAAGATATTGCGCTTAAAAGACAATGAAAGCGATCATATAAATACTTAAAGATTAAAGAGAAGTTATCTGATTCATTGGAAAGCCGGAGTGATCAATAGTGTTTTCAATCAGAATCAGAATACCAATTCAATGAGTGAAGTTGGGGGTACTTTCCCTCTAATTCAGTTATTCTCAAAGCGTGGTGCATTGACCCCCTGGGGTCCGTGGCACTCTACCAGGGGGTCACATTCGACATTATAAATTATTTATTGAGAAACCGGACTCAGTGTTTTGTTTAGCCTATGTAGCACTAAAAGTGAAACACATAACGTTACACTTCTTTTTATATATTTATATATATATATATATATATATATGTGTGTGTGTGTGTTCTTAATTGCATTTCAAAATAGCCCTTTTCTATTGATTTGCCTTTGATATTTTATAAAGGCACCAGCAGCTATTTAAAATGAATTATACATGTATATTATCTTTCTAATATATTTCTCTCGTGTTCTTCTTTCACATTACTAGTACTATAAAAGTGTAAAAATGGCCTACATCAAATTATTCTAAGAACCAGTATATTATCATTATATCATCTCATTATATTATATTATTATTATCTTGTAAAGGCTCCTCGGCTAAAAACCGATAGATATACTCAAATGGGTGCTTTGCCTAAAGATATGTGCTGCGATATATGACACAACTATAATGGAAAGCGGATCCTTTCAATAAATCCATTGTGTTTTCGTGAACAGGGACTTTCAAGCTTTAGAAATGGCATTGCTACCTGTGGGGGGAATCAGACAGTCTCTGAAAAGTTTGGTGTTAGAGGCCATAATCCTTTTGGATGAAAGATGATTACTGCTTCTTTTTGTGTGGCTCTGTGCCTCAAACAGCAATGCCAATGGAGCGGGTCCACTCGCGGGCCCGTTTAAAGGTTACAGTTGATTATATCACATTCTGCTCTTTCCCAAATCAATACTTACTTTGTCGAAGTACACTGGCTCCTCTATGTCTTTTGCTAGGGTCAGTCTTTCACTGTAACAAGGCCTGAGTGTGACTGCCCCATTTGTTACTGTTGATGTGAGAAACATATCTGATCACACAGCAGTAATCTGTGAGCCACATGCTAATGAGAGGTCATAGCCTCATAGGACATAGTTTCCCTTGTCTAGTCCTCCCACCATTTAGCATTACAATTAGGTCACCCACTGCCACATGTTGGGAAGAGCCTAGTCAGGCTGTTTTCATCTTCCTTCAAAGTGCATTGTAATAATATATGACTTGTACTGAGATTTTACTTAATCATGTGTTATAGCATACTTTATTTATATAGACCGACTTGAACCTATTTGTACTGTGGCTTTATGACAGATTGTCTTTCTTTTCTTTTGCGTTACAGTGTGGTATCTGCTTGTCTTCCATTACCGTCTTCGAGGAACCTGTTGACATGTCCTGCGGCCACGAGTTCTGCAGAGCATGCTGGGAAGGGTAGGTTATAATATATTTTTGTCCTGTTTGCCAATCTGCTCTGGGTTGAACTATTTCCCTTATCCTTTACCTACATCAGCATGTGTTTGTCTTCATCTTATTGCTGTTTGCAATGTCTAATTCCTCAGGTTTTTAAATCTAAAGATCCAAGAGGGTGAAGCCCACAACATCTTCTGCCCAGCCTTCGACTGCTACCAGCTAGTGCCTGTGGAAGTCATTGAGAGTGTGGTTTCCAGGGAGATGGACAAGCGCTACCTCCAGTTTGACATCAAGGTGACAAGATACAAAAACAGACATTCACTAAAGAGATTTATTTTAACTATAAACCTTCTACACATATTATTTAAATTACATTGTCACCTTCAGAGATAAACGCATACTTCTTTGCAGTTCAATTTAAAAGTGTATGACACTGAATACTGGCGCCAGTTGACTGACATGGTAGGTCAAACATTGATGTGAGTAGACAGATATTCTTGGACTTGAAAGGAAAGCGCTAAACATGTTTAATTCATGATCTTCTCAGATTTGAAAGCCTTTAGAAATTAAATTAACATCCAGCGGCACATTATAGTTTCACTGATGTCCTCCAGCAGAAACGTTCTAACCTAATAGAGAAAATAAAAAGTGTAATAGAGTGGCCCTCTATAAAATACCTTTAAACTTCTTTCATCTCTTGACAGGCATTTGTGGAGAACAATCCGGCAATCCGCTGGTGTCCCGAGGCAGGGTGTGAAAGGGCGGTGAGGCTGAGCACCCAGGGCCCCGGGACCTCCAACTCAGACCCTCTGAGCTTTCCCCTCCTGAGGGCCCCGGCTGTGGATTGTGGCAAAGGCCATCTCTTCTGCTGGTCAGTTCTAAGTACCACACCCTATATGAAGATGTTAACATTTCTGTAGTCTGTGTGTATTAATGTTTACATCTGGACTTCCCTTTGGATTCTAACACGGATGGATATTATTAAAAACAAAACAAGGTTAAAACAAATAACATGTTTTCATCAATTAGAAGTCAGTTAAGAAGGGTTTTTGTCTTTGTTTGTGTATTTGTATGTGTCATTAAACAATGAATTTGCATTCAGAGTCTTAAAATGACAAATTGGAAGCATGTTTAGAAGTTCTGTGAAATGGAGAAAAAGGTTGAAATCATTAAGAGTCTTCTGAGAGTTTGGATGTCAGGAGAAACCCAGTAACTAGGAAAGATTGGCCATTTTCAGGAGGCCCAAGGTCTGTCCAACAGAGAGCTCTGAAGCTCTGCTGGGAACAATCTCTCCAAAAAAACAGCACTCCATCAATAACATCGCAGTGATGGAGGTGCTAGATGGAAGCCCCTGCTGAGCGAGGCTGCATGACAGCCCCCCTGGAGTTGCGAAACAGCAGTTTAAGAAGCTCAGAGTATGGGGGAAAGGATTTCTTGGTAGAAAAACCAGGTACCTCTCAAAATCTGGATAATACCAGTCTGCTAGGCTAGGCCAACATCCTCCCAACTTAAGCTTGCATTAACATAGAGACAAGAAACCTTGATAACACATAATCTTTTGTTTTCCTTGTCCCTCAGCAGGGGAATTTAAATTGCTGCAGCAAAGAGAACAGTGCAGTAAAAGACAAAATAAGAGTAGACTGTCATATTAAATAAAGAGGCAAGCACATGTTGAAATAAATAGAATCAAATCAGTGCACTTATACACGTGTGTTCTTATATATTCTAAGTCTTGTAAGTTTTGAAAATGTGATTGCCTTCCGAGCTCCTCCACCCTAACTAATACTACCCACCTCACTGCACCTCACCTCACTTTATGGCTCCTAAAGGCAGCCGTCAGGTTCACTTGTCAGGTTCATTGAGGAGTGCAGTTGACATGACATTTGGAAATGGAAACTGGATGTAACACAGGTCTGACTTTAATAGTTCCCTTGACACGAGGAAGGCATTTGGTTGAAAGGCATATAGGGTCGGTCAATTGATGGGGTTTGACGCTTTTGACTTTTTTTATTGATACAGTCCAGGGACAGAATGTGAACGTTGGGTTATTAAAACGGTCTGCATCCCCCCAATCTGTGTGTGTATATTCCAGGGAGTGCCAAGGTGAGGCCCATGAGCCCTGTGACTGTGAGACATGGAAGCTGTGGCAGCAGAAAGTCAGCGAGATGAGACCTGTGGAATGTGAGTATTCACATCAATTCACTTAGTTTAAGACATGGAAGTCAGCATTCTGCCTTTAAATCTCAAACCTTTTGCTGTTTTAACATAGATAATGTCTTTAATTGCGTTCCGAGCTCCTCCACCCTCATATCCTGACCTCCACCCTAACTAATACTAAAATAATCCTTTATTTTAGTCAGTTATAAAAGTGGTCGCGTGTCAAGCTACCTGGCTTTAATTTGTCATAACAAAGCAGTTTAAATTCTAACCCAGGCTCCCCTTACTTCAAGTGATTGATTTGGAGCTAAATTAACTGGAAATGAACCACAGTAATTACAAACAGTTTAGCACAAAGCCAATTAAAATCCACCATGTTGATGATGAATTATTAATTAAAAAATAAAGCCTCTCAATGACAGAACTCAATGTTTGGAATCAGTAATTGCACTGTGGGCAATCTAATAGATGATTTAAGATGGCCCGAGTCACTCCGAAGTGCAACTTCTTTGTGACAGTTGAAAGATAAAAAGCAATTATTTTGCTTTGGAACCGTCTTCCCCTTCGATTTCCCTAGCCTTATCCTGGCATTTCAAACGGCCCATCAGAGGGGCTTTGATAATAGCCAATTATTCAGTTTAAGCGTGTGTGTGGGGAGGGGGCGGGTTGGTGCATGAGCATCCTGGGAGGTGTTAGCAAAAATAAATAAGCAATACACATTAGTCAGGCAGCACAATTTCCCACTCAGTGCAGTGGTCTGTGTTGATTCTGTGCTAATAGTCATTCTGTCTCATTATGCCTTTATTTGTTCTGTTGCCTCCCCCTCCTCCTGTTGAAGTGGCCGGTGTGAGCGATGCCTACGAAGATGCAGCCAACTGTTTGTGGTTGCGCTCTAACTCAAAACCCTGCGCCAACTGCAAGTCCCCGATACAGAAAAACGAGGGGTGCAACCACATGCAGTGCGCCAAGGTAAGCGGGCCAGCGAGGAGTCGCATACCTGTGTCACTGAGGCAGCTTGATGTGAGCCAGGCTATTCTGGCCAGAGTGAGTTCACTAGACTGTCTTCTGATTGGGAAAACTTCCTCA
This sequence comes from Gobionotothen gibberifrons, assembly GCA_943591055.1. Lineage (NCBI taxonomy): Eukaryota > Metazoa > Chordata > Actinopteri > Perciformes > Nototheniidae > Gobionotothen > Gobionotothen gibberifrons. The sequence continues at coordinate 661,019 of CALSBZ010001824.1, read as the reverse complement.
ATACAAAAACAAATCACAAGTGTAACACGGTAACACAACTGCCATTTAAAAAACAAAACATATCTAGCTTAGATCTTTGTAGCAAACATTTCAGCATATAGGGGTCTATTTGGGCTTTAGACCTTTACTCTCATGCTATTGTTAAGTGTGTGTACACTATGCATGCATTCATACACATTTATTTAGTTGTGATTACCTGTTCCCTCAGACTAGATGACCTAAAAGTGGGAAGCTGAGTGACTGAGAAATGCAAGTTGGACATACTTCTTGTCAGGACAAAACGAAGAGACTTTGATTGATAATTGATCATTTTCAGTATGCTTGTTTAAATCATGTGGCAACATCATTTTCTAACACGATAAGGCTAACTACATTTTTCTGGCAGGGCCGTTTTTTTGTGATCATGCACCCTATTTAACTTCCAAACATCTCACAACACACATTTTTTCTCAGTTACTTTTAGGCAATTGTTCATCGCTCATTACCCAATAATTGTCTTGTTATTGTGTTATTTATGTCAACATTAGCCTTTCGGGTGATATTTTACACCTTGGTCTCATCTGATAAGTCTGATTAAAAAGTTGAGTATGAACAGTTGTGGTTTTAAACTAGCTGATAACATTCTTCTTAAGAAGTCAGAATGTATTTTGTTCTGTGAAGGTTATCATCGCATGCCGAAAGGTGCAAATGAGTAATCACAGTCAAGCTGCTATAAGCCAAGTTTTGCTATCATTATGAAAGATTATTTTACAAATGGGGGCTTATGAAAGTGTCATGCTAACAAATAATCCATCCTGAGAAGTCCTTGAGTTATCATGCACAGCCTGTCTTACTAAGATGGACAAGAGAGAATGATACGCAGGTGATTGAAGGGAACAGAGGCACTCAGTCAGTCAGTGTGAGACTGATAATCACACAGTCATGTTTCCTGACTGAAGCTCTGTCACTAGCCCTGTCGCTGGAGGGCAGGCCATGTTAGCAGCACAGTGCAGTCATACAGCCGCACTCCTTTTGTCACGGTGACAGCGCTCTCCTGTCTCCATCCTGCTTTAAGAGGCTGACTAGAGATGGAGATTAGTTTGGGAGGAATGGAGCAGCTTTCACAAGCGAAGAGGCCACTAAGGGCTCAGCCCCTTGACCCGTTATTACCTGGCTAGAAATGGCTTTACCCCAGTTGCTTGGAAACATAGGACTCAGTGTTGCCAAGGAACATTTCTTTGTCCCTTCACAGCCATTTCCTCCCCGTCTGGCTTTCTTTTTTTTAATCTTAAATCTCACCAATTCACACGCCGTCTTTTCCGTACTTTGTTACTGAGTATTGATTTTTCTGGAGTGTCATGTAAGCGTGGGGTTTCCAGGACAACAGAGGTCTCAGCCGTTAGGGTTTCGTGTTGCTCCGGCTGACTTGAGGCGAGAGAAATCGCTTAAACCCAAATAGGATGCGGATTGGAGTGGCTGTAGTGTTTTGTTGTTCTACTATACCCAGTGGGAGCTGGTGGTCTAAAACGAGTGCCTTCCAGTGGAAGCAAGCTGCGAGGAATTATCGCTCGCTTCAAGACAAATGCCCTGTGATTCCTATTAAACTCTGCCATTTGTAAAAGGGCAGAGGATTAAGATTGAAAGTATACAGAGAGAAGTAGATATTAAAAATCTGACTTTTAAAATATCCTTCACCTAATTATTTAAATTTTGAGAGCAGTACAAACTATTTAGATTTCAATAAGCCTTGTTAATGCCAAAACAAATCCAGCGTTCATATTTAATCATATTTGGAGCAGCACATCATCTGGTTGTTGTTTTCTGTCATGACAATTCATGAAATATAAATCACCCCGGTGTAGCCGGACTAGCTTTAGCATTTGGTTAACCTTTTTCTATTGTGACAGCTGAGCAGAGCATATTCAATTTTAATATTTGTTTCTCCTCTCCCTTCAGTGTAAGTATGACTTCTGCTGGATCTGTCTGGAGGAGTGGAAAAAGCACAGCTCCTCGACCGGAGGATACTACCGCTGCACCCGCTACGAGGTCATCCAGCAGGTGGAGGAGCAGTCCAAGGAGATGACTGAAGAGGTACACACACACACACACACACACACACACACACACACACACACACACAAATGGCAGAGAAAACAGCACCACAAAATGGATTAAGTGCAAACTACCGTAACTCGCACACAATCCTGAATTTATCTTTAACATATGAATATTTATGTCAGTGAAAACGCGTTGTCTGTAAGTATTGATTTCCAGGGATTGGACACGATTCACATTTACACCATGGCTATAATTTATTGACACACCATGTAATTGCAATATAGAAAATATAAAAGACTGTTTACAGCGCTGCGTAGCAAAAGGAGAAAAAATCGTTCCAAATTATAAATGTAATATCTGAACTATTTTAGAGAACCTTTCATCATTTGCTGCTCTAAAGCTCAAGACATATCCCTTTATCACTGACATTCCCAATTCATTAAGTTTAGACACATGAACAAAGAAATCACAGAATATGTTTGACACATTAAGACAATTTGTTCAACCATCTATGATATGATGCCAAGATGTTTTAGGGTGTACCACTATTCAATGACAGAAAGGATTCATGATGTAACAGTCAGCACACAATTGAACATGATGATTTGCATTTTTGGGACAAAGCATTTGCAATTTGTCCAAAAGAAATAGCTTTTTTGATATTCATGAAATGGGTGTGCCATGTTAGTAGTTAGTGATGTAGTCACGACATCGCTTAAGGCAAGTTATTAGACCTAACACAGCTCCCACAAAAGGGTTTTTACAACTTTTTTCCTCATACGCATTGGTACGCCACAAGACCTGTAAACAGACTTTGAAGTTTAAAATAGTCTGAGTTTCCTGTAAAACCCGTTTATGAATATTGGATTATTAATGCACTTTCTCCCAGTAAATGAAGCCCTCTTAACATTTTTGGTAGCATCAGCATAGCTCGCATCGATAGTCAATCAACCTAAAATAAATACATACAGTCCTAATAATTCTTGAATTTAAAGGTGCAGAAACACATAAAGCTCTGGGAAATATTAAGAGACCACTCAACTCTCGATCTCTACATGTATGGCAGCCGTTCCCTTCCAGTGTCTGATGAATTCCAACACAGAGACATGTTGTCAGTAGGTTATATAATAATAATACGAAACACATTCATTTGACTCAAACGCATACCTATAAATAGTAAAACCAGAGACACTGCTAATTTTGCAGTGATCTCTTAATTTGTTCAAAAGCTGTGTATGCAGACAGCCAGGAACAGTACTTGTTTGTGTGTTTATTCACTCTAACAGGAAGGTTCTTGAGTTCATGGCGCTGACATAAGTGAGTTGTGAAACACACAAATATACACTTACACACCAGCTTTGTTTCCACTCTCAACATGGAGCCATTTACAATCAATTCCACCCGCCTTCATCAAAGGTGAAAACAAGTCCATTCTCCGTCTTCACCAGCATTCCTCCAATCACAAGTAGTGATTTCACCTGTGACACTGCTCACTTACTGTGGCTGCTCTCACCCCTTCTCCCCCCGAGAGGCAACAGCATGCTCAGGAGTTTATTGACTGTGACTGGTGTGTCATCACGCTTTTTTTTCAGGCGGAGAATAAGCACAAGAGCTTTCAGGAACTCGACCGATTTATGCACTACTACACACGCTTCAAGAACCACGAGCTCAGCTATCAGGTGAGCAGGCCTGGGTTTGCACTCAATGATGTCTGCTTTGCACTGTGGACAGACACGTATTGTAAAACTGGCCCCAGGGCCTCTCTCAGGTGGACATACTTTCCAATGCACTACAAACTGATCAAACTATTTGTACTCTAACAATATTACTCGACTCTCTCCTACCTTCTCAGTATTCTTGTAGCAGCAATAAGCAGATCACAATGTCTTGATCTGCGTCTACCTTTTGTTGGCTCATTCTGCCTCACAGTGTGGCATTTCCTTCTATGTTTTTGGCAGACAGTCTTCTCAAGACATGTTTTACCCAACAATAAAGTCTAACAGCTTCTTTGTTCCTCACAATAGCTGGAGCTGCGCCTGTTGAAAACCGCCAAAGAGAAGATGGAGCAGCTCAGTCGAGCCCTGAGTGGAAGTGAGTGTGCAGTCTGCCATAACAGTGTCAATCTTTATTACACATTCAGACTCATCTTAATCTAGTCCTCTGATATTGAGCTTTTGGAAGTAGGCAGGAGGGAGAAAGAAACACCGCAAAGGTGTTTTAATAATTTATTAACAACAGTGAGTTTAGTTATTATTCTGCAGGCAAATGTAAGTTACAAGAAAGCTGTGAGTAAGCTTTGTCTAGAGTCCTCTTAAGCCCCATCGGTGCAGGCAATTACATCCCGTTTAGCATAGCCACGTTTCCTCTGTTAGGATTTCAGGAGAATCGGATAGCACTGGTGTACCTTAAAGGGGACCTATCATGCAAAATGCACTTTGGTACATCTTTTATACATGAATATGTGTCCCCGGTGTGTCAGGGAACTCACCAAGTGTCAGAAAACACAACCCTCTCTCTTTTCCTCCATACCCAAATCTCTAAAAACGGGGCTGCAACGGAGATGATTATTATTTGAATTGTTCTGACGTCAGAAAAGGGGTGCTCCGCCTATGGGCAACTCTCCACCTATCAGGGGAATGAGAGACCGCTCGAAAGCGCTGGAGACGCTGTAGTACATATGCCAGGCCTGTAAGTGGCGCTGTAGTATGCCACAAAAGCAGCGAAGAAGACTTCTCACAGAATCAGCCCTTGCAAAAACAGGGCTAAAAACAGGGCTAAAAAAGAGCAAATAGAGCGAAATGAGGCATGGCTGAAATGCATGATCTGTTTGGTATTTTGAAAATAAATCTTCGCAGACATGTTTTATATAGGTATGGCCCTACAATATATTATTCAAATATAGCATGATAGGTCCACTTTAAGTTTGACTGCCAACGATGGACACTAAATCTAAATGTCCATAACTCAACCTTCCTGAGTTTGGTTAAGGTTGAAATGGCTACATTCATGCTGCACGATACATTTGCGGATCACAATGTGAGCATGAAACTCACCTTAGATCTAAAATCTAGATCCCTTAATATAGAAGAACAGTATCTACAATACATTAAGCACAATGGATTTCTCATTCTTTTGTACTGACCTGCTTGGATGTGTATGTATTTGAGGCTGGGATAAGATTTGAATCCTGTGGATAAAACTTGTAGTTATCTGAGTGTCTCTTCTTCTGTCTCCCAGGGGAAGGCGGCCCCCCTGACACCACATTCATTGAAGATGCAGTCCTGGAACTGCTGAAGACCCGCCGCATCCTGAAGTGCTCTTATCCTTACGGGTTCTTTCTGGAGCCCAAAAGCACCAAGAAGGAGATTTACGAGCTTATGCAGGTCTTACTTATTCAGGAGGAAAGACAAATGTTCTGTGCAGCCGGTTTGAAATGGGCCATTAGAGGTGTTAGACGGGAGCTCTGCTCTGTCCCAGTTACACCTCACATCTCTGCTCTTAGTTAGAGACTGAGTGTTGTGTAATTCATGATCAGCGGTATAGACGAGGAATATACTTACCTGATGTCTTTTATATTCTGTGCCTTTTTTTAAATACTGTAAAATGAATGAGCGGGACTCCTGTAGGTGTCAGTCTCTTAAAGGCTGGCAAAGAGGAATTCATTTTTAGATACGTGCTCCGAGGTCACTTTGTCCTGGAATATTCCGGTTTGGGAACAGATTATTATAGAAGTGTTTTCATTAAAGCATTTTCTGACTGAGTTTCCTAAAACAGATCTCTCTCTGTCCTCAGACGGACTTGGAGATGGTGACGGAGGACCTGGCTCAGAAGGTGAACCGACCTTACCTGCGGACCCCGCGCCACAGGATCATCCGGGCAGCCTGTCTGGTTCAGCAGAAGCGGCAGGAGTTCCTGGCCTCAGTGGCTCGGGGAGTGGCCCCCAATGACTCTCCTGAGGCCCCCAGGCGCAGGTAAAATACAGATATGCAGCTCATCTTATTTGTACTATAAAAGCAATGCTGTAATATAACAGAGCTGCGGTTTGGAATAATCAAAAGTGGCTAATTAGGTATTACATTTCAGCAATGAATCACAATGGTGAACTTCTCTCTCTCTGCTCACTTGCAGTTTTACCGGCGGAACGTGGGACTGGGAATATTTAGGCTTCGCATCACCTGAGGTAACAGAACATGTCTCATTCTTTTTCAGTCAAGGTTTGTTAGGAAAATGTCAAATGTGCTGTGTGAACAAAATATGCATATTGTTTTATTCAGGATGCTAAACTTCTTTATGGATTGGTCCCTGTCAACATCTTAATAATTCCTTCATCATGATTGAAGATCTTTTTCAGAAACAACATTTATTGCACTTAAAAATGCTAAACTGCCTTAATTTTGACACATGATTTAACATTGAGAGTACACTGTGTATAAGGAACATTAAATCATTTAAATTATGGAAAATCACTGCAGAGGTTGCACTAACATTATACCTGTCGCTCTCTCCAGCAATCACACCCGTGTTTCAGGCTGAAAGTGGTTAATGAAGGCTCTTGAAACTGAAACTGATTTGATCTAGTGATTCAGGCTCTTCTCTGTTAATGTCACAGCTAATCAGGTTTAGATAATTGCCCACACTCACATTATAAAGTAATTAAATGATTCAGCCCTACCTTATTCCTTTTTAATAAAGTCTGTATATATATCTTAATCTTTTTTAATATGGCTGTTTGTAAAGTGTGTGAGCAGCAGCACTGAGGCCCCTCCGCGACCCAGAGGCCATGTTGTGGCACACTGCAGCGGGCCAGATGGCTCAGTGTTCCCTGTGCACCCGCTCGGAATGATTAAAAGCGCGGCACTCTGGCACTCACCTAAGCAGGTTGCTCCCCATCATTGCGCATTAGTAACAGGCATTTGTAGTTAACTTTTACAGTCATAAAACTGTCGGCACATAATGGTTTGATTATTGACCTGCCTCCTTTTTTCTGCACGGCTTGATGCATGCACTCAATAGTGCTGCATAAGACAATACACTGCAGTCGAGCTTCTATTATCGTTTAGCTCGTAGAGCGTGGCGTTTTTTAAACACACAGGCTGTTCATCCGGAACACGTTCAGTTCAACAGCTCTCCTCAGGCTCCTTACAACACCACAAATATGCAAATCTTACATCTCCCTAAGCCTCTCAGGGTTTTGTGCACACCTTTTAACAGCATAAAGCGGACATTTCCCTGTTGACAGGAAAACAAATGACAAGATCAGTGTTGCTTGCCAGTTTGATAAATGAATTTTGAAAATGCTTATCCCTCTGCCTGCTCAGCGTCATGTAGCGAGGCATAGGAGAAACTCTGTAAAGCTTTTGTTTACTCAAGGTTTACTGAGTAAACGCTGGACAAATATACTATGTGCACACTGAAAGCAGTAAAAGACGATTACACTGATGCCAAGGATGTCTGAAAAATACGTTTTTTATTATACTCATAAAATGTCTAAATATCCTGGATGATGTACTTTGACAAGGTAACCTGATCCTCTGTTGTCTGTAGATTATAAGATATTAGCGCCATGACATAGTGTTACAGAGCACCGTATCTATTTGTTTACTGCAGTGTGTAAACCATTATTGATTTTGGAGACAAAAGTAGCATACAAGCCAACTGAAGCACGCACAACCATTTAAGTAAACAATACACAACATATATTTCATTACCCTCGGCACACACTACAAAGATGTGATTTATCTTCAAAAGAACACACAAACAAATAAATGAAAACGTTATTTTCCAAAGAGGATTTAAATAAAGAAATCGCTGTCACCAGATCATTTTGCTCTGCGTGTCTCAGAGGAAGTTCATAGTAAATGTTGCCACCAGATGCTGAGCAGAAAGCCACTCTAAAATAAAAAAGGTTTTTATTGTTGACCCTCAGTAGGAGGCTGTCTCTCAGCTGCAGGAGTTACCCCTCGATTCCACCGGGTCCGTCTGCGTCGTCTCGCGTCATGGCTGCGCCGCGGTTTTGGTCCGGCCTCCTCCGGCGGCGTTTCAGGAGCGTTTCAGAAGCATTTCAGAAGCAGAGCGGTGCGTCTGGTGGAATAGCACCCATTGACTAGAGTGGCAGCGATCTTTGCGAACACCGCGGTGCAGCCGTAATGCGTCCGTAACGCGTCCGTAACGTGTCCGTAACGCGTCCGTAACGCGGCCGTAACGCGGCCGTAACGCGGCCGTAACGCGGCCGTAACGCGGCCGTAACGCGGCGCAGACGGACCCGGTGGAATCGAGGGGTAAGGAGGAGCAGTGCAGTTATAATCAGAGCCTGATGCTGCCTCTCAGCTACAGATGCTCTCACAAAGCCTCGCTCCATAGTGGTGGAAACATCAGACAGTGTGTGGGTGAGAGGCGTTTTCATTTTAACACTGCGACAAATATATGAGATGAGCTGATTATTTCCCGAGGTAATCGTATGCAGATGTGCAAATATATTACATAAAAGCTTTTTATGTTATTGGACACACTAGCATTTATAAGCTATGACCTTTAGCTTGACCTCTACATTCAAATGAATTGTGCGAGTGATCACTACAAAAGCTGAACCCTAAAATATTATTCCTTATTTGTGGATCTAGGTTTGAAGTCAATCAAAGATTACAGAGTAATACACTTAATTTAGGAATATGCAGTATATTCCTAAACTAGGTGTACTGTATACTTCCATTAAAACGTTGTTGGATATCTTTTATGCCTTTTATTAGGCTGCCTCTTATCATCCGTCCTCTGACACCTTCATATCACTGGATCTGTTGATACATATCAGTCAGTTATCAGCGCTGTTAAATGAACACAAAAGGAACCGTCACACACATAGATATCCAATCATTAGAAATGTATCATTTTGCACTCACCTATAACACTATAATGCTTTTTTTTACAATCCCATTTAGACACGCTGTTTGACATATTGTCCTGTGTTAATTGACATCATTTAAACGTCCCTGAGTGATAACGTGCCAAAAATATCAGATTAGTCCTAATAGTGAGAGATGTGCTGCCTGGTCTCCCCCCCGCTCTCGCAGAGAACACGCCGCATCGTTAGACTGCTTTGAGGCTAATTAAATGTGGAATAATACAAAACGGCACACCCCTTCTTAATGAACCTGGAGAAATATGTATTTTGTATTCAATCTGGCAAATGTTTTTCAAAACATGTCAGTAAATCAATATTTCATTTATTCTTGTATTTAATAACTGCACTTCTGATAAGGTATTCGGGTTGCTTCTGAGATTAGTTTGACATGCGTAGTTTTTCCAAACGTCTGAACCTCAAGTTGCCTAATTTCCAATTCCCTTCCAGTGAGGGAGTGCTGGGTACCGACTGAATGATTGAAGGCTTGGTTCGGAGATGAAAGAGTCTGAATGATCTCAGTGCTCATCTCTCCTGGAACAGAGCACTCTGGAGCTGCCAGTTTATAAGTTCACCTATTCCATTTCATACCAAAAAAGGAATCCAGGAAAAAGTGCAACTGTAGCCCATGATGAGCAGTACATGGCAACTTTGTTCTGCCAGCAACATGTTGATTTGTTGATTTGAATAAGGGACATTATGATGGGTTAAACTGCTCCGTAAGAGCATCTGTTGAATCAAACAATACAGTATAATGAGGGGATATGCTCTTTTTGACTAAATCTGATTTTGACGTTTCTAAGGAGTATGCAGAGTTCCAGTACAGACGGAGACACAGGCAGAGGAGGAGAGGCGACATGTCGAGTCTCCGGAGCAACACACCTGACCCCGACGACTCCAGTGACAGCATCTTAGGTACTGCAGGCAGAAAGGACAGACATATCCCTCAGGGAGAATTGCATGGTTCAATTGGTAATGATCTAAAGCCTGATGATCTCACGCGTTCAAACCATTCCTGGTTGTGATTGGCTCAGTTAGGTCTGCACATAAAATAAATGATATTAGTTTATATTTCTATCAATTATTGTTTGTTAATAAAAAATAGGCATAATAAAGTCAAAGGAAGGCAAGTCATACAAAAGCCTGCCAAGATTATGCTTATGGCCTGTTTTAAGCATTGAACCTTATGCTAAGCCAGGGCTATTCAAGTACACATTCAGTTGGGCCAGATTTTATAACAACAAAATTCAGCTGGGCCAGACATTCAGCGGCCTGTAAAAAGCGGGTAATGACACATTTTAAACCAACACATATTACTGCGATGAAAAGCATGCAAATTGTATTCATTGTTCATCTAACAAAGGTACGTCAAAAAGTGCATAAAAACACAACAAATTAGCATTAATTGAACAGAATCTGGGAAATAAGTGCTCAGTTGTAGAATTACATTTGTTTGCTTTAGAAGTCAAATATTCAGGGTTTCTTTTTTAACCAGGCACATCACAAAGTGCATTTAGGCTAACTGAATACAATAATAGCAGTCTTAATAAATGTCCTCACATACAAAATAAAATTGGATACATATGACACATGCACATCAAAAAGTGCATTAACAAACAGTTAAAGATCTCCAATGTAACAAAAAGAGGTAGTAAATAGCAATACTATTTTTTCACTTTTCAAGTAATAACAAAAAAATCATAGGCTACGTTTTGGTCACATTTGACCCAGACACATTACAAAGTTCATTTAAATGAATACAAAAAGAACTGCCAAACCCTTCAGTGCACAAACCCATAACAAGGGATAATGGTAACTAACATATGAATGAATACTACACTACACGTCTACTATAGTAAACTAGGTGCTTACTATCACCTCATTTGTGATTTGTCATCGCTGACTTTCTCAATGGGAGAAGTGACATTTTTTGTTTTGAACAAGAGCAGTGATTTTTGGCTCATAGGATGTCAATGCAATCCTAAAACATTGGTGAAGAGTGCTGTCAGTCAGGGAGCAGCGAGTGCTACTTTTTTATTGAGTTCATGTGTGAAAAGCTTCATTCACATTTGTATGTTGATCCAAACATACTGAGCACACAGATCGCTACTTTCTGAACGTTAGGGAACTGCTGTTTGTTGACGTCACTCCAAAACTTCGCTGGCCCGTAGTGCGCTGCTCTTGTGCCATGGTTACGGATGAATGCATGTCAATACGTTCCAGTGTACATTTCCCCTCGTCGATGCAGGGGACCACTTCCTTTGCTCTGGTTGATACGTCCCCCTCTATTGCAACAGTGAAGGGTTCTCTGGCAAAGCCCATCACCTCTGTGGGCAGAGCAAGTCCATCCAATCGACCGGCAAAGTTCTCTTTCAACCTCGCAATGAAATCTGTTATCACATCCGTGATTTGTGCCGGGGATGTGATGTGTTTGGGGAGCGTCGGAAAATGCAGCATCCAGCATTTCGCGACCCGCGAAAAGGTCCAGCTTGACTTGGAATGCGCGCATCTGCTCCACAAGATCTATGACCGTTTTGTCTCTGTTTACGCTTCAGGTTTGAGAGAGACATGTTTTAGAGTTGCTATCATATGACCACCGTTACTAGCACCACTAGATGCACTTTCAAAAAACTTGCTGCGTTGTGGTTTAGTGGTTTCTATGCAACGCGGAGTGTTGCGTTCATGGTCTGTACTAGTGTAGGAATTTGGCTACGGGAGGCTGGGCCACTCGGGAGTTGGTTCTGGGCCGCATCTGGCCCACGGGCCGCCAGTTGAATAGGCCTGTGCTAAGCCCTGTGATAAATGCAACTCAAGTAACATTTCCAAGTTTATAATCTAAGCTCAGATGACCCATTAGATTAAACTACATTTAAAGTTTAGTTCTCTAAGGTGATGTGTTCAGAACCCAAATGAGGGTATTAGCCCAAACGTTAGAACATTACAACTTCTCAAGTTCAACAGGCCAATATTTCCAATCCATCAGTCTTATGTATCACACTGCTGCTCTGTCTTTGGCTGGCTGGAATACAAGATGGACAGAGTTTGCAGTTTGTCAGCTAAAAGATTCTGTTGTGCCAGGAAGGATTCATTGATTTCAGATGAATATATTGACTTAGTTCTTTTCCAGGGAATGCAGAGAATATGTGAGGTTGCCATTATTTGATCATTTTGCAGTGTTTGCTCAAATAAAGATGATTTGGGGAAAAGTGTTGATTAGCAATGAGTTGAGATTTATTTGAATAAGTATATTTTGACTTTGGCTGTTTGTCCATTTCTTTTCTACACAGACTCACAGGTTAGTGGACGCAGACATCATCTGATGGTGAGTGCACAGTTCCCACCTTCAGCTCCAGGCTTTTATCCTTTGATACTTTAGACAATGTCAAGTCTAGTGTATGGCATGAACCAGGTGGGACTGCTTAACTTGTTTTTGTTTCTTTTATATATTTATATTTTTTAAGGCACTATATTTAAAAAGGCATGCTTCAGTCTAGGGTGCTTCTTCAGACTATAATTGTGTACACTGCTCAATTATACAAGAGTCAGGAGATACATCCAGTCAGATTCAGGAGAAATAGAATGTGATTGACAGTTGTCATTATATATTCACATAACTATAAAACAGAATAATATGTGATGAATTTTTAAGTGTAAAATCTGAAAAACGCATTCACAAAACAGCAGCTATAATACATACAGAGTGGCCTTTGCCTGCTGCTGCTGCTGCTGCTGCTGCTGCTGCCTTGTTAGTGGATGATATTGGTTTGGCCTGCATCACTGACACTTTTTTCTTGCAGGGTCTCGGTTCTTTGGACGACGATGACCCTAACATCCTCCTGGCCATCCAGCTGTCGCTCCAGGACTCAGCGATGGCAGAGATCGCATACAACCATGACGCACTCGCCAACGAAGCCTCGCTCGGCGCCATCGGCACCTCTCTGCCCTCCAGGCTGGAGCAGAGTGCTGCAGGTGTGGAGCTGCTGTCCAGAGCTTCTCTCAGCAGCTCCGAGCTGCTGGAGCTGGAAGATAACTTGGCCCGACTGGGCTCCATCAGCAGCCAGTTCTCTGCGCAGCACGCTGACAGCCACCTCCGGGCCTACAGGGCCTCGCTGCCCATCCCAGTGGCTCCAGGAGGCAGCACCTCCTCCACCGGCCTCTTCTCCTCCTCCAGCGACACGTTGGACTCCAACACTTACGGCAGCCACGACCCTTCCTCCTCCTCCGCACTAGCCAATGCAAACCTGCTGGGCAATATTATGGCATGGTTCCACGACATGAATCCTCAAGGCATCACCCTGGTCCCCTCCACCTCCTCTGACACTGACTCCAACCTCAGCGCACTCCATGCAGGCGGAGGAGGGGGTCTGCTTGAGGAGGAGAAGAGCATCCCGCCTGAGAACAGGAAACCTCAGGAAGTGACGGCAGAGGTGGGTTTCTGCTCTCACAAGGAGGAGAAGGAGGGTGCCGCGGCTCAGAGGCCCACACAGTTAGATCTGGAGACCACGCCCCCTTCTTACATGGCCACCCTCGACAAAAGCAGCGATCATACATCACGGGGAACCTCAAGGGTGGACACTCCACAGTGCGACTCTGAGCAGATGCCCAGCAGCAGCTCCTCTGAGTGGGAGGACCACCTGGTGTGAAGAGGCAGAGATGGGAAGGGGCTCTTTTGGAAAGGCCAAAAACCACTAAAGTTTGCAAATGAAGTTGAGTTGTGGAACATGTACAGTAGCTGTTCAGGTGGAATGTATACAGAATTAAGAATGTATCGGTTCACAGGAAAGTGGGGCAAGAAGTTTAGACACTCAAAAGGCTTGTAAGTGCTATCCACAGGTTACCGTGGTTACATTCGAACTACAAGTTAGAGCCGCTTCCATCCACACTCTATTCCAGTTGGTGACGTTATATCCCAGAGGGTCCACGCGATTTAATTTCAAGAGGAATTATTCAAATGTGTTGAACAGACGGATCTCCTTACAGACACCTCTTTTCAAAGAAATCATTCATTTGTTTTTTTGTCTTCTTTTTGGCCAACAGGCTAGAGGTGCATGAGCCCCCAGCTGGACTGCAGTGTGGATCCAAACTGAAGCGTGTGCAGCAGACAGGGAGTGCATGAAGTACACGCCTTTAGGTTGGTATAGCATTGGTGTGGCATCGGTCTTACTGTATTTACTGTATTGTCAGACCCCCAACAAGCAGCCCTTGCGAAAAGAAAGCATTAACTGAAGGAGAAATTAGATAACACTTTTCAAGGATATTTACTAAATGTTAGAAGTATAAATAACTTGCCGTTTTCTGAAACCACTTATAGAGGAGATACGAAATGTAGAGTATTTTGCATCGTGCAGGTATTTGTAAAAGCCTAATGTATGTGTCTAAATCATGTCTGAGGGAGGTTTTCACCCTGGCATACTGTACTGGCTGACTGATGTTATTCACACTCACCCTGTGGGGTAAAGCAGGGAGTCTTGCTCCTGTGCACACCTCCCTTTTAGGTGCCAAACACTGACTAGCAAAAGCACCGTTTGCAGTCGCCAAGTGGATTCTTCTAAACAAATTGTGCCTGCTTATTACAATCTCAACAACTAAACCTAAATGTGAAAGTCTGGAGCCATATTTGTATTTGAGATTGTGTGATATATTTCCAATATTACCATGTAAAAGCTGTAATAGTGTGCCGTGTTAATCTGTAGTTGAACACCATTATAGTCGTGTACTTCATTATGTGAAACATTCACACAAAGCAATTTACATTTGTTGGTAGAGTGCTAAAAAACATTTAGGAATTGACAATGGTTGTTCATCCCAAAGCCTTATCCCTCACACTCTCTCAATGAGAAATGTCTTCAGAAACAGCTGACAGGCCCCGAGGGGTCATTCAGTTCATCCTTTGTAGCGCGCTCACATTGGTGTGAGCACTGCAGAGTGCAGCGGGACACGCTGAGCAGACACTGAGAAGTCTTGTTTATATACTGCAGGGACAGCCCAGTGAGAGAGATAATCAGGCAATCTCATTCAGACTATGGTGAATTAATTAATCACGCCCAAGTCCCTGTAATGACTCTCTGGGTCCTGTTAAAGTGTGATATGAGCAGAGCCTTCATAGGGTAATGCATGGAGGGTCCATGAATGTGTCCTGCACCTGGAACATGGCGAGTCCACTTCTCTACGCAGAGAGATACAGTGCCTTTAAGTCAATCAACATTCTTTTCTTTCTTTTTGCACATTTTTCCAAGTGCTAATTATTACACAGTATGTACAGTGTAGACAAACACCTGTTACCTTAAAGTTATTTCTCTCACATACGAGAGACATGAGATCTTGATTATTTTTCTCATCTAATTATCTGTAGCATGAGCTTTTTGTTGGTTCTAGTAGTATGTTAATGGGTAACACTGATTTGATATGATTTGGTATAATGGGAACGGTTCATGTTTCCAATATTGTTCCAAAAGATTTAGAAAAAAGATGTTGCGCTTGTTTCTGTGCAGCAGGGCTTCTGTCCCTACATTTGAAAACAGTTGTTTTTTCTGAGATGTAGAAACTCAAACGACTACCTGTATCATGGATCTTACCTGTATCATGGATCTTACCTGAAGACACTAACATGGAGGAATGTTGCAATATAAAGTAGGTATTTATTTGAAATCAGTGTAATCCATGAAAGAAAATGGATTGTGAATAACCATTGGCACATGGATCAGTGTTTTATCTTTAAGATTGAATTATGTTTTTGTACAGACTAATGTCTGACCGAAGCAGACCAGCTGTTTTCCCCTAGCAGACGGATAGAGCCACTAAAGGAGATCTGAAGGCAGTGAGGACCAGTGTCTTGAAGTTGTGAAACTGAGTGCCATATAGTTAGTGAAGGTCTTGGTTATTGGACGTGGGTTGAAACAGAGATACTGCACGTTGGCCTCTGTGCATGAAGTGGGTACAGGTCTAATGGAGTGTGTACTTCCTTTCACCTCTAATGTTCAGGTGATTTATTTTAAAACGGCATATAGCATTTTGTAACTCACTGAGATTTTCTATTGTAAAGCAACTAATCCTTGAAATGCTATTTGCACTTTCGTAGTCTATACTTGATACATTCCCTCTTTATATGAAAAATGTTTGATGTGTGATGCCAATAAACTTTGTGTTGAGTTTGAATGTGTGTTTTGTTTTGTCATTGAGATACCTGTGGATCTGTTTCTGTCCCTTAATGGAGTTAACTTGGCACCTCTTCTCAACAGCTGACCATCACTGGGCCCTGTTATGCTTTAGGGGCTTTTCCATTTCCTGTAGGTTTTTCTGCATGTTCATTGTCTGCAAAGATTGAACTAGTCTAGTTGACAGCTCATAGTCTTATTGTGAACCCGGAAATGTTAGTTAACCCCAAAGTTTCATAATGGAAATGTAGTACGGGTCCCCAGAACATAGAAACTGCTGGATGCTAACTTGCTGGGCAATTTGCACAATGACCATAACTTGTGTTAATTAGCATTAATTACAATTATGCGGACAATGGTTAAAAGATGGCTTGACCAATTTGGACAGTATTTGAGTGATTTTGCAGGTTATTGAGGATGCTGAATCCAGCTTTTACATTTTCAGTATCACAAATAGCAGTTTCTACAAGAAAATTCCAAATTGCCTATTTGAAAAATAATAATCCACAGTAGAAATAATCCAATCCAATCCAACTTTATTTATATAGCACTTTAAAACCTTCAGACCAAAGTGCTGTACAGAGAGATAAGCTCACACAACATAATATAAATACAAGATACAAACACAAAACAAACCAGAATAAACGTAATAATTAAAATAATAATCTTGTGCTCTTTTTATCCAATAGTCGCAACACTACTCATGGTAATCAGAATCAGCCCACCAAGAGTACAGATGTTGCCACTGGTAAAACTGCCATTTTTTATCCTGAAAATATCTCTTTTTTTGTACACAATTGTTTACATGGGCTATAATGCCATTCATTTGAATGAACGTCACTTATGCTAATTACGCAAATTGCCAATTGCTAATGCAAGTTAGCATCTGGCAGTTTCTATGTGCTTATAACTCATAATATACATTTCTATCATAAAACTTTGGTGTACTGAACATTTCCAGGTTCACTATGCTGGAAAACCCTCCAGAGTGAGTTTCTCTCAAAGATTGTGGCACAGATTATAGGGAAAACAATATCATCAACAGTACTGGCTGAATAATTGTACTAAATATCATAATCAGGGTTCGAGTTATGTGGGAGCCAATGGGAGCTGAGCTCCCATAAGGAGGGGTCTGAGTTCCCACGGACACAGTGAAATCATACATCTGTAGGGGTCGCTAATACATTACCAACAACCATTATTTTAATCACAAATAATGCATGTGTTAATGTAAAGAGTATTATTTACGTTAACGAGGTATATACGTAACGTAGGCTAAAAGAAAAACATGTTTTCCAAAGAACGCATCTCTTGAATGACAATATGCCTGCACTTCCCCTCCAAGGTGCGCAATATATTATTGCGAAATATATGCCTGTGAGCGTGCTGCGCGAGCCGAGATGATGTGTGTGTGTGCGTAGTTGAACCTTTTCATATTTAAATTTGAAGGTTTGAAGCAAGTAGAGGGCTGCTGTGTGTGTGTGTGTGTGTGTGTGTGTGTGTGTGTGTGTGTGTGTGTGTGTGTTAGTGTCCCCCATAGAGATCAGTTTATAACTCGAACCCTGATCATAATCAATAGTATTGGCTGAATTGTTTGAGGTTCTTGCTAAAACACAAAAAACAGTGTTGATGATGAAGCACTTTATTCATATAAAAAAATATTTGGCACATGCAATTGAAAGGTATGCTAGTGTGGTTTTAAATTCTCAAATGTAGCAAAAACATTTTGCATAACATATTGCAGTTTATAATAACATTAACATTAACAAAACTTGAGGATTTGATATTGTGAGCAGGAGGAGTTCCTTTGGGAGGCATGCCAGGCTCAGTGTCAGCGACAGAGGCCGATGAGCTGCAGAAGGAGCAGGAACAGAGACACGATGTCCAAATAGAGGTTGAGAGCGGCGAACACATACTCCTCGGGAGAGACTTCATACTTCCTGTGTTTCCCGCCCAGGATAAGCTGGGTATCAAACACCAAGTACTGCAGAGAGACAGAGAGAAGCTTCAACCCTGACTTCTGAAGGCAGCGTGTTTGTGAGTTAAAAGAGAGACCGAGAGCAGGAAGCGGTCTGAAGGGAAACACGGGCAAAATCTCTTATCTTTAAGAGAGGGGGGGCTGTGCCCATAAACAGGCTATATAAATAATAGGGGAAGCTAAAAGTAAGTTGTGACTCGCTGTTGACAGCCTGTTCGGCTCTGTGTGCAGCAGCAGTTTGTTGCAGCCGCTGACACCACGGGTCACAACATTTGCTGTTAATGCCAGAGGCACGCAGAGAGGTGGCTGTGAGAATGAAGCCGACTGCTGCTAAACGCTGCATCGTCGGAATGAAAGGGCACGAGGACATCAGAGCCTCTTGTTTACACTAATGACTGTGACAGACAGCGGAGGCAGGAATCAAATCATACATCGCATACACTTGACATTAGCGCCTGGTTTCATGATGTTTTTCTTCTTTTAAAAATGTCATTTTCAATATGTTTTCAATTGAACCTGCATTGCTGAAAACCATGTTATGTTGTTACACTATACTTACTAAAGAAAACAGCAGGGTTCCCAGGCAGGCGTATAAGATGTAAAGATACTGTGGAAAGAATCAGAGACAATTCAGCAACACCGTAGATTTGTGAATGTTTCTTACAAACATGGAGCAAGTAAGAAAATAAATTCACATTTCAAATTCTTATCTTAAAACATGTATTCAGCCTTTCCTTGGTTGCTCTGTACAATACATATGATGGTAGATGTTTGATAATGGTAACAATATAGTTTAACAAAGCAGTGCTTATTTGCTGTTCAGATTCATTTGTGGTAGTGTAAAAATAGCAGTCTAAAGTCAGTGGAATGCTTCTTCCTGTGTGCTGCAAGCTGAGGCAGTTGAACAGCAGTGTATATTTGGATGCATGAGTCTTGAGATCAGCTCCTGAGAGGTTTCAGAGTTCATGCTCTCTTCTTTATAGTCTGCTCAGCACTGGTCAGCTCCAGAAGGCTACTACATCCTGAGGATAAAAGCTGTCTCCCTCTGACTGCATTACATTTCAAAGCTGTTCTCACTGCGAACACAGGCGTAAACACGGCAGCTTTTTGATCTACCTGCGATCGGAGGATCCCACAAAGCAATGCAAACGAAAACAGGGTCCAGGCAAATACCCACAGACTCCCATTTAGTCCGGTGAAGTCCCACTGGGGGCAGAAAGGAGGGAGGAATGAGAGAGAGACGATGAGTGTGAGGAGCCTCTCAAACAGAAAAGAGCAGACAGAACATCTCTCATTTACACACATCAGGGCCATAAAAATGCCGGGGCGTTCAAGGTCATCTACACTGCAGCTGTGCTGTGAGGCGCCGCGGTTACTAAATGATGAAGACATATTGCAGTTCAACACACACAAATATTCTGGATGTAATGATTCTGGATAATTAATCAACAAGCTGCAAGGCAGGCATATAACAGAGTGGGGGGGGGGTGGGGTGGTCTTTTGGCCTGCATGCCCTTCTCGGATTGACAGAAAAAAGATGGCAGCTACATCGAGAGAATCACTAACACTGATCACCTGAGGAGCCACGGGCCAGACATGCGAGTGTTTATGACATTTAAATCGCAGCGACAGAGACCCAAAAGCTCCGGCGCCGCGTTAACTGCAGGGTGAACGTGGAGTCATAAAAAAGAGAAATAGACCAAAAGTGTTTTTGCCGAAGTGACCGCTCACTCGGCTCATAAAACAGGATGTTTTATGAGCCGGAGGGCGCGGCCACTTTTTCTATTTTTTATCACAGTTTCCCCCGTTTTATGCTGGTTGTTTAGACCTGATGCATACGCCTTCCTTCTCCAGATTACTAAAAGAGCTTTTAAGAGCAGATTTATTCTCAGTGGTATAATCATTAGCCACCTGTTCCCTGTTTTGCTCCAATCTGAGCAGGAGAATTAAAAGTCTGCAGCTCCTTCAGATGCAATAAGTGTCAACATGTGTGAAATTTCAAACTCTATTTAGAGGCAATTAAGAAGGATTCTAAATGCAATTTCTTGTCCAATCTTTTGCCCTGCTGCCTGTATAATAACTTTGCCGGGGTCCACTTTAATACATCAGAGTTGTTCAAGTGTTCTTGTTTTTAGATTAGATTATTTGTGAGAGATCTGGAATGCAAGTGTATGTGTGTTAGCTTCTTTAATAGTAAAATCTATCTAATATCTACCATTGTGTCCCTGAAAGGCACTTTTAAAGATTATTCTCAGACTGTGTTTGCTTTATTAGACAGTTCGTGGTGAAAGGAGATGGAGGAGGGGGGAGATTCAGCAAACAACAAAAGGCTCCCGGACATTTCTGAACTCAAGATTTATGGCAGCGACCTCGGCCGGCATGAGGACGGCCCAGAGGTTTAACTCTGTCCCGCCAGCGGACATAAGGAATTAACCTGATTGACAATTACACTGATCTCAGCAGTAATCACAGTTTTGCCTGGAAAGCAAAGCTATTAAGAGTTTAAAAGTTTGCTGGTGACTGTGCAAACTGTGCATGAGAAAACCTGGCCAACACTTTGACTGGACAGGACACCAACTCAGGATCCGGACATTTAGAACTGACTGGCATAGCATGGTAGGTTATCAAATCAAATCATATTAGGTTTTATTTATATAGCACATTTTAAAAACGATTTTTGGTCGAGCCAAAGTGCTGTACATGCAAATAATAATAAATAAATAAATAACACATTACTACAGTCGCAAACAGAAGACAATAAATTACAACAGCAAATATAAAAATCAAACACAGGGAAATGTCATGAGTCGTGCTCTGCTCTGACTAGAAGGCCAGGGAGAAGAAGTGAGTCTTTAGGGTTGATTTAAAAAAAAACTAGGGTCTGGGCCGGGCTCACATGGAGGGGCAGAGTGTTCCAGAGCCTGGGGCCAGCTGCTGCGAAGGCTCGGTGCCCTCAGGTTTTGAGCCTGGTCTTAGGCACTACCAGCAGCAGCTGGTCAGCAGACCTTAAGGCTCTGGCTGGGGTGTAGCGCTGGAGGAGTTCAGCTATATAGGCAGGAGCCAGCCCATTTAGTGCTTTAAAAACAAATAAAAGGAGTTTAAAATCAATGCGGAACTGAATTGGAAGCCAGTGCAGTGAGGCCAGAATTGGGGTGATGTGGTGACGCTTTTTGTGGCCAGTGAGAAGGCGTGCAGCTGCATTCTGCACTAGCTGCAGGCGTTTAATTGATGCCTGGTCCATACCCACGTATAGGGCGAAATGTCACCGCAGGCTGCACTGCTGGGCTCAGTGACAGATCTTACCTTTGTCTGCATAGCAAACACAGTCAAGGAGAAGGACACCAGCGCTGTGGCCCCCACGGCCCACAGAACTGCATCTGCATTGTAGTACCTGCAGAAAGAAATATCAAACAGATGTGACGTGGGAACATCCCCTCATAGTGTCATGTCCAACGAGTCATAATGCTGTGTGGACACAGGGAGTAGGGTTCTGTTTTCTCCTAAAGAAGAAACATGTATTTCCTTTAAGAAACGTGGGATTATTTCCATTTCATAGTCTGTATTATGTGTCTGAAGTAGAGTGATGGTAGGCCCTCTGGACGTGCATTGCATAATGTATCGCCCTTTGTTCAGCTTCAGTTATGGCAAGGTCCCATAAATATGATCATTTGAATGTATTATTGATAGTCAGGTTTCAAGTGATGCCTTTGCTGTCTGAGTGACAAGCTGTGTAAAGACCAGACATGTTGCAGTTGGCTGAGGTAACATGTGTTTACAACGGCAATGCTACAGAATGATTGGTTTTCAACTACAACTTCAACCGCGATGTTCTGATTGGTATTCAGCCGAATCCCCGAGAAATATGATTCCATGTGCTTTTTTAAATTTGGTAAACCAACAATGATAACATCTTATCAGGTTTGATGGCTTCATCTCTGGCTACCAACACGCTGTTAGATATGGATCAAAATCAGGTTATTTCAGCATACACTCACGCTGAAACAGATCCCAGCATCAGGCCCTCTGCCACAGTCTGAGAGAGAGACAAATGGAAAGTAAATACATGGGGAAAAAACGGTGGAATAGAGCAGGTGTGGCGGGGGTTTAATTTGATGCCTGGCTGGTAGCGCTTCTACTCACAAACAGACCCAGGGCGATGAAATTGAGGGGGACTTGACGACGGAGATTGTCACAGCAGGACAGGACCAGGATGAGCACCAACACCGTCGCCCTATTTCACAGAAAACATAGAGTATATCGTAAATAGCTAAATAAAAAGGCTGTAAACAGAAAAAAGGATTGGGTTCAATGTGTGAAATCACTGAGTGCATTATTTATGCAGTGTGGCTGGCCGTTTCCTGGATTAAGATTCAGACCGCGGGGACAGTTTGTGATTTACTTCTGAGGTTTTCCATGAGCGACATTTTCATTTGGGTAAAACTCACCCACAGGCGATTTGTAGCTGGTCAAACTGGTTAAAGCTAGAACGTGTGCAGCTTGTAGACACTCTAACTGAATGTTTGTGTTAGCTTACATCATGACGTAGGAGAACCAGTAGTTGGCCCATGTCCATTCCCTGAGAGCGTCCCTGTGTTTCCAAAAGATAAATGGAGAGGCAGAGGGGAGTGTTTAATAGAGGCGCCATTTATTTGATAGCAGTACAATGATTGTATTAAATATTAACAGAGGACACAGCATTGTGCACATGGGAGCTGAACACAATTTATGAAAAGATATTACTGTAGCAGCGTTCTACCACATCTATTATACAAAACCTATAAAGCTTTCAAACTACTGCAAGCTAAAATATTATGTGGCAGAAATGCCCTTTTATGCTCTACCATCAAGTCTAACCTCACATATTTATGGTGATTTGAGCAGCGCTGGGTCGTGTGCTCAAAGCTTTTTCAGGGACAACGATCATAGTCGTGCTGCCGTGTGAAGTTGGCTGCTCTGACAGACTGCGCTCAACGTGGAATGATGGATAGGTTTCTGACATCTGTTTTTGGGGAGTAAGTCCCTTGTGTCAAAGATGTGTCTCGCACCAGTAAAGAAAGGCGCAGATGATCCCGACAGTCACCAGCAGCTGAAGCATCAAGGTCAAGTAGACTTTCCTTATGAAACCTGTTCAGGGAGAAAAGAGAGACGGACAGATGCACAACACCAACATTAAAGAACCTGCCAGAGCAAAGCAGGCAGGTAAGTGTTTATGGAGTAACGCTTCTGTTTTCCAACATCTCAACCTCTCACTTAAGATGATTTGTGGTGTGTGTGAGCCTGTGAGGAGCTGAGGCAGAAAACGTTATTCAATTTTAGAAAACACTGCAAAGCAAATTAGGGAGTACATATTCCCTTCATCAGCTCTGACCATGCAAACTAAAACATATTGGCTTCCCTTGCTTTCTGTCCCTCCCCCTTCCCATTCCTCCCTCCCTGCAGCCCTCACCTCTTCGTATGGCGGCGTCACTGAAGCTGCTATCCTCTAAGCCCTGGCTGTAGTCAGGTGGAGCTTGGCCGTACTGCTGCTCGCCTCCATCTGGGGCCAGGCCCTCAGGATGGACCGAGTTATCGTAGGGGCCAGGAGGGGAGACCACTGCAACGTTCCCATTCCCCACCTGACATGTCCAAGCCAACAACAACAACAACAACAACAACACAGGGCAGTTCAAGCAACACTTCTTCATTTGAACAAATTCATGAAATAATGTGAATGTGGATCAGGAAAGGAAATCCATCATCTGTACGTAAACAAAAGTGCTTTTAGACATTTGCTTTGCTCTTGATTTTGGCTCATGCAGTCCTAAAAATTGGATATTAAATACACAATGAATGAAAATATTGCTTACAAAATGTAATATAGTATGTAATATTGCTGCTAACCTGATAGTTTGTCCCTGTGTAAGGACTCTGCCCATGGTCGTGAGGGTTGTACGGAGGGGGGTGCGGTTCATACCCACCGTTGCTGCCGTCTTTACTCTCCATTCCACCAAGAGTAAGCAGATCTTTTCATCAATTTTGGGACAAAAGTGACATAGAAGAAATGTCAGACTTCAGTAAAGTTCATGGGAGACACCATAAAAAGCATCCTTTTGAACATCGTCAACACTTTCATCGGGGATGTTACATTGGCAAAGGGAGCAATGTCAGTGTGGAACAAATAACTGGGTAATTACGAAATGATGCATCGCACAAACACCAGAGCCATCCATGACTAACGTCCATAATTATGGCCTTAAGCCTCCATTTAATTGAGCTGTATGTATATTTAAAAGCTAAATAGGTTGTGGTTAATTGCTCTCAAAGGAAATCCGGTCATCAAGAAGGACACACAGACAGTAAACCCAGGGATCCTATCTTAGCTGCACTGAACACTATCACATTCCCTTTGAGGTCCCTGCTGCTGCATTAGTCATTACAGAGAAGGCGTTGTTAATAACTACCCAATGATATGGAACTTCAGTAAAGCCTGGACTACACTGACTGGAGTGAAGAAACTGAGTTACGGATTCCATGTAAATCTGCCAGACTATTGTTTAATCAGTAACAGTGTCCACGTCCTGTAGTATTAGTCATTATTAATGGCTGAGGCAGTGATAAAACAACGGCCACCTTAAACTACATGTACTTTGTTTTTTAGTTTGCTCAACCCAATTTCAAACTGGTGATATGAAGAACAAAGAGGACATACTGTAATACACATATTTTCAAATATTTAAATGACATCAAGTGGACTTTGTTTCGCTATATAGCCCGAATTTCCCTCACATCATTTCTGAGATATGATGAACCTTTGAAAGTAGGCAACCCCTCATCATTTACAATTGTACAACAAGCCATCAAGTGGCGTTTGACTTAAATAAAGTAATTACAGCTCTAATCCTGTCTAATGTGTCTTACCTCTTCTGTGACGGCCAGGCTTCTGCTCCGCTGCTCTTCCTGTTGTGTAGTTTTCCTTCAGGGCAAAGTCTACCTGCTATCAGTCGCTTCCCACAGAGACAGGACTTTAGCTTCAGGGGAAAGGATGTATCCCTCATTAGGCTCAATGGGATATTCAGACCAAGTTCTTAAAATGTCATTAAACCAACCAGGCTGGCACTTTGTCAGAGGAAATCGTATTTGTACCTTTTTCCTTCAGAAATACTGATGCCTTTCACACAAGGTATGTTTCTATTTCCTGTAATGATCTGTCATCAGCCCTCTATGTGTGATAAGCCTGTAACATTTCATCCTGTATTGTACAGAAATATAAATGCAGCTCAATGGCAGCATTTGTATTCCTGGGCTCACGTTCCTGGCCCCTCTTGGATAAACACTGATAACAGCCTGCACATGTAAAGCATGTAGTGTCAGACGGATAAACGATGGACGCAATCAATCTGACCTTCATAACGGGATAATGGGTATTGAGTCACAGCGAGGAAGAAAAGCTGAAGACGTACTGTACACCAATACGTGAAGTAATGTAGGTCACTACAGTCTTAGTGTTTCTCCATGGAGAATTGCCTCTGAAAGGGGTGTAATGAATACTTCATCCATGAATGAGAAGCTAGCCCAGGGTGAATCCATTTAACTTTAATGTAAAAGAACCTCAACAAAATAAACATGACATTAAACATTTACACGTGATATTTTAAGCAATTATACCACAGATAAGTGCATTCACTCAAGTGTTCAGGTTTTTTACTTGAGTGTTTGCATTTAATGCTTATTTCTCTAGATTTCAAAAGGGGAATATTGTAGATTTTACTTACTTTTGTAGCAGAACGTTATCCCCCGCCCAAATTTGTATCACAAGCCCTCAGATTTATCCTGTGAGTCTTATGAGGAACACAACCCGTATGTGAAGAACCACCAAACAACGATACAACTAGTTTCACCGCGACCTGTGAAATGCTGCTTGCACCCCGATATGTATGTTTTTTTTTACTTAAGTAGGATTCCAGATGCAGAATCTTCCTCGTAGAGGAGTATTTCTACATTGTGGTGTTGGTACTTTTACCTTATGTAATGAATTGGAGTACTTCTTCCACCACTGACTGTACATAACAATCAGCTATAACCTCTAGATGGCATTCCAGTCTCTTCTCATGTTACGGATGAGCATCCAAAGAGATTTATAGATCTTCTGTCTCATGTTCAAACACTCAGCAACTCTGCCTGGGTTTTTGATTTGAAAGAGAACAAAACTGCAGAGGACATACAAATAATTGAAAGATGATTGTGTCAGCAGTTAAAGGTGAGCTGTCAAGGTATACTTGTGCCAACAAGTACATTCCAATTTCTCTGGATCAATGAACAGAACAAAAGAAAATCATTTAATATTCAGAGATTCAGAGTTTTTAATCTGGTCGCGTCGTCGCAGTGTACAGAGACTAATCATATATATCGAGCAGACACTGGGGGGCACTAGTCTCCTGTGCTTCTGCTGCTAATTGCAGTGATTTGGTTGTGACTCTCCCCCGTCTCTTGCTGCCACCTCGCCAGCCAACCAGCAGGAACCAAATCCTCCAGAGAGCCCCCTTAAATCATCCGCCTCCTCATTGTAACTGCTGAATCAAATCCTTGCATTTCTCTCATCTGCATGTGGCATGTTGTTAAAACAAAGGGAAACATTGTTTTTCCTTTTCAGACAGCAATACATTAATAATAAATTAATAAACAAAAATATAACAAATACTTGCCACATCATATTTGAAGGGACATTTTCACTGTTCTCTGCTGATAGGTGTGACAGTCAACACGGGCTGGATTTACACCGGCTGCTCAAATGTGATGCTCTCACCTGTTCCAGAGATCTTAGGCCGATTTGAATGGCTGGCACAACAAATAATGTCACATTTGAGCAGGCGGTTCAACTGCTGCCTGTGTTGACGCACCAATCAGTGTGGATCCTGGTGTGAGGCCACATTTAACTCGGATCTGATTGTCTCTGGCTGTCCAAACATGAGAAGCACATGAGGCTGGAGCCACATGGAGCCCAATGTGTGCAGAGCAGAGAGCTGTGACCACGGACGGGACATTTATATATTTATTTATAAAGCCCAATATCACAAATCAGCCAACAGGACAGATGGACTGAAGGATGGAAAAGGAAAGGAAGATAGAAAAAGGAAAAGTAAAGAACGGTCAAAAAAGTGGAGGACAAACAATGGAACGAAGGAAGTGAGGAATGACAATAGATGACAGTGGCTCAGTCAGTAGGGGCTGGGAGCCGTAGGGTCGCCGGTTCAAGTCCCCGAACAGACCGAAATATGGAGTGTGGACTGCTACTTGGAGAGGTCCCAGTTCACCTCCTGGGCCCTGCCGTGGTGCCCTTGAGCAAGGCACCGGACAACATTTCACTGTGTGTGCTGTGTGCTCTGCAGGTGTGACCATCAAAGAGGGGTTCATCCCTCCAATTCTATAAGGAAGTAAGTATGCAAGGAAGGAAGTATGGAAGAAAGAAAGTAGAAAGAAAATGATGATGAAATAAAGAACAGGAAAGGACAAGCAGGAGAAATTAAAGGAGAAAAAAGAAAAGTAAAATAAATAAAGAAATGATGGATGCAAATAAAGTAGGGAAAGTAGTGAAGCAAGAGTAAGAAAAATAATGCGAATGGAGGAAAGCCAGATAGATGGACGGATGGAGAGAGAGAGTCTGTTCCCTGTCTCGGAGCAGACACACTGTGACAGCTCTGTTTTGTCAGACTGCTACGATGCTCTTCGGGGCGTCAGGGACTGAGGATCGCAGCGGGGAGATCTCTGGTGTCACTAGAGGAGCAGAGATGTAGCCATCATGCCAGGCTCTCTCCACGGCATGCAGTTATGAATTACTCCTGCCCGGCCACTCGGGCCACAGAAGGACATGTGGAGAATTGAAATGGTAGTTTGTGTGGGGCCTCTGAGAGCCCCAGTGCAGGTCTGAAGGTCTGTGTCACTACATGCCTCTTCATTTCTAATTTACAACCCTCCAGAAGCTGCTAATGTAGAATCTCAGCAGCGTGTATGGCGATGGGAGAGTACGACACACTGGGAGTGCATTTGTTACTTTACATAATGAGACAGGCTGCACAGAGTTCCACTTAATATCAGCTGGACCAGCCGTGTCAAGCAAGGAATATTACTACAGTGAAATTAAAAGTACTGACACACAATGTTGACTTACTACTATGAGGGCCAAATCAGCTTTGCATTGGTTTGACAATGACTTGAATGATCTTGTTTTGCAAATTAGTGCGATACAAAAGCCACAGCTGCAGTCAACTTAATAGACATATTTAAGTGAATAAATGACTATTATCCATTGTTGATTTAATTTATTACACAATTATAGCAGAGAAATACATTTATTATTATGAGTGTCAAGGTTTGGATTAGTTGTGTCTAAAAGGAGAACTCCATTAGTGAATTATAAAGAAGCTTGCAGAAACTTCTTCTAAACTAATTGAACGAGGAGCTGAATTTATTGAGCATCATATTACATTGTTGCAGACGTACCTAAACCACATTCATTCAACATGGCCCAGAGTTAAGTCAATAACTATATTAAAAAGGGAAATTAGGAAGTCTAATCCGACATCATTTTCGATCTGTGGAATAAATCAACGGACAGATTCAGTTTTGAATAATTCTATTATAGTTGGAAGCCTAATTCAGAAGATGAAATTAAACACTTAGGTTAAAGATAGGAGGACTCACATCATTGGAAGATGTCATGCTTTTTGTTCAACATCTATACATCACTTTAGGTTACTTGCAAAACCTGGTTCTCTGTTTAGAATGAGTTAGCTGTAGCAGCCAAGCTAATCCTTAACGCAAGGCTAATTAGCTAAACTGTTTTGAGGCCAGAGCGATCACTTCATAACCAGGCACCAGTTGCTGGGCATGCCAGCTTGCCTGCCTTTATCATAGTGGTTTTCTTTGTGTAACTCTGGCATTTCTCCAAATATAAGCAGTATGGCATCCTTTTTACTGCCTAACATTTGTTGGTTAAGCTATATGTAGCAAAGTAACAATGCCATGCACCTGCGGTCACTTCACATTCTACGTCAGAACCATAAACTCTGATGGACGCCAAATCTACACTTCCTCCCACTGTACAATAAGTCAAAAACTAAATATCTTGGATAAAGAAGCCGCCTTCTTGATATTCTGAAGCCACTTGAAACCACACTGTGCAGAGGTTATCGTGGCATGGAGCCATGGTATTGACCTCCCTCAAATACACGCCCTAGACAATCAGAGGCTGAGCACGGCCACAGCGTGTTAGTGTGAAGACATTACGGCAACATTAGCACCAGGGACAATATTTAGCAAGAAAGGTGTCTTTACATACCGTCTATGGACAGAACTAGCTAGCCAAGAAAATTTGCCCCCCTTGGTCATTTGCCTCTTATCTTTTGTACTAGCTAATACATTCAGCTGGACTGAAACCTTCCTTTGGAGTAGTCTGATACAATATGTACAGTTTGAAAGGGTGATAAATGAAATTTGGTGATGATTAATGGTTTTTGTGTTAATGTAATAGCAGTTAAAACAGGACCAGTCAAATTTGACCGCGAACACCAAAGTAAGGGGGGGGAAACGAAGACAATAGGAGGGATAACTGAGAAAAAGAGTATGCTGCTTGTCTTACAGAAATAAAACATTGTGAATATTGATAGGGAGACATCCATGAACAAGAATTTCAGTTGGAAGTAGAAATACAACTTGTTCACAATGGTTACAAATCATACCTAATGTATTCAGCTGGTTGTTGATAAACCAATTTAGAGCTTATTGTAGTGAAGGTTAGAGGTGATACGGAGAAGACAGTGATGCCAACTCACAATTTAAAATATTCTCATATATCTTCTACAGTGTACAAAGGCCATTGGCTTAAGGCAATCTTTTCCTTTTGACTCATTTTACTTTTGAGGGATTAAATTAACTTTTTACTTGGCTGGAAAAAGCTTTCATGCCATTGTGTTCACAAAAACTGAAAATATAACAGCAGCCACACTTTTAATGAAAGCCATTATTGCATTTGTATCCACATTGCAAAGCTAAAAAATACAACTCCAACAGCTCAGGCAACAGATAACGTTTTGGAGTTATTTTAAGATAATTGAGTCTTACACACTACGACCCAAACCAGTGTGACAGATTTGAAGTCTTCATCGCTATACAGTATAGCCTCTAATTCATCTCTAATTATTTTATCAATATATAAATGCTTGGAGATGTGGCTTTCAAAGATGAAATAGTCTCAATAGTGACTGAATAAATTAACTGAATTTCAGTAAAACATGTTTTGGTAAGGGTTCCGACTGTGTTGACTCAATATAACGAGCATCTGATTGTGTCTGATTTTCTGTCTAAACATGACAAAACCTATTTTCCTTGCTAACGCTAAGCCAGTTAATTATATTCTGTAAACTCATCCAACTATCACAGATGGATCGGAAATTCTGACTGCTCACTTTTCTCCCGACATCAGGATGCTGAGTTTTGGGATGTTGAAGCTGAGTCAGAGTGAAGTGGAGTGTCATGATGCCATAAAAGGATTGAGGTAAAGTTGATTCAAAGCCATGGCCGTGTCTGACAGGCTGGGTGCATGCTGCCAGGTCAAATATAGGCTGGGGCTCAATGAAATCCCTCCAGGTTAGAAGCAAGCGTCATGATGGAATAAGTCTCCCCCTCCTTACACGGTCCTGCTGCAGACAGTCCTGATCATGCTGAGATTTTATGTGAAAAGTGCGTCACCAAATGACTTGAGTAAGAATGATGGGATGAACTGCTAATAAACTCTGAATTCATTTCCCTGACATGTGATAGTTGGTAAAGTCACTCACTATGGAACCAACAAGGGTGGTAAAGAGCAGACATAAACTTTTAAGAAAAGTGCGAAAAAAAACATTATAATTCCCCCATCATCATGCAAGACAGACAAGATGAATTCTGTATGAGAATACATGTAACAACAAACGCTTTGCTTGCGCTGTACATTGTTAATCACATTGTTCACAATATGGAAAGCAGACACACTTCTTCTGACCGTATTCAGATAAATCAATGTAACTATAACGTTTATGGATTCCTGAGACGACACCATGATTTGTGACATAGATCGAACTGACATGATGTGACAGTCTCCAGTCCAATCAAGCAGATGATCAAGGGAAGCGGAGTAAGGTAATTGTAAGCTAGTGTAAAGAAAATGAAGGCATTGTGAAAGACATTCGGCAGCCCAAGGACAGATGTCTCCTCTGTGAAGAGGTCATGTAGCCATTTGCTGTCAGATGCTCTCTATCAAAAATGGGCAGATATGATTTGAGGTTGGCTCTTTTCTTCCCTAACAGAATGTATTCAACAGAGAAAATGGATTTCACATAAGCAATGACAAGGACAGAACAATAACTGACAGTGGCATTTCCCTGCTGGTAGAGTACGGCCCTGACAAGAGGAACCTCTGCTGCCACCGTCCAGCGGACAAATGTCAGCCGCTCCGCTCTCATGACACGGCCCGGTCTCAAATGATTGATCAGTTCTCATGTCAGAATTATATAAAGGACATTGTATAAATTAAATACCATACAATTTATAAACATACTCAAAATATGTTATGATTAAATACAAAATATCATCTGTTGCATTTTGCCTGTGCAGGGAAATTGGAAAATACCCTGGGCTTTAAACAGCACTTGGACACATGATCACTGCTCTGTTTGACCTTGTGCTTTCTTATGGGTAAAGTGTTATTGCTAAACCTCATAGCCGTTGATATGAGGGCCCTGAAATCTAATAACATCAATCTTATTATTGTTAGCAATGGTTTCACTTCAGTTTAGGTGATTTCACATGTCACATTTTTGTATTTGCCTTTTTATTCTTGGTTTTCGGCCTGGTTTGATAATAATCATATCGCTAGATCACTGTCATTTGTATGAGTAAACCAAACACAGCTTGTGAATTTAACTCTTAATGCCTTCATTGAAAGTGTTTCTTCTTAACTTTCCCTTTTATTGTTTCCTAGTTGTGAAAATGCAACGTTATATCAAATGCATCATAGGGTTACATTCATGGGCGTCGCAGCCATTATATGAGGGTGGGACAAGTCCCCCCCACTTTTTCAAATGATTAGTTTAGACCCCCCCACTTTTACTATGTGGAAAGTCCGTGAATCGGTCTATCCACTCGCCGCATTCTGTAGAGCGCTGTGTCAGTGCTTCACTATCAAATCCATTCCACTTGCTTATTGAGAGAATGCCCAAATCAATGAAACTCCGTACCATGTTTTCACTGCTACTTTGTACCAAGGCAGATTCTCACATAGCGCGCGCATGTTCAAGGAGTGTTGCCATAGTTGGACAGCTCAGAACTGTTGATCCATGTAGAGACGCAGTCAGTGTGTTTTACTGGAGCCTCAGTTTGATAAGAGATTGTTTTCTGAGTTCTTTAACTTTTATGCTCACAGAAGGATTCACAAATGTATTTTGCATTTATATATAAATGACTCTCCACAACAATATCTCTCAATGCACTCACAAATATTTATTGTTGTATATAAATGTACAAATAATGGGCATTTAAACTGCTTTTTATTAATTCAAAGACGGCTCTGAATTAATAATCAAATATGTTTCCTTTCTTTACTACTGGATGAAATTACAAAATGTACCCATCATTTTCCTCATGCTAGTATAGCCACATAAAAGTATCAAACCACCTGTTAAAATGCAAAATACAGGAAATATATTTAATTTTTTTGGGGGGAGGACCCCCACACCCTCCGTTAAAAATGTCCCCCCCACATTCAGGATGCTTCCTACACCCATGGTTACATTTATTCCTGTTGTCCACTGACGCACTAATTTACACATAACTATCGGAGAAACATGAACATGGATAAGTCGCTTTGATCTTCCTGATATAGAGTATATATTAGTAAAAAATGAATGTGCATATGTTTTATTGAAAATAAATCATATGACATGTCAGTGTTGACATTTTTGGCCCGATGTTAGAGGAAAGGTCAATGTGCGGCTAAACACATTAGGAAGATGTGGGAAGATTGATATTGTCAACCATGTTTTCAGAAATTAATATTTTTGTTATCATGAAGCAACAATTCTAAATGTTTGTTTGAAAATCAGGAATTGGAAGGGCACTTGGAGAGAGAGTGCAGAGCTCAGCCAAGGACACCAACAATATAATGAGTTCTTCCTCGGAGCATGCTACACCTTTACACCAAGTTTCATTTACATTTGCCAGTGTCTTTTTGTATCCTGTTGACAAACAGACAAACAAACTGAACCTAACCGCCTTGGTTGAGGTAATACTAAATATACACATTTAACTGCATGGCAAGCTTGCAGACTATAGTGTTTGGCATGTACACGGTTTACCCTACATTTATTGTCTTCCACCGAAGGCTGATGAGACTTTCTTTGATTAGATAGAAGGGTATCATCCAGACATATGAAGAGACTAAGGATAATTAAACTGATGACAAAGGACAACAACAGTCTCAGCAGAGCCCAGGATGAAGGCTACAGAACAACTCTTCATTATTATTTTGTACTAACAGATATGTCTGCAGATTCCCAGTGAAAAATACTGGACTGTATTTTAGATAACAGCCCTCGGAACTTTGATGACCCCCCCCCCCCCCCCACCCCCACCTCCGATTACAATACGCTTTCTCCAGGGTGATACAGGGAATAAAGCAGCATGTGTTCACACATTCATATTCCAGCCAGACTATAATGCAGCACTTATGAATTGTGGTGAGAGGATATCAACCAAATACACATATTAAATGTCATCACCATGTGCATCTGTAAAGGCGCTGTGAAAGAAAATGTCTCACTGACTGTAATTAAAAGGCTTGTTTTGCATACCTGGGTTCTTAATTGCAGCTCCAAAAACATTTGTATACATCTGTGCCTGGATTTATATAACCTAAGTACATATTTAGTATATTGTGGTTTATCATATCCTTTTCAAACATACAGCATTATGGAACATTTTCACTTTCTCAGTACCTGTTCTACATGTTCCACAATTAGGGACAACTCCTTGAAAGAACGTGGTTCTGTGTGCTAGTAGTTTACATCTAGCTGAAGTTAAGTTTTAGAAGCAGATTAAAAAAACTATGCTGTATTGGAATGCAGCAGAAAAAGACTGTGTGGATACCGATTATGACATTGACTTTAAAAATAATGTTCCAGTGACCTTCATTATAAGGCTTCAATGGTGCGAATCAATAGCAAATGGTGCAAAGCGAGACGATGGCACAAAGCCCAGCAGTGACCTCTCACTCCTGGAAACGATGTGGCCAGATGCCATGTGCTTAGGAACAGGGAAAGGACAATAACCAGACAAATGTTAGTCATAGCCAACCCAATCATGCTTTACTTTACAAATCAGTGAGCTCTGATTCATTTGTGACGTTTGAGAAACAAAAAAGGAAATGTAACTTAGCTAATTGTGTAGCAGAAGGCGACAAATGTACACTATAAGCCAAGAGGAGTCCAATGTCCTTGTCTAGGACTTGAAGGACTGCCACAAGTCAATAGATGGCACCCTACTTGAAATTAGATTGAGAGGAGATAACACATGTCCTAACAATGCTGCTCCGCTGGTCTAAAGAGACGCTTTAACATAATTGAACAAAAAGCCAAACAGAAGTTGCAGCAGACTGCAGGGACAGTTTGGGTCATCCATCAAACTGTCTCTGACATCTGATGTGGATGTAGCCGCCTCCACAATTCATGCATTATGTTGCACACCAGCACCATAATATGCAGCCATTATGCACAGTAAACAGCTTGAAGGAAAAATGCCCCAAGTCTGTATTATCACTCGAGTGATTTGGATGCATCTTCAAGAAGATAATTCTGCCAAATTATCTACAAATAGGATTGTGTTTTTGAATCCCAGAATGCATCAGTGCCTTTGTGATTTTAACCTCATCTGAACAGCAAGGCATCCAAAACACACACACATCCAGTTGAGATGAAAATGTGGCGTTACCCATTATAACTACAAAACATCAAGTGCTTCATCTCCCACTGAGTTGAAGTGAAATTCACAGTTAGTCACCAACATACTGAATGGGGCTAAAGAAAGAAAAAATATATAAATAAACCTGTGATTAGACTTGCTGCTCAGTAGACACAAATCCCTGCCATGCACAGGCACACTTTTCCTGCATGTTCTCACTGTGTAATAGACGACTTAAGCCGTCCCCTTTCAGAGGGCGCTGCAGGCTCCACTCTGTCACATTAACATCAGTGAAAAGCCATGTGAATATTCCTCGCAGGACAAAATGTGCTCAATCATATGCTTTGATAGCATCATATGTGGCACACTTTTCCCTCCTCTTCAGTTTTATGCAAGAATGAGTTCCACTTCCTGCTGAGCATGCACGATAAGAAATCCAAAATGTCAACATCCTCTGATTTATAACACAGTCCTTAACTGATAGGTTGTACATCATGCCCAAACATGAATTGACAAGATGAAATGTCACATATTAATTCATGGCTCATAGCCGCAGATCCCTCACGCCTGTGCCTCTCATAAGTAGTCTGATGAGTGGCCATCTTTTTTCAAAGTGTGTCCTTGTGTGCCAGGTACTTTGCGTAGGTGGAATATAAAGGGCATATTATGTGATTATTTAAAACAGGTAACCATTTGTTTGTGATCATGAATATGAGACAGAAACTGACAAAACAGAGTGAATCAAGGTTTAGTCTGAAAAGAGATTGTTGATTGGATTTCCTGTGATGCTCGCACTATTGAAATACTAACTGAAGGTTTATGTATACAGTAACAATGTTGCGCTTAACAGCAAGAAATATTATATGCAAATAAAAATGTAGATTTCCAAAGTGCTTCTATTTGAATTGCCTATAAATACCACTTCCACAAAGGCCAGTGAGATATGTCTTCTATAAGTCCAACATAACAAATGAGGCGCAGAAAGGCTGTTCGCTAGTTCTGGTCCACTGAATAAAATATTATATATGTGCTATTTCAATTATGGAGCCCGATTACTCACTCACAAGCCAGAGTGATCAAAAGCATGCTGCTCTGTTCTGTTGTGGGGTTTCTATTCTCTGGATTTTCCTCAGGGGGAGCGTAGGAGGTTTTTATGACTGTCGTGAGTGAGGCTTTGAGAGCTGATGAAATTACAATAAGATTGCCGTGTGTTTTTAAAACCGCACTCATGTCGTTCTAAGGCTCATTCTCCAAACAGCGAGTATCAGCTTTAATTTGATGTGTAAAGGATTTGCTTTGTGGGAGAAGTGATCTTTTTTTTTGCTGTGAGGAATGACGCATGTGACAGATGCGATTGGTTGGTCAAAAGCTTCTTTTTTTTTTCAAAGAACAAGAAAGAAGTCTGTTGTGTACAGTCGCTTATTTCAGATCACACTGAATCTGCTTTCTTCAGGAGTGTGTCGCAAGGAATTAGAAGCTAATTTAGAAAATGTCCATAATTAATTGTGGAAGACAGAGGGGCTATTCAATTGGACACCCTAAGAGCAATTGTAAAATGTCGAGAACAGCTCCACTGTTAACGCTGTGTATGTAAGGTCATATTGACCTGGCTCAAGGCTGGCTCTTGTAATTCCTCTCCCAGGTGTTTTGTGCTCATGTTGTTTTTACTTTGGGTTATATAATGTGAATATTATATGTATTATTATCTTATCAGGCCTTTTTTCTAGAGCTGTCGACTTCTCCGTGTCTTCATTATAGAGAGAGAGAGAGAGAGATCATGTAAATTGTCAATATGTGTTCGAGGCACTATAAAAAAAGGATACTCATAGTTGTCAGGTACAGTGTTTGTCTAAATGTCAGCGATGAGGTTGAAATGCACGGTTGACACAGACAACCAATTAAAATGTCATTCCGACAGGACTGCCTGACATCCACATACGGTAGATAACGGAGACATCTATTCATCTTTATGTATTTTTAAACACTGACAGAGGAAACGAAACAAACAAACAAACCAGTTAAGTGAAGTCAGTGAGTTTAAGATGGAGGGACAGATTGACAGAAACGTTTCAAATGTTATCTACCAGAATCAGAAGAAATTAATTCAAATGAATCCGTCTACATTTTGTGGAAAATACGCTTATTAGCTTCCTTGCAGAGAGAAATATGAGAAGATTGATACTACTTTCATGTCTGTCACCACTTAGGAAACTACCGCCAGATGTTGATAATCTTAGTTTATATTAAGCCTGGGCTCCAATGTCCAATGCTAACTAAATCTGCTGACTAGCACCTCTAAAATCCACGTAGTAACACCTTGTTTGTGTAATACATGATAACAGAAATGTAAGAAGTTGTGTTTCTTGGCTGGGTACAGTAATGTCGTAGTCTCTCTGAGGTCTCGCTTGCTGGGAGGTTTACAAAAAAGCAACATCATGTCAGATTTGAGATAATGCTCGGATGAGAAAAGCCTGATAATCAAACATTTTAAAGACATAACAAAATCCTCCTTGTACTCAGTATTAACAACAGTGATCCTGCTCCTCCCCCCTAAACACACATACATTTAAAACACACTCAATTGCATTCATGACAGTGTTGATGGCGCTCATTGACCTCAGTTTAACATCCTTCAATTCGTATTACATTCCAGAGACTTCTCTGATCTCCTCTAAGCGATGTCCTAATGCCCATGGGATTTAAATATTGATTACAAATGTATTTTGCTGAAATGGTTATGGAGGAATTTACATTATTCATCCACTTTGACATTAAAAAAAGTATATTAAATGATATAACTCTTCCAGGTCCTGCCCTCAGAAAGATTTCTAGAATATTCAATCACTGTCTATTTTTCAAGAAATAGATTTCATTGTTATGAGCAGTAGAAATGCAGCTCCTTAGTGCATGAAACTTTAGGAATGTGTGCTCTTAAAAACAGCTGGATCGGAATGGATTCGCTCTGATTTCATTACCCCGACAGATGGAAACGAGTACAATTAAAAATATTGATTTTATTTATAAATCCTGATTATTTATGACATGATATTCACTTTTACCTGCAAGCAATTGTCAATAACGGATATTTCCACTGGCGGTTACCTTTCTAAACTGCTTACCATCTGTATAAAGAACCTGGCCGATAAGAGAAGAATGGCTCAAAATGGCTCATTAGTGATAGACTGAAATATGCAGCGAGAGATGCTAGTTAGTCAACTGACAATCCAACTAATTGGAGCCAAGAAAATCCATGAAAGCACATACAACTCATTATGCTTTGACATGTGTAAGGAAAGAAAACCACAACTTCTGTTTCTCTCGGTAAACACAAGACAATAAAAGTCAAAATCCCACCTGTTAGAGGGCTCTATGAACAATGCTCATTCAGATCCCTGTCGTATTATATATGTTAGAAAATTGCCAGTGCTTCCATTTATCATCCAATGTGTTAATAACACTTGCTATCGATGCTGTGTGGTGTGATTTCACGGCACACATTCAGCTCCTTGATGAAAGTGGAGGAACGCCACGGGGTATCTGAAGATCCCTTCATTATATCCGCACATGCACCTCGCAAACCAATTTCTCTCCAACAGGCACATGCCCACGCCATCAGAAGCCTCCATGAACAGGACAAACCTGCTCAGTCACTAGATCTCAGTTGAGCCATTTGTCAGATGACATACCGCAATGTGCAGCAGAGGCCAGCTGCTGAACTCCAGAGGGGTTACTCTAAGGATTTTCCAGAAACCAGAGCTTAAAAGAGGCTACATGCTCTTCTAAGAGCAAACACGGGGTCAAAACCATGTTTATAATGTCTTACTATTACTGAATCACACTGTGCATACACCCTTTCCGAACAAACACCCTGAGTCTATTTGACATCTCCGCCTATAGCACCAGCTTTCATTACATCATCACCCTTTGGGTAATATCTGCTTGATGAAGTTTCGGAGTAACTTCAATGAAAAATCCTTCGGGCAAATATTTCTAATCCATACACAAATCCCAGGATTAGACTTTAAAGTGTATGCTTACCCCGAGTCTGAAATCAAACGTGTTCCTGCCAGTCATGTGCATGTTGTTTGATTTTGATGGGCCCTCTTCAAACTTTCTCTATTGAGAGCTCTGTGGTCTCAGTCACACCCCCTGTCTGAACATCTCTGCTTTGATTGCTGCAATGATCTTGATCTTAGTAAATTAGATAATGTTCTGTCAACCTGACATTTCTTCATGTTATCAAGTATGTGGCAATTATCCACCTACTGTATTTCAATCCAGTCGTTCTCACATTGATGTTCGGAGGCCAAAGATTTCCCCCTTTCTATGGTTTCTGACACTATACTTTGTTTGATGCGTTTGAACTTTAAATAACTTTTGCAAAACTATTCTTTTTGGGAGATATACAGTTTCACGAAGAGATCCATCTCGTCAATGGTGGATTTCTGCAAAAAGCAAATTCATGTTACCCTCAAGCGCTTCGATGCTCATTTCATAAATGAAAATAATAATAGACTTGTACTTTGAAGCACTGGCTGTACCTCTCCATTCCATGAATGCTCAATCATCAAAATTGCCCATTTTGAAAGTTTGCAAAAGAAATTCTGAATTCATATTACATGCAAAGTACATTCAAATGTCAGATCATTTTGTCCTTTCCTGGAGTAAATGTCAGCTATTTGTAACCGCTGACGGTGAAAGTTGCAACTTAGAGAAGCAGCAGACCGAATGATAAGAGCACTCTGCTTAGAATATGGCAACATGTTTTCTTTTTGAGTATTGTATCCGAGACCTGACCAAGCTACGACATCTCTATTAATAAAGAGAATAGCAACATAGCATTTCATTATTTTATATTTTATATATAAATTAAGGATTTATACATTGCTTATAACGAAAAAATACAAAACATTTTTTTGATCTTACATGACATTTACAAGTGAAATTTTACACAACATATTCAATAACTTACAAATGCTTTATTTGCATAAAAAATATATCTCTTTACAAAACTTGTAATATGTACATATTCATATACACAGGTTTTTGAATGGGATAACAATTGTGTGATACATTTAAAAGCATTCTACTCTACTCCAGAGTCGGATGTGGGACTGACTTAGTGTACTGTGTTTACCAGGTGCATTTCTTTCTCATCCATAAGAAATATGAACTCGCAAAATATATTACATATCGATAACACAAGACATCTTTCGAAAGAATGCCATAAAGTATCAAAACTGTATAAATGTACAAAATGTAACAGCAATGACAGGAATCAACATAGTGATACAAAGTACTATACATGTAGCAGCAATTGCTATACTGGGTCACTTTTCGCCAACATGCACAGGTATGAAACTATGTTCTGCTTTTCAGAGAAACCTATTCTTCGATAAACCATCAGAGCTGACATCACTCAGCTAAATCATTGCAAACTGTGCAGATGAATTACACTGACTGAGTTGTACTAATGCAAATGCTATGTATCCCTTAAAAACATATGCCCATACAGTATTCAAGGCACTGCAATGATGTAGGAATGTGATGACAGTGTCTAATTCATTTTTTTATTTTTAAAACATACGTGGTAGTTGAATGGTACTGATGGTGGCTCCTGGTAAAGTGTGCAAACTGTTGTATGTATACTGTACATTTGTTGGCAGAAGCTGATGGGTCAGTAAGACATGGACATAACCATTTGTGTCAATACAATAGGCCCTGGCCGTGTATTCATCAATCATCTCAGAGTAGGAGTATGGATCGAGGATTAACTGACTAAGGCACAGTTTTCCAAAAGAATGATAGAAACGCAAACACTGCTCTGTTAATGAGAAATCCGAGATCATGTGTAAGCTGCACTTGCTATGTCTTGGAAATACTCTAAGGAAAGGCAACCGCATGTCAATCCTTTTATCATCATAAAACAAGACACGCTCCCAGCCTCCGAGTGCTCACTGACACATCTTTGCACTTTTATTTTCACCGACATCCAGGCTTAAATAAACTTCTGGGAAACGTGGCAAGCTTTAGGAGCTGTGCACTGTATGTTCTCGACTTTTCATTCTATAAAACCTGAAAGAATAATCAAGGAACTTCTACTTTGAGATTCATGATGTATACAGGTTCAAGGCTGGGGTTTATTCACACCAAGTTTGGTTCATTTGGGACATTATAACACTGGAAAATGATTTTTAAAAATAAGTTTCATAACTTAAATAGATGGATGTACTCTACATGACCATTATACTGAAAGGTGCAGTAATCTCATACTCAAACATTTCTGGCAAAAACGAATTCATTGCACACAACGTGATAATAAACCCTAATGTTTACTACACATTTCGTGGGCAAAGCGCACTCTATTGTTGTCAGAGACCCTGCACTGTAACAACAAAAGCCCTAGCATTCCCAAACGCACTCCAACAAATTATACTGCACTTCGGTAATTAAATCCCTGGCCACATATTTTGTCAGTAGGAGGTACCGTCCAATTAAGAGGTATAATGGACCATATCACTTTGAACAGACCTCTGCACACACTATTCAAAGAGAGGCAGTTTCTTCTCTTCATCCTCATCTCCTCTCACACACACTTCACTGCCTGGAAAATAGAATTCAAAGACAACATTGTTCAACTCACAGGTGAGAGGCTACTTACCTCCATAAGAAAGAAATAACTCTAGTTGGGATGAATGAGACGAGGAGAAGAAAACAAAAAGGGTTGAGATTTGGGCTGTTTTCTTGTAAGGAAAGAATTTCATTTTTCATTTGGCATTGTGAAGTAACCCCTCTATATTTATACTACAGAGCATAAAATACTCGATTGTATCTATATGCCAGAGGCTCTTTTTTTCATAAAGCCAACACTCACAGAGTGTAAAGAACACTTCTCTCCTCCGCGCTACGGGAACATCCGGGAGGTGTGGGACCTCTTCTTCCTCTCTTCTTTAGTTCTTTACCTTTTGTATGTGATCGATTGCAAATGCCGCAAGCATTGCTGATAGTGTGCTTTATATTTCTGAAGCAAATCTCTGTCTTTGTTGTATGCCATCAGAAACAGGGAAAATATAAATATGTCGATATATTAATGTTAAGCAAACAAGGAGGAGTTGTATTCTCCCTCTCTCTCTCCCCTTCTGTCCGTCTCTCACACTCTGTAGACATCAAACCATGGTGCAGATGGTGTTGAGATTCGGGTCAAAGCGGACAACTTTCCCCTCAGCGGCTTTTGTGTTAGTGTTGTACATGGGATTCTCAAAAGTTGCCTGTCCATTGTTGTTCTCGTGGACAGAACATCCTGTGTACTGCGCCTTATCTGTTTTCCTGAGGGAATAACAAAGGAGGTTGCATATTAGTTCAGAGACAGTATCCTAATTATCTCTCCTCCTTCCAATCCAATAAACATGTCTCCATTATCTTGGTTTGGACAGCGGCAGTAGGCTGAATGGTAATTATTATTGAAAAGATCAATCAGAGGGGACCCAATGCCCCGTTACAGGCTCTGCGTCGATGTACTGTTTTAAGAGATGTGTGAATGAGGACCAAATGTACCCGTCTCCATACAGTACATTATCATAAAGTGGTTCTCTTGCCTGACGTATGCTGCTGTGCAAGGCGGTAACATGTTGACTACAATTGCATCATGCTTTGAAGCCTCTCACAAGTAAGCTACTGTATCCAGTGAGAACCCTTTCTGCAGTATCTACCTCATCTTGACTTACATTTCTTCTGGCTGCAAACCGGAAACATGTCTACTTAAATCTGGGTTTCTGAAAACTTTCCAACATCAAATATTTGTTTAATAACTTTTGAACTCAACAGGAGGCACAGACTCATGAACATTTAGAACGTTCTTTCTGATGTGGGAATAGCACAGACCCAGAACAAAGTATATTTAATGGGATGAGCTAGTATGGAAGACACTGGCACATACCGCTGTTTGTAGAGATAGAATCCCAGGCCTGCGAAGATGAGGGCAAAGAAAGGCACGAGGATAGCGACAGCAACAGAACTGCTGTTGGTGGAGCCGCTGGTTTCAGGGTCAGCGAGTGTGACATTCTCTCTCACGCTCAAACCTGGAAGAAAAAAAGTACATTTAACAAAATAATACGAAAAATAGAGAATATGTTAATGAAGAACATCAAAATATTCAGATGATTAAATGCAACAAACTGGAGAAACTCAATGTGAAAATAGAAAGTTACGTATCTTCTGCTGGTGACGATATTGATGATGGTGATGATGATAATGATGATGAAGAGGAAGATGATCACAGAGATGACAAGTCGGAGACGCGGCAGCCGGTTGATAAAGACGCCAGGCATAATGAACTTACCGATAACGATCACTGTGATAATCGTGTTGAAGAGATGATGACAACATGAATGTTGAACACAAAACAATGAAGGATGATGATGAGGAAGGGGATAATCCACTTAGCGCCGTATGTCAGTGGCTGAAACACTATACATGTAAAGTATGTATCCTGTCAATCCAGAGCAAAAATGAAGTAGCATTTTTTGCAAAGGAGGGGTTACAAATCTTGGAGTGAGCCATATAACTCGTATTTTCTTAAACCTCTTCTGGGTTTCAGTTTTCTGTTGTAGATGTGTTCTTGTATAATGCCAAAGAAAAGGAGCAACGAAAACCCCTCTCAGTGGGAACATCAGTGACGATCAGACTGTTTTTGAATTAGGTGATTGCATTTTTAACGCTTTTTATAACTTCATAATAACCTGAATCGTCTACATGTGCAGATTGACTTTCTAACAGGCATGCTGCTGGTTTACAATGTAAGCTTACTGTGCTGATCATTAAAGAGCAC
Source organism: Gobionotothen gibberifrons (assembly GCA_943591055.1). Lineage (NCBI taxonomy): Eukaryota > Metazoa > Chordata > Actinopteri > Perciformes > Nototheniidae > Gobionotothen > Gobionotothen gibberifrons. The sequence continues at coordinate 617,163 of CALSBZ010001824.1, read as the reverse complement.
AGATCACCACATGGGAACGTTGTGTTTATGTTCCTCTGTGACACAAGGCAAGGGCTTTGACTTGTTACTGCTCACTCACAGTATATGTGCAGACTATAGTCACACAGAACCAAGCTTTCACACAATGTGTGGCAGCATATGTCATATTGCTGTGAGGGGGAGGGGTCTATGAAATACTGCAGACAAATGGTGCCATAATGTGAATGGCATGACTCGGCAGTGGCCCTCTCTATAACTGCAATCTAGCTTTGCTTATTATACAAAGCAAAACGTTTATGCTGAAGATAAACTCTGAAGTCAAGAATACAAATCCAGCTGAACAGTTTTAAAAAACAAATGGATGGTCAAGATCAGATTGCATTGAGTCACTGGTGTAATGCCATTTACCATGAGATACATATGTAAACATGTGGTCAACTCAACTCAAACTGTAACCAACCGTTTGGCCCCTGTAATAACCACACTTCTAAAGAATTAGATTAAGAAATGGTGGGATTGGCCAAACCAGAAATGTAAGGGTTTAGGATTAGATTACTGCTTTTTAGGTAACAAGTGTTGAGATTTAAGCATTCAAACCAAGGGCAAGTTTGCAACACCCCCTCTAGAAACTTGAAATGTTTATCACAAGATGTCTGCTTCTTGATGTCTGTGTTTCACAGTGTTTGTCTCACATTTTTGTAGGCTCCATGTTTTAGGACCACCTCTTTTAGGCGGACCAGAGTCCGGTTGTTTAGTTCACTTCAGAGGTCTTGGACTGCGTTCACACCGACCCAAACAAACCGCACCAAGCGGCTAAACGCACCAGGGTTCGATTCAACCGGACTAAACAAGGCTGGTGTGAATGCGACCTCAAATTCTTGTGGTGTCGCAAATCGTGCTTGTACGTGTGGGTCACACTCAGATTTAAGATGAGTATGTATACACTTTCCTCTTCAGCAGATGAATTTGCAAATAGCCTTCAAGTGTCAAAACTGCTATAACATAAATAATTCACAACAAATGCAAGAATATTTTTCTTTACTCTTCTTCCATATTCGAATGGTAATGGCAACCGTGTATTTAAAATGACACATACCCAGTCTCTGTAGTCCAAACTGTCCGTAGTCTTTACCCTGTATGAAGCCTTGGAACACATAGCTGCCGCCCTCAGGCTCAGCTGAAACCTAGAAGATAAAAAAGAAACAACACAAAACTTGAGAAAACTGCCTGTTTTGTTTCAACTGCATTAATAAAATCCGATGTTGTTGGCACTTAGATATTGTTGCATCTATTCACGCCACATCTAAAACAACATTCAGGATGCTGTAGTTAGTATGACATTCAACACATTCTGTCTTTGTTTTTCCAAACCCTGCTTTAGAAGCTGTGCGGTGTGCTATCAATAGCTTGGCAGCTGCCACCCGCTCTGATAAAGTGGACCTTGAAGATTATTTTAGATGAGGAACTTCAAATCCACCATCTGAAATTGTACAGCAGTTCTTCCACGTCCCTTAGATGTCAGGTGTGCGTCTGAGTTTATTTAGCAAATAGTCAAGCGGGAATATGGAAATGGCTTAAGCAGAGCCACTGGTGCATCTGATGTACAGCCAGAAATATGTAAACAAAAACAAACAATAAGCCAGGAAATGACTCCTCCGCTTGTTGTCACAGTTTCTTCTCATGTATTGTGATTTCTTTTTTTTGTGTTGGCAGTGTAAGTAGGATGAGAAACCCAAATTAATAAAACATTGGAGTGATTCAGAGCGAGAAAAGGCTCATGTTTGGCTCCCAAGCAGTTACTGCCCCATTGCATGCACTATTTCTGTCTGTCAGACTGAACAAGAAAGAAATATTAAATAATATAAGAAAAAAGACAGTCACAGCTCTTGGTTATTTTGAAAGATCATTCGCCAGCTGCATCAAATTCCTGTGTATACTCACAAATCCGTCCATTGCCCAGGTCTCATCAGTAATCCTGCTCAAGGAGCTGTGGGCCAGCGCTCTCATCTGGTACAGCAGGAGCATTAGCCGGGCCTCCTGGCGCTTGTACACTCCTACGAGGTAGAGGACAGGAGGCGACATGAGAAATGATGCGAATAAAGAGATGAGGGGAAAAAAACAAGTGCCAGGGATGAGAAAAAAGTAGCAGATAGAACTTAGTGGATAAATTAGAGAGAATAATAAGTGAGCAGTGAGAGAAGAGAACAGCAAGGGAAGAGGGAAGAGGGAGGACAGGAGCCGGCAGACTAAAACATCCGTCTTTAGAGCCAATAGTTAATTTCCACTCTCATGCATGAGATCATTTGGTGATTGACTGATTGACATGAGGCAGCCTCAAAATAAATGGAAGTGACACACGGAGGTAGAGAGAGGAGGAGAGGGGAGGAAGTAGAAGACAGATGATTTATAGATGACTCACCAGAGAGCAGAAACTCCATGCTACTGTCATTCAAAGTTACATTGACTTTCCCCATTGTGGCATTAAAGCTTGTGACTGTCAGAGTCATCGGCTGTTTCTGGCCTTTGTAGTCATAGGAACCCTTCCACACGAAATCAGGGGCAAAGACATCATCAGGAACTTCAGGAAAGAAAAACATCATTAAATAATGGCATTAATTAACTGTAATATATAATACCATTACATATGGTGTCAAAAAAGGTATGAAAATCACTCTCATTACATCTCTGTTTATCTTATTTATAAATTCATATTGTGTTTTCAATGCAGGCTGTACACTTGCACCCACGCTGCAAAATGGTAATTAGATATGTCGTGGGATCAAACAGCTGATAACAGTCTTTTCACTCCGTTTGAGTTACATCATTTTTTCTTATATGCGTAGGCAATCTCAATTAATGATAATTAAATGCATTCAGGAGAAGATAACTCTGGATTTTGTGAAATTGTTTTGCATTGATTAACTTTATAGTATAAGTTTCACACCACTGTCATTATCTACTGGTAATATATTCCGTAGGAAGCTATGAATCAATTATACGACTGCTTGTCATTAACGGCATGAACCAAACCTCATAATAAGTCTGAATAATTATGGCTGGCACAAAAAGCAGTTAAGGTTAAGTGGTGTACTTAGATGTCGTGTATCACATTTTTGTAACAACTGAATTTGCCAACAGTGTATTACTTTGTATGAAACTGATTAAGTGAGATGTAAATCTATACGTTGCTAAAAGCGGCCTGCATATTCTTTCAGAGTACAGTTTCACCTTCCTCCGTACATTTGAATGGTTTCCTTTGACCTTTAGCTGAAGACTTAAACCTGTTGGACTCAAGGATAAGACTTATACCAAACTAATATCTCTTTTTTTTTAATTTTTTTATTCTTTAGTCAATTTATTGAACATGTCAGAAACAAAAACATACAACAATAATATCTATTTTTTCCTTTTCTTTTCTCACTCAAATGAATAATTATAACAGACAAAGAGTCCAGGAGCACGCCGGCTCTGTGATGTAATGCTTTGGTACAGCAATGCTTTGAGCTAAATGCCAAAGCAAATGTCAGCATGTTGACATGCTCATAATGACAATGCCCATGTTTAGCACGACATGTTTACTATGTCCATCTTTGTTCAAATATCAAAGTATAGGTAATGCTGGTGTAATTGCATTTAGTATTGCAGGTTTAAAAAAGAATGAAACATAAATGGCAAAGTTGAAACCTGGCTTAAAGGTCGGTGTCGGATTTCATTTTTATGGATGTTTCCTAAACAATAAACCTGGTCAATTGTAGTCATTTCTTATTTTCTATTAAAGTTATCTTAACCAACCCTACATTCTTATTCTTTCTTTATGCAATTACATTTTAAATAACACTCAGGGCATATTAGGTGCTATAAATGAATATTTACATAATAAATATAATGTTAACGGTTACATGAATAATGCAATAATCTGCAAGAAGTTACATTTGTGTGCAAATGAGGTTCCCAATACATTTCTAATATGTATTACATTGTAGGTATTCTGTAATGCACATATTTACAACTTGGTAATATGTTACACTATATTACTCATTTTTATTTAATGATGTTTTTGTACAAGTGATTTAATCGCTTAGAAAGAGCTACTAATATAACCGCACACGAGCAGTAATATCACATGTTATGGTCATGATGCAAACATGGTATACTGTTTAATGCATTTTTTCTATTATATTAATTATTGATCTCCACTGAAATGAACGCTGACTTTGAGGAACAGCACTAAAAACTAGAAGCTGAAAGGTAAGTGTAACCTTTATGATTCTGATAAAGATACACACATAATGTATGAAGCCATGGTGATAACATTTCTTTCAGTGCCGCAGATTTCTGTAGCTACCAGTTAAACAGCTTGTGAAATTCAAAACTCACCATTTATTTTTGGGCTTGGTATTCCCATTACGGGTTTGACAGTTTTCTCTTGTGATTTGGATCCGACTGCAGAGGAACGTAAGTATGTAAGTCACAAAAACAAACACAGCTGGGCTGAACTGCAGGAGGATGTTGGAAAAGTAAACAACCATAACATGCCGCCTACTAACTCTTCCTCACTTTGATAACAACTCTGGGACTTTTGCTCAGTTTACACAAACATTTATAAATCACCACCCTGTTGACGCTTCATGTTAAAAAATAAAGTGAACATGCAGACTCTAATTAGCTGACAGTACAGTGACACAGTAGCTTTACTGAAAAAACATCACAGAAACTAAAACATCTCATTATATTTGATTAGTGTCTTATATGTCTCAACTATCAGTGAACATGAATGCAAATGTCACAAAGTGGATGTTGAGATACCAAGTGCCAAATCCTAAAAACCCTACACTTTTGTAGAAAATCTTCCCCTCATTTTAACTCGTTCTCCACCCCTCGTTCTCCATCACCTGCCCCCGCAGACCTCTGCCAACAGCGTACCTCTGCACACAGGCACCTTGCCAGTCCAGCTGCTGTCAGAGCGGCAGACTCTGTGCTCTGAACCCCCGGAGAGGAAGTAACCCGGCTGACAGGAGTACACCAGGGTGTACCCGTAGGAGGGCAGGTCTAGACCCACAACGTCAGCGTTGGCCGGGCTCCGCGGCTGCTTGCAGGAGTGTGCTGGAGAGCAAGCAGAGGGCAGACACGTTGGTACACATACATACAAATGAAGCCTAATACAATTCATACACAGCATAGACGACTGCACACACAGACGGGCACAGACAGAGACAGGAAGATAATTAAGCACTCGCTGTTGTAGAGAGGAGGGTTAGGAAAAAAGAGGATAGAAAAAGGAAGCACACACATTTTACATTTTAATTGAGACTAGGGAGCTATTAGGGAACATATTGATACATGAATATGTCTAATTTATATTCTAGTTTGAATGTGGACATATCTTGGGAGATACAATGCCTACATTTAGATGCAATTAGCCTGGAACATGTAGTGGGCTTTAGTTATGTTAAAATAATTGCTGTGTCAATCCTATGATTAATTTCACCATAGCATTGGATTGCAAAACATAAGGTGCCAGTACAACAGTAAGGTCTGGTAGAATCATTCCGCAATAGTTTGAAAAGGAATTTGGTGTTTTGTGTTTATTGAACCAATCAAAACTTTCCCGGTTGATACCATACAAGACTAAGCGTATATGTGTCCTTGCAAAGCAGTGCTGAAGAGAAGGATATTGTAAATCTTGCGAGAATGTTTTTCCATTACAAGAATGTGCAAATGGATTGCAAGGTCACAGACACTTGAGGACACTGGAAAGGAAGAAGAATGCCGACTGGAATAAGTTGCTAATAGGGGGCTTATGAGAGCCGCCTATGTCCTGGGAGTCGGACAGGTGTAACCCCGAAAAGCTAATCGGAAAACAACAAACAGCCACTTGAATATAAATATATGTTGTATTGTGTCTCAAGTTTTTTAAACTGCAATTCCGTTTTCACATTGCTGTCGGTGAATTTGTTAGCTTGTTTAATTATCCTGTTTCACAAAGCAAGAAGCTAGTGTTGTGCTGATTCAGGAATGACTTGAAAAGCTTAGTTCACAAGCTTTCGCTGAATCAGAACCTAGGGACAAAAGCTGTTATTACTGTGTTGCCAAACCAACTCTTTAAAAAACAAAGAAATTATCAAAATCACACTGCACCACCAAAACACTGAGGAGATGATCATTCAGGCTCAACAATAATGTGAAAATAGCTAAATAACTTTGCAGCTTGTGAGTGAAAGAACACGTTGCCAGCTGTCAAATGGGAGGCAGCTGGGAATGAGTCCCAGCACCAAATGGGCCCAAGTGGCGTTAATGACATTAGTTGCATTAGGATGAAGAAAGGATGAACGTTTGTGGGCTTTATGAAAGATGAGGAGACTACAGGAAACTCCTCTTGATGGATATTCATTGTGTTGACGTTTGATAGGGTACTTGAAGAAATACATGTTCTAATGATCTAGATTGTAAAACAGGTGCATCAAGGTGAAAATGTAGGCTAAATTCGAGGAGGATAACGTTCCTATTCCTCATATACTGTATTCAGATACACAGGCTATAACAATTAAGAGAAAAAATGAATGAAAAAAGCATATAAGTCTCTCTGTGTGACCGAGAGCTTTTTCAATGAGTTTATTATCTGCCTGTAGGATATATAATGTATCTATCTACACTGCAGTAGAGGGGAAACAGCTTGATACTGTAAGTTGTAGATATAAAGTGTGGAGACTTAAATACATAAGAACATACATAATTAAATGAACTGCTTGAGCACAAATCCATGTAACCCATTTAAAATTACAAACTGTAAGCAAATGTCCAGGGTGGTTGTAGACACTCTACAAGTGAATACTGAAGACACTTACAAGGCCGAGGAGTTGTTTAATCAAAGACGCATCTCAGTGCCATGTTTATTTACACTTCAAACAGCCCAGCAGGCTTTGCTCCTGAGATAACACAAGGCCTCAAAAGACTCGCACTGTGTATTGTTCACAGTTGGTATCTCTGATAGAGACTGAGTGCATTAGTTAGGGACAGAGACAGAAGGAGACAGATAGAGGCAGACACACAGAGACAGTCCAGCTGATGGATGTATGTTCCAGTCTAGGAGGATGGCCAGCTTTAGACAGTGACAGCAGGAGGACAAAGTTAACTTTAGTGTTGTTACAGGGTTTTTCTTCTAGCAGTTTATTCCAAGCTTGTTTGTAAGCCTTGATGTAAAACGTGATGTATTCTTGAAAATTAGAAGTGGCTGATAAGACTTTGCAATAAAGGTTTCAATATAAGAATGCTGTGTAGTTTGCTAGTTTCATTAAATACACTTAAAGCCCTGACAAGTCAACTGAACAAGTTGGTTGCCCAATAAAGCATTTAGTCAAGGAAAATAATCAAATTAAAGCGTCCAAGTCCCAGCCTAGAAAACTGGATCGAAACAATGTATGACTGCTGTTTCATGTAAATGTGAGGAAGGTTACATATGGAGCGAGAGGAGACTCTTCAGTGGAGCACAGGCTTCAGTTGACGTTGAAGTCTCACGCTTGATGTTCCTCATAATTGATTCACTAAAATATGTTTCCATTGCACTCTATCACATCTTGTATTTATTGAAAAACTACATTTGCTACCTCAACCAAGCATAACAATGTTGTGAAGTTTCAATATATTTTCAAATGTTTTACATTTTCACTGTTTTTGGAATCATCAAAGTGGGTTTGGAATTATTTGGGGGGGGGGGGGGATTTGGGATACCTACAGTACAAGCAAAAATATTAATCTGATATAAAAGGTGATATGATCAAGTGACACTCTCAGTTGCAGCCATTTCATCTATTAAATCTGTTGATAATCCCTCCAGGTTTCTGCTTCCACCAGCAGAACAGGATTGGTTGGCTTTACTTTTAAATCCATTTAAGTGGCTTCACAGTAACAGAAGACCATTTCATCACAGAGAAAGGTATTTTAGAGGATTTATGGCGGTTTTGACCGAGGGTCAACACAGCGCGTCGGACCCATACAAAAGCACTCATTCTCAAAACATATACATAACCTCACTCTCTCACAATGTACTATCGACCCCTGGGTCTGTATGTGTGAAACATTTATAAAAAATATTATAAATACAAATATTTATATTAAAGCAGACATTTAGAATGACCTTTGGGTTAATGTTTCTTGATCTTCAATGATTTAACTAGACCTTTTTAAATGCAAAAATAATCAAACATAGTCATATAAGTATATCAATTAGAAATACAAGGTAACATTGCACCTTTATTAATTATTCTGCTCAATGCCTAAATTCATACTAACACAATGTCACATGATTTATTTGACGTGTTATTTTATATCAAATAATGATATATTTATACATCGGAAAATAAACTCTAACGGTCTTTTATGATAACATTGTGATCCCAGAATTTACAGTACGTTATAAATGTCGTTTCTACCATTTACCATTCAATTAACTTGAATGCAATGCACAAGGCAAAACCTAAGCTCATAACTTTTCACTTTAAGGAATATTATGTTTGATGAAAAATACTTTCGCCAGTTTGCAACTTACCTGTTCTCACCGTTAGTATTTCTATTTAACTTAACATCACCAATGTTTATGTGTAATTGAAGGTTAGAGCTTCCTCAGAAAGAAAAAGTAGTACATTTGAGATTTTGTACAGCAAAGTATGGACTGATAGAATCTGGAGAGATACAAGGTCAGGGGAAAATCGATACATTTTGCAATCCATCACAAGCAATGTACCAGAGCCGGAGTGCAGCACCTGAAACGCTGCAGCCTCAGCACAGACACGCAGAGCAACAGAAGAAACTGCACCTGCTGAACTGAGTGAGTGAGTTAAAAGCTTCACAACATGGAGCTTCTGAATGAAATGTGAACAACTTGTCAGACTGCCATTTCAGTGGGTGGCTTTACAACATCATAGTTACACAAAAAGGCAGAACAAATTGTTATTTTGTATTTTTTTCAATGTGAAAGTGAACGTGGCTCGTGGGATGTTTTGTATACAAATCCAAAAAGGTTGTAGACAGGAGCTATCCAGAGCCCATTCACTGGGATGCAATGTATCACTTAGAGGTGGATAAATGTATTTCCAGCCACCATGAAATACAATGAAATTATGCACTGGCATTTCAAGGTTTTAGCTACAGTCTAAAATGTTTCATTAGCCATACATGTAACAGTTGGTTGACAAAGTTACAAACAACACTCAAGGTCTACAAACTAATCAAGTAGCTTAATGTAATGTTCATCATTCTTCACTCCTTTGTTATCAGTCTATGTACAATGTGGAATCCATTAACCCTAACACTACAATTCTAATTATCATATTTAAGCATGTGGCTCGTTGAATAATAACCATTGTCAATCAGGGCTACATAATCAAGCAATTGACTCCTGACCTCAGCTTGAGTCTGTGTAATGTCGATGCTAAGATGCTTCTGACAAAGTGACTAATAACACCTTTCCATCAGGATCGGTAGAATCATGTATTTACCTATTAATGACATTATTATTATGCATTAGGTTTCCTCTGAGGATAATCACGCAAACTGGTTGTTGACAAAACAAGTGAATAAGAAAATGTAAAAGGGCCCTTATTATCCTTACATATCAGGTTCATATTTAGATTTTGTGTTTCTACTGTGATATGTTTTGCTTTAATGTTCAACATGTGCTTTATTGTTCTCATACTGTCTGTGCTGCAGCACCTCTTTTCACCCTCTGCCTGAAACCAGAGCCCAGTCTGCTGTGATTGGTTAGCTGGCCGGCTCTGTTCTTAGTGGTCAACTGTCAAATATGTCCCGCCCCTTAGCTTATCACATAAAATGTGTTGGAGTGCTAGCCAATAGAAGCACAAGTGTTACATAGTGATGTCATTGAGTTACAGAAGTAAATAAAGGAGTCATGCAGTGAGTGTGTGGGAGAGAAACTCCCTCTGGTGTTCACACCTATAGAACACACTTAAAGAGCAACATGCAGGTTTTTTTACTAGATTTATGCTTAGCCTTGCCTGAAAATTACAATTAAAAAAGTTAATGCAGGATTTGATATGTTTTTTTTTTACGTCAAACATGGGGGAGCAACTTTCTCTGACTCCTTGGGTGTTTCTCAATGTCGAGGACGCTTGCTTGGTAGCACATGTCTTCCGAGTCACTTGCTTCAGAAGCGAGGCAAGAATCCTTCCTAGCCTCGGAAAACGAAGAATTGTGGAACAGGCTAACAGGTGTGCGTCATATGAGAGGCCCCGCCTTAAATGGAGCGCGATTTCCGCGAAAGATTTGGAAATTGGTTCGTGCGCAAAGCATTGTGGGGATTTTAAGAGCGCGGAGTCTACATATGTGCAACCTCGAAATTTCTCGCTATGAAGTACGCCAGCCTCGGTAGAATTCCAAGTATGCTGGACATTGGAACAGTCCTTCGGCGGCACTCGATGACGTAGTATGCTTGAAATAGTGGCTCTGGAGCAGCCTTCCTCGACATTGAGAAACACCCCTTGTCTGCCCAATCCGCGGTAGTAGTTGGTAGTAGTTGGTAGTAGTTGGTAGCGGTTGTGATTTAGTGAGCTGGTATTTTCTCGGTCATTTTACATTGCATTTCACCATTTTTAATCATGGTGAGCTGGAGTTTGTGCAGGTTGCACAAACCCCAGCCTGTCAGGACATCGAGTGCACAGTTTCCCTAACAGGAAAAGGACCGGAGCTAGCTTTCGTTGCAGCACATACTCTCCACAGCTGAGGCCTATCAAACAAAACGTTTATCAGGAAACCGTATTAGATCTCTCTCCCCCCCTTCGCTGCTCTATCTCTCTCTCCCCCCTTCGTTCCTCTCTCTCTCCCCTCCGGTACACAGCACCGTAACGACCCCTACACACGGCCGCGGGCGTTATCCGGCGTTATCGCTTGCCGGAGGGCTGGGCTGAAACTCGACCAATAACCAATCACATGAATCTCCCGCCCCAGACACACAAGCACGCGGTTTGATTGGCTAGAGCTTGTACTGGCTTATGATTCGATTGGCTGACGCCTCCGTCGAGGCGTCAAAAGTAGAACATTGCTCTAATTTTGCAGCGAGCACCGCGGGAGAAACTACGCGTCGCCCCCAGAATGCAGTTCGGCGACTCGTGACGTCACCCCATTCAAAGTGAATGGGCAGAAGCGTTGAAGCGTCAACGCACGCCGCCGTGTGTAGGGGCCGTAAGACGTAGTGTGGAGCTGCATTAGGTAACGCGAGATACGGCTGATACTTGCGCATTAGTTTCTGTTATGGATCAGTATCAACAGTCCTGCCAGTAACGTTACTATATTATCAATGCTACTTTAGTTATAGCCTGATATATGATAGCTAACTTCACAATGTTGTGATGTGACGTTAGCTAACATTCTGTAGCTAACGCCGGTCACTCACCAAGACAGCTGCCCTGTTCTCCACTGGTTCTCCTCACACCACAGCTCAATTTCTCTCCGATGGCCGTTATTTCTTCTAATCCTTGGCTGCTCCTGGTCTCTTGGCCGCCTAGCAGGCTCATAATTATAAGGTTGTGGTCCGTCATATGCATATGAATATACATTTTTAACCTCTTCTGTGTCAAAACTAGCATTGTGAACCATGTTTATTAATACGTTAGACCGGTCGCTCTCTCTCATGTAACGTCACACGCGGGTGGTCTTTTTTTATGCGGAAGTAACATTTTCTTACAAAAACGACGCCATATGTCACTAGTGTATATTTATGTATATTCTTTGGAAAATCTAGTGTATACATCATTTTCCTACACATTTATTCACTGGGGGCTCTAACCTGCAAGTTGATCTTTAAGGAAAGAGAAAACCCCCCTAAAGCACACAAGGGCCCCCTAATTTCAATGCTCAGAAGTTTATCTTATGGTTTTGAGGTATACATTCCATTTTGTTAACCATTTTACATTTTACCTAAAAGTTCCTATACAAAGTGTGTTAATCATAGTGACATGCTGTCTACACCTTCCAAAGCATGAAGATATCCCTGACAGTCAAAACCTTTCCAGAGAGAAATGTTCTGGTTAAAACTAAATGTGTGAGTGCCAGTTTGGGGAGTTGCTGGGGCATTAACCTGTAGTTATGTTGACCTAACATCACATTGACAGCTCTTTTATTTTAATGGACATGTCATAGTGCAGGCAATAAATGCCATTAAGGAGCAAGGGGATGCACAACCTCCTTAGTGAGTGAGTGACAGGGTCAGCAGTTTAAAGATACAGGTGGAGCGGAGGAGCTGTGACACGTCTTGTGTGGAGTGCTTTATGGATTCTTTGTTTTTGCTGTCAGCTTTTGGAAAGGAACCAATTAGAACATATAAATTAGAAAATATACTCCTTCGATGATAATAACACCAGTTTTTACTTGTAATATTTGTTATGCTGTGGTTTACTGTAAAATGGATTGTAAAACTCTGTAAAAATATTTTTTGACAAAGATTGGAAATGAT
>CALSBZ010001824.1:589835-599936 GCA_943591055.1 Gobionotothen gibberifrons | reverse complement strand
TGTGTGTGTGTGTGTGTGTGTGTGTGTGTGTGTGTGTGTGTGTGTGTCTGTTGGTGGAAGAGTGAGAGAGGGAGTATGAGAGTGAGTCTAGTTCAACTTTTCTCGCTCTCTCTCCTCACAGCTCTCTCCTTCCTTGATGAATTATCAATGCTTTGAAGTAATCAGTATGCAGAGGCCAGATTCAAAGTTGGGATCACAGTCTCATCCCTGCAGACACATGAACCAGCATTCTCAGACTCTGAATCTTGCTGCTTGCTATCCAGCCTCCCATGTGTTGTCAAAGGGAACATGAATATGCATCTTAATCCTGTTTGGCTGCAAGTGCTTACAGAACAACATATTGTAATTGCTTGTGCAGATGCATGGCATCTCCTGCAGTATTGCTGAGCTCTATTTTGAATGAAAGTGCTGAGTATTATTTGCAGTCATATTTCTAAAGTCTACAGCAGTGCAAGACCTAAGTTTCGAATACAATTATTATGCACTGAACTAAAGGTAATTGACTTATCAGGGTATATTTGCAGCAGCTATGTATGATAGAGCCACTAATGTTTTCCTTATACACAGCTCATGATTTTGTAGGTCAATGGGTCTAATGCTTGTGGTTATGTCTTTATAGTTGCATATAATGCATTGGTAGAAAAACAATTACTGGCCTATGTGCATTTACAGACATTGCATGACAAATATGTGTGTATATAAGATAATGCAGATTATTAATAGTAATGGTCCTTAGAAACCAGCATTGACACCAATTTAGGATTGACCTATTAAGAGTGACTGCACAAGTTATTTGGAATAGCATCTGAGATTGCTGGAGATAGTGCTGTGCTGACATTTTAATGCATAGATAATAGCCTTTTCTACACCAAAATATGATCAGCACTTTTTTCCCTGTTGCCCCCATTTTCCACTCGTTTATTTGCCTCAGTAAACCTCAGTGATTTATCACAGATTCGCTCCCACTTCCAGTACTGTGGAGGGACGCTAGCTATTACAACACGTTTAGGAGAGCCAGCTTATTTAGCAAAGAAGGTTAATAATCACACTAAATTATATTTATCTATAGTGCATGGCTTTCATATTGGGTCAATGTTGCACTAACAAGAAGATGCATTTTTAAATAATATTGCTTAGTCAAGTTAATCTTTTACATTTTAATTGTGTATTGTGGGCTTTAACATCTTTTTTTGAGTGTCTTTCTTTTAAATGAATGTCACTCATTTGTTTCTTGGGTATGGAAGGAGGTTGGAGGAAAAAAAGCAAAAGAGATATTGAAGAGTCCTTGCAAAGTGATAACACAATATTTTCATGTGTGTATTATTAGCATCATATCAAATTTCCACAGATAAATATATCAGTTGTGTTCATTTCTGGTCTGTCGTGACTCCCCTAAGTGGAACCTGTCTTATGGGTCGGCATAGCATAAGAGCAAATGCATGTAATTATTATCTCAAAAACAATCCTGTGCTAAGAGACAGTGAACACTTACAGTACATCATGGAACATAAAGGTTACTCGCTCACAGAGCTGCAAGAGGTTGATTTGGAAGTGCTGATGTGGATAAATGATTGTAGTGTGTTGAGGGATGACATTATATTTGCAGTAGACAGCAAGAAGACATGGACAATTAACCACGTGGAACCTTATCCATTGTATGTCCACATGACATTCTTTACCCATCGTAACATCTCAGGACCAGATCCAGCGCACCTCAATAAAACAGGCAGTTGGTCACTTGTCTGGCCATAACAGACAAATACCATCATTTACTGTTAAGCAGGAAATATATCAGACAGCAGGGTGCACATTGACTTACAAGTAATACAATAAAGTGCAATGTGGCCATTTGAAAGAGCAAATGGCTGCACAAAGTACTGTGCTTCTAGTTGCATGGTCACACACTAGCAGTCTGTCAGCTGGATCTCAGATGCTAAATACCCAAATGGGGCTGGGTCCGCCTGATAAAATACAGCCACTAGCACCAAACTTTGTCTGTTGAATTTATTACAAAAACAGAGACCTTAATGCAGTTCTGTTTAAATTGTCAAAGGGGATCCCAGACTTTATTTTTGTCATGAGCTTAATTCATAAACTCTTACTTAAAGTCAGCAATTAACAGTTACTGTCAGCATAAATAAATGCATGCAGCTATCTGATGGCAGAGATTCCCTGCAAAAGGCTGTTATAATCAATTAATATAATACTTAAAGTGGACCTATCATGCTATTTTTAGGCAATAGTATAGGTCTCAGATATATCAAAATATATCAAAAACATGTCTATGAAGTGTTTTGCTCAAAATACCAAACAGATCACCCATTCTAGCCATGCCTCATATCCCTCCATTTCACTTCCTGTTTCAAAAGTGCTGATTTTGGGTATACATGTAAAGCTTTAAAAAAAAAAGAAGAAGGGGGCTGAGCTCCTGCGGGAGATTCTACCGGCAGATTCTGCCGTGATGAAACGCCATATCATGGATTATCAAGGATTATTTCTGAAACAGTATGGAGCTCAAAGGCTTTCCCTCTTGCTGGTTATACCACAAGGTGAGTTCCTTTTTATTTCCTGCTTCTTCACACACATGCTCTCCAGTACAGGTTAGCTCTGAGTGTTAGCGATGCTAATGTAAACACTGACCATGTTACGTCCAAAACAGTCGGGCATTGTTTCTGATAGCAACGTTTCTGATAGGGCCATGGGTCTAAAGCCAGCCCACATTTCCGATATTACGTCATATCGGACGCAAATCTGGATCAGCTCCGTTGTAGCCCCGTTTTTAGAGATTTGGGTATGGAGGAAAAGAGAGAGGGTTTTATTTTCTGATGCTGCGTGAGTTCCCCGACACACCGGGGAGTCGGGGACACATATTTATGTATAAAAGACATAAAAAAGTGCATTTTGCATGATAGGTCCCCTTTAATGAAGCCCATTAGCCCATTGTTGGGGGAAAAAGACTGCTTACATTAACCAGATTAAGTAAGAGATGTTTTTAGAGAGGCACTATTGTCAGAAATAACAAAACAACAACACACCTTTCAGTGCTTGGAGTGTTGGGCATTCATCTTTTTTTAGTGGCATGTGCTTTTATTCTATGTGGTCCTCACTAACATTCTTCTTTATATTTAATTTCTGTCTGACTGATAGAAAGCAAAAATGATTGTGATGACAGAGACACTCTTGAGCAGTCATAAATGCCAGGGGTTCTTATTAAGCCTGTGAAGATGATTGATGGTCGTAATGTAATGAAGAGCATCAGACACCCCACTTGTGGTGCCACTCAGATGATCATCTCCATAATCACTGTAGCTTTGACTCTAGGGCTAGAGGTCAATCACTTTTCATTTCATCAAAATGTAAATTGGAGGCTCATCTTCATGTACGAATCATGAAATATTAATTTACGCTTATGAACAGGTAGGATACAATGTCCTTCTCAAACTTGTCATTTTTCATTATTAGATTTTTTTTAAAGGAAAACATGAGATGAGCAGATCGGAGCTACACTGATAATCCTTCTTCCTCATCTCTGCAAGACTGTCTCATTATACTTGTATCCTACTTTTCCACCTAGGCCCTGATGTTAAATACCATGACTTATTCATGACTTTCATTAATTTCATTAACTTGAGATAACCTCTCTGTAGAAGGGGCTTGCAAGAAGAGCAACATAACGAATGTTCTCAATGAATTAAACAAGTTGTAAAATAGCATGCAGGTATATCCCTATAAGGAGACCATTTAAGTACATTTAGCTTTTTTAAACTGCACAACAAGTGTGTTGGATGGTGGATTTTAATACCCCTAAGAGTTCCATGTTTTCCACAAATTCCATTCACAGTGGTAACCTTGGTAATTTCATAAAAAAACATGGTTCATAAGGAATAGGGTACACATTGTTATTTTGTACCTTTATTACCATTTTTAACTGAATTCCTATTCAACAGATAGTTAAAGAGAGAAAGCAATAAGATGCCAGATTTTAATTATGGGTCAAACATTTCACATGCTTAATCGCTTTGAAAAAGGTGGCAGAAAGCAAAAATATCCAATTTAGCCCACTATGCAAATAACCATGTGTCAGACTCCCACAGAAATGCCAGCAAGGCCATGTTAGTCTCAACATAAGGAGACCTCCTCTAGAGACCTCTCTAATCATCATTATAATTATCATGAAAGTACAAAGTGGTGACTCACGCAGGCACTGAGGCAGGTCTCCGCTCCAGCTCCCGTTCCCTGTGCAGGTGAGCACAGCGGGGAAGGACAGCTCGTAGCCTGGCAGACAGCTGTAGCTCACGCTGGTTCCCCACTCCAGCACTGAGCCCTCCAGGAGGCTGTTGGCTATGGGTGGGGGTGTAGGACACGTCACCACTGTGGGAAGAGTGAGGGCACAGTCAAGCGTAATAAATACAAATCAAGGCAGACAACTTGTCAGTCATGTTCTAGAAAAGACCAGGATCAAAAGAATTGAAGAGAAAAAGAAAGACACACATCAGAGCACAGCCGGTCCTTATTGAGAGACAGAAGTGTCCACAGCTGGGAAAGTGAATTAGCTTTAATTCATTAGACATCGATTAAACAGAAACGTCTAGGATAAGTCATAGCAAATTTTAAATCAAAAATATTGCGACTCTATAGTGCAAAGAAATAGACATTTCTAAGGTTAAAGTTTAAAACAATAATTGGGGGGGGGGGTCGGAAGCTAAGATAAAGGAGTTTTGAGGTGCAATTGAAATCCTTGATATGTTTGGGGTACTGTGCATGGATGGTACAGTGTATGGATCTTTCT
Source organism: Gobionotothen gibberifrons (assembly GCA_943591055.1). Taxonomy (NCBI): domain Eukaryota; kingdom Metazoa; phylum Chordata; class Actinopteri; order Perciformes; family Nototheniidae; genus Gobionotothen; species Gobionotothen gibberifrons. The sequence continues at coordinate 595,147 of CALSBZ010001824.1, read as the reverse complement.
CATAGTCCCACCCATAATAAATGTTTTGTTCAAGATATTTCAAAGTAAAAACTATGATTTAAAGCAAGATTACTTCATTGGATAAATGTTATTGTCTTGAGAAGATGCGGTTATACACCCCTGGACGCAAGCGTAAAGGATTAGAAAAGATCCTTATAACAACACTGTTGGTTGCTTTTATCTTTGTACAATTAAGACAAAACAGCTACAGGGAGAGATACAAGACACTGTTGAAGCTTGGAGATAATTACTAGGATTTATGTGGATTTAAAGGGATATGGCAAATTCTTTCCATTTCTAATCAAAATGGTATAAATGGATGGCAGTGATGGAGAGAGAGGGTGATGGTGGTGTTAAAGTTAATTAAACAATTGTAATGAAATCACTTTGTATCCAATAGATTGTTATTTTTACAGGTTTCGTTTTCCCATTAAATTCTGAATGATAAAGTGTCCCAGGGGGCATAAGTGTTACATCTTTTTAAGACACAACAGGACGGAAGTTAGGCTTCAAGCTGGTTAAACAAAAACAACCTGTCCAATCTGTTTCAGGGCTTTTTTGCAGATGTCACAAGGCAACGGAGGTGGCACAAATTCCCCATTCTACATAATGTGGATTATTTAGCCTGGGGGAAATTGTCTGTGTTTTGACTGTGTGGGTTTTTTCTGCCTTTTCTGTTCACTGAATTATTTCTATGACAAACTAAAGGACATCTTGTGTCTGTGTAAGCTGTACACTTTTTGTTCAACAAATGTAATGAGTGAATGCAAAATAAAGCTCAGAGTTTGTTCTGACACACTTGGAGATGAACCCATGGGGACGCAGATGGGATATGGGTTTTAGGGATATGAATAAATTATAGCAGTTGTTTTATACCATTACTATCCTCCCTCAACACCCATCATTTCCCCAAGTTTCTTCATCTTTTAGACATACTCATGCAAGCCAAGGCATTTCAGTCAGGCTGCGTAAATCCAAGCAAACTGTCAGTCAAGATCAGATGTTTAGTTTACAAATCCAGTTTCTCAAACTGTCATGTTTGAAACCATGACTGAAGTTAAGGTGTTAAGTGTTTTGGCAGGAACAACAAAACAGCATTTTTCACATTTCAAATACATGACACAAATACGTAGAATGTGAAGGTTTATTATAGCGTAGTAAGGTTGGTTATTGATTTTTCGGACGCGGCTGGACAATAAAGTTTTTTTATTTTAGAATTGTTTCTGTCACACGAATATCAAATTGGTCGGTGACGCAGAGATCAAGGAACAGACGTGACAGCGGCACAGCGACACCAACACCAGTCCAGAACCAACAGCAGAATGACCCGCTCTGAATCAGGCCCTGTCGCTGCGGCGCAGAGACACACAGGGAGGGATTTGTGTTTTTTGAAAAACACTCGTTATCGTCATGTCAGGTTTTTGGTGGATTTAATCAAGTCTTGGATTGCAGAGTATGAATGTCCTCTTGCTATTTTCAGTTGATAAATACTTGTGTAAAGTTTGTGAAGGCAGGAGGAAAAAGCTTCCGCGATCACCGTCTCCTCTCCGTTCCTCCAAACCCCGCCCCCTCCCTAAAAATAATGAGTGACAGGCTGATAGTGACCTGATAGAAACGTTATTATTCACTTAATCACTGATTGAGATATAATGAAGCTAACTTAATCTCATACATTCATGGGATTTATGTAACAGTAAGACTGTAAGTGTGCACCCGCATGCACTATTTTTGTTTTTATAATGCTGTTGCAAATACTCCTGTTGTCTGCTGTGTTCAGACTTAAGTCGTGAGTGTGATGCCACATTCAAGACATTCAGTGTCTTTGGTTTTTAACAGAAGACCGTAGCTAGAAGCTGCAGCTAGACGCCAGAAGTATTCGTTTTTAGTTTTTGAGGATGGAACAATTTCACACACAGATATAGGGAGGCTAGACCTATACAATTGATTTATGATGGTTTATAATTTAATGTCAAGACGAAGAAGAAGAAGAAAAAGATGTCTGAACAACTGTTCAGTGTCAATCCTGTGGAGATCTCCAAAATAATGTTTAGCTTAAGTCTCAGCAAAGCTCACAACATTTCTGGAGCCTTGTAGACCCAGAAAACTATAAGAACATTCACCAAGCAGCACTGAACATGTCTGCTTTATTTGGTTCTGTTCTGCATACCTTTGTGAAGCAGCTTTTTCTGACATGAATGTCATGAAATCTAAATACAGAACAAGACTGACTGATTAACATTTAAATGACTCTATTAGAGTGAACCTAAGTGGGTACATGCATACACCTCTATGGCGGACTCCATGCAGCGCCAGTCATCTCACTAACTGTAAAAACAGTGAAATGCTTGTAAGGTGGTGATTAAGGACATTTATGTGCATTTTCAGTGAAGTACTCACTATGTGGTCCATAATAATATGTGAGACATTTTCGTTTTCTTGGACCTTGATGTGAAGTTAAGATTTTTGATAAGCTTTAGGTATTGCAATTTCACACGTGTGTCCTCTCAAAAGTATAGCTTAATTCAACTGATGAGTGCTATGTGAATAAATGTAAGCGATGTGATGCAAGTAGCTCGTTTTTTCAAAGTAGCTCTCAGATGAAGAAAGGTTGGAGACCCCTGCATAGTATGTGTATTCACTCTCTGTCCTACACGCCTTGTTGGAGCTCCTGCCACCTCACACTGTCCGCTCTGGGAGCCTCGCGGGGCGGACTCCTGAGCTGCTCGGGAGTCCGCCCTGGCAGAGGGTGTGCCTATTGTTCTATAGCTGTGTGCCAATTGGTCCATTTGGACTTAGTGACGTCAATAGGCCCCGGAAGAAAAAATTGGAAAAAGAAAAATCTCCAACGAGGCGTTCTGGGGCAGCATAGACACGTATTTCCTGTGTTAGAGTTTTACTCGCTACAGGGTGTACTTTGAGGGTTTGTGACTCTGCAGACCGTTTACATGCAGAAAAAGCTACATAACACACAAGGGGACGGGTCAGAACCAGAGAAGCATGACATGGGACCTTTAAAACTATGATGTATAGAGAGAATGAAGGCAAACAATGTGGACATACAGATGAAGCACTTAATTTCGGACTCCAGCTTACCTGTTCCTGCCTACGACCAGTTTTGAGGAAGGTCAAGCCCTCCCACTATTTTCCAAGAGGGCGTTGCCAGATTTTCAATTTCAGGTTTTCAATGATCCATTGCAGCTGGCTTCATTATAATTACATTTATTTATAACGGGGGCGGGCTCAAGTCAAGCTGGAGGCTTTCCCTTGAGCGAGGGCAGACCACTTACCAATCACTGCCCTTGCGTTTCAAACTGTCCGAAATTAAGTGCTTCATCTGTACATGATACTACAGTTGCACGACTCCTGACTTTTCCCTGTGTTTTTTATATTTCTGTTGAAAATTATTGTCTTTTATTGTGATTGTAGTAATGTGTTTTTATTGCATGTACAGCACTTTGGCTCGACCAAAAATTGCTTTTAAATGTGCAATATAAATAAAACTTGATTTGATTTGATACATTGCTGCAACAAGGCTTCCTTTCTTAGGATAGTGATCATTTGAGGTGGGCACATGATAGACAACTTTTTTGCCTCACAGACTTCCTCTACATAACTTACAGTAATGTGGAGCAAGCCACAGTGGGATATTCTCACATTCTCTCCAAGGTGGAACCATCTTTTGTTGTTGTTTGGCAGCAGATCCGAATTTTTTTTCCAATGGCAGCAGTATACGGTCTATATGCTTCAGATGTATGCTATATTTGGAAAATATATTTTGGCCATGATGAATAGTAAATTCAAGACAAAAGGCAGAACGCCACTGATGTGCCAATCTGTTTTTTCAACTTCTTTTTATGTAATGTAATTGTTTTTCTTTGACGTAAAAAGTGCCTTCGGGATTTCATGTTGTTGCTCTAGAACCTGGGGGAAAAAAACCACTTCATTGAAACTACGTCTGCCTGGTTGGATGCTGTAAAGTAGAACGTTGTTTTAGGTGTGTATGTGTGTAAGAGGGAGAGAAAAAGACGGAGGAAGAATATGTGAGCACACAAGCAAGTAGGCACATTTAGCTGATTAGAGGAGTAGGCCTGATAATCCTATAAGCATGGCATCAAAAATGACTTTATATAAAAAGGAAAAAAAAGGCATGGGTGGCAGGCAGAAATGAATGGGAAGTGAAGAGTGTCCCCATTTTCCTAAGTAGTTCTAAGCAGCATTAGTGCCTCTTAGCTGAACACGCCAAACCTGGGATTCAAACTGAATCCTTGCCGGGCGAGGCTTAGGATGTGTCACTGGCATTGTGTGTATGCAATCCCACACAAATAATATTATGCACCCAGTCGGCACACGTAGAAACCTCTTTAGCCTCAAATTCTCTCTCTACCACTCTTTCCGTGGAATATCGGCTCATATCCCTGTGGCACATTATCTGAATCTATGACAAGATGACAGATGCCCCGTATCATGACAATTTCAACCCCCCCATCCGACTGCTGCACCTTCAACTTGAACCCAATCATGCAAAAGAAAAAGGCAAGCGATCTTATTGGAAGAGGCATTGTTTTCAGTTTCAGATGCAATAAATATTGAAAATAGAAATGTTGTCAGTCTTTTTCTTAGACATCTTGCTGTGTGGGATGTCAGTGAGAGAGATGATAAAAAGGCTGTGATTACCAGCGGGCTGTTCTATTGCTTGTCCTAGATAGTCTTAGAAATAGACCAAAGGAGAGGAAACGAGCAACGACAAGGAGAAAATAAAGCATCAAATATCTAAGCTCTATACCCCAATCCAGAATGATACATTTAAAACAATTATATAGAGCACACACTGTTTAATCAAACTTGAAACATGTGTAAGAGAGCAGAGGAGGTGAGGAGGGACCCTCTGCTCTCTGACTAATGCATACCGGTCAGCACGGGCTGACAGCAGTGGGAGCAAATGGGAAGGTGTGTAAGCCTGTAAGCCGTGTCTATGTGTGCATGAGAGAGACGCTTGTGTAATTGAATGCCCTCATGTCATTGTATGTATGCACGGTGAGTGTGTGATGACGATGGTGGCTAGGCTCTAGGGTTTCTCTACACACCACCCCCCCACCCAGAGGAGCAGCACGGGGGCTGAGTGCCTGAGCTGTTGCGGTAGCTGTCAAGGATTAGAGCTCAGAGGTTATCTCACACACACACACACACACACACACACACACACACACACACACACACATGAGTAAATGTACTACGCACATGCACACGCACACGCACACGCACACGCACACACACACACACACACACACACACACACACACACACACACACAC
>CALSBZ010001824.1:552002-580553 GCA_943591055.1 Gobionotothen gibberifrons | reverse complement strand
ACACACACACACACACACACACACACACACACACACCAACAAATAAAGTATTGTAGCCTTTTTGGCTCCTCTCTTAATAATTCAAGAAAGACATGATGACAGACAGACAAAACGGGCCCTGATGGTACTGTAAGATGGATATTAAACTAAATATCCACAGTGACTGTTTTCCAGAGACTGTGAAAGGTTGTGGATAACGGATGGATGGGCTTTAACTGCAGACAGGGCTTTAGATCACAGACAGACAGCACAGAAACTCATTCAGGCTCCAGTGAATTCCTGCCCCCTCCTTCCTGAGGTGGAGGGACAGCTAAAACAATCTTTAAATCAGTAGTTCAGTGGGGTGATGGAGAGATAAAAAGGTAGTGGATGAAAGATGTGGGGTAAAAGGAGAGGAGGGAGGGTAAGACAGAGAGGGAGAGACAGTGGAGGGACATATTGAGGAGAGGACGGGGATGGAGAGAAAGCCAGACAACAAGATTGAGATGGAGAGAAATCAAGGGAGAAGCAAGACAAAAGGCTGACATCAGGGGAAACGCAGCGTAAAGTAAAAGAGGGAGAACCAAGAGAATTTAACTTCAGGGAAATGCACAAAGGGTAGTTGAAGAGCCTGTTCATTTGACAATCATAAAGAAATGACATTAGCACATGGACAGTAAGTGGAAGAGAGCAGAAGCGTTCAAACATTTGCTTCAATATCCGGTTGACCCCTGGGGGTAAGTCATGCAAGATGTGGAGCTGTCGTTCTGTGAACTAATATCTTCAGAATCCACAATGATTCATTTATCACAATACAAATGGAACTTGGCTTTAGGTGTCTAGAATTAATGAATTTTTTGGTTGCAATCTGGAAGCTAGTCACAGTGCATGTGCTGGCAGGAAATACCAGACTGCAGCAGAGAGATACTTATCCATCTGCTACAGTGCTGTGTTTGTGAGCTTTTGCAATCACTTGTGTGTGTAGGTGTGGATTCACATGAGCACCTGCCTTTACACTGTGTGCTCATTCAGACTCGCAGGGTGCCCCATGTACTGCATACGGTTTTTGATACCACAGCTGGTGCAAGTTTATGTAATATACCAAAACATTACTTTTGGATAAAAGAAGTATATAAACAGTTTTAAACAAAATCTAATTGGGGTACTTTACTGAATCTTTTTTATAATCATAACAATTATTACACTATTATACAAATTACACTGTGTGCAAAGTGAGTATTTGGACCATATCATCATTTTAATGCATATTGTCCGACTCCAAGCTGTAGAAACTTGAATGTGTGATTTAAGATATCAGGTGATGTGTATTTGTGTAACGGCCCGTCCACACAGCAGCGTGCGTTGAAGCTTGCCGGCGGGCGTGTCTGAAACTCGACCAACAACCAATCACATGAATCTCCCGCCCCTGACACACAAGCAGCGATTCGATTGGCTACAGCTTGTACTGGCATATGATTCGATTGGCTGACGCTTCTGCATTGCTCAACTTTTGCAGCGAGCCACGCCAGCAATGCTCCGCTTCGCTTCCCACAATGCAGTTTGGCGAAAAGTGACGTCAGCCCATTCAAAGTGAATAGTGAAGCTTTCAACGCACGCCGCTGTGTGGACGGGCCGTAATGAGGGAGGGTTTGGCCTATAAGGAGATCAACACCCTACATGAAGGTGTGCATAACTATTACGCAGCTCATTTGTCTCGTGCACAATGGCCAAAAAAGAGATTTAACTGACTCTGAAAAGTCAAAAAAATATTAAATGTCTTTCAGAGGGATGCAACATCTTGAAATTGCTAAGATATTGGGTAGTGATCATAGAACCTTCAAACGTTTTGTCTCAAATACTCAAAAGGGTCGCAAGAAACATATTGAGAAAAAAGATGGCAAAGATTTGAGAAAAATCTAACGTGAAGCCACCAGGAAGCCATTATCTTCCAGTGCTTTCATATTCCAGAACTGTAACCAACCTGGAGTGCCCAGAAGTACAAGGTGTTCAGAGACATGGCCAACGTAAGGAAGGCTGAAACCCGAACACTTCTGAACAAGACACATAAGGTGAAACGTCAAGATTGGGCCAAGAAATATCTGAAGACATCTTTTTCAAAGGCTTTAAGGACTGATGAGATGAGAGTGACTCTGACCGACCAGATGAGTGGATGCTGGATCAGTAAAGGGCACAGAGCTTTACTTTGACTCAGACACCATGGAGGTGGGGTACTGGTATGGGCTGGTATGATTAAAGATGAGCTAGTTGGATTTTTCGGGTTAAAGATGGACTCAAAATCAGCTCGCAAAAATCCACTGCCATTTTCTAGAAGACATTTTCTTCGAGCAGTCGTACAGGAAAAACTCTTTCAAGAAGACCATGATTTGTATGCAGGACAATGTTCCATTGCATTTATCAAAATACTTCACTGCGTGGTTAGCCAGTAAAGGCCTTCAAGATGAAATGATAATGACATGGCCCCCTTACTCACCTGACCTAAACCCTATTGAGCCCTTCTTAAACAAGAGGTGTACAGTGAAGGAAGACAATGCAGCTCTCTGAACAGTGTCTGGGAGGCTTGAGTTGCTGCTGCAACAAAAGGTGATCGTCAACAGATCAAGAAACTGACAGACTCCATGAATGGAAGGCTTGTGACTGCCATGGAAGAGAAGGGTGGCTATATTGGTATCTGGTCTTGTTTTTTTAAATGTCAGAAATGTTTATTTGTAACTTTTGAGTTGTTTGTTTATTATTCTCTCTTTAACAGATGAAAGTGATCAAGTGAGATGGGAGCATTTTCATTTCTCATTTAGTTGCATACTAATTCTGCACACCAATAGTTACCCAATAATTGTGCACAGGTTTGTGTTCCTTGGCTGGTAAAGTTTGTTCAAACAAAGCATTTGTGCAGGAACTCTACCTAAATACATTATAAAGATACTCAAAATAAATGTAACTGGTATAAATAAGGGTTAAAGAGGCACTATTATGCTTTTTTCAGTTTTCCCTTTCCTGTAGTGTGTTGTGTATGTTTGTGGTCTGCAAAGGCTAACATCCCAAAGCCCCCTACAGAGGGAGTTTCTTCCCCCCTCTTCTGATCAATCACCTTAACATCAAAGACCCATTTCAAAGATTTCTCTTACGTTTGCAGAACGGCTGTCGCCCGGACCAGGTCCCGTTGGGGAAGCAGATCCTCTCTGCAGACCCGTAGAGTGTATGTCCCACGGCGCAGGTGAAGCGCACCTTGCTGCGCACTTTGAAATTTCCTGCCTCTCTGCTGGCATGGGCAGGCGTGCCAGGATCCCCACAGGCGCCTGCTGAGTCGCCTGCAATGGGAGATAACCAAACAAAGCGCAATGAAAGCGAGAGACTGAAGATGCCATCCACTCCAGCTGTCTATGTGAGTCCAACGATTGGCCCTTTTTAAGTTGCTATAGCATTGAATTACAACGCAGTGTTCCTGTCAAGGAGAGGAACAATACAGAGGACTTGAACTAAAACTGTACTTCTTTTGAGACCTCCAGGAAGCAGCTATAAAAAACACACAATGCACCAGAGCAGTTGTTACTGTGCCAACAACCTGGAGGAACAATACATTTCACTGCTTTGACACCAGGAGCTTTCAGTCCATAAAGACAGCAGGGCCAGCATTCAAAGGCAACCAGCTGTGGTTATGAGAAATGATGAACACAGTTTGACCTCTGAGGCCACAACGCTTTTTCATTATCCTGAATTATCTCTCCTGTCTTTGTTCAGAGAGGGAACATACAGAACTTAAAGTGTCTTGCACATCTATACATTTACACAGAAAAAAGATGCTGTATCTGTTGTAAAGTTATTTTCTCATGTCCCCGTTAGTGCCATCACCGATCAGTAAAAGAAGTTGGGATATATTCTCTATTTGAGCAAAAGGAAAGGAGAAAGAAGACAATTATGGAGTCAGAGTGATGCCTAAAGTACGGACAGTGTTATGCCATTTCCATTGTATATCAAAGACTAATGGAGTGATCCCCCTTTGTTCCTACAGTATGCCACTATTTAAGCCCTTGAAACTAAATTACATCCATAACTAATATGTTATGATAAATAATGTTGAATGTTGAAAAAAATGATGTGCATTTACAGATTTGTGGAGCAATGTCCGCATGTCTATGGGATTAGTTTTGTATCATAAAGATACACAAGAGACACTTTCTCAGAATAAAGCAAAACTATGACTTTAAAAGAAAAAAAAACTGAGTCAATCAAAATAAAATAAATTTCAAAAATAAAACTATAAGTTGCAAACAAATCATTTGTGTAATCATGTAAACAATAAGTCTTTTTTCTTTGTTTTAACATAGGTTTTTGTTAGCAGTTCTTGTTTCTTCTTTCTCAATTATCAGACTTTTGCTCTCGCTGCAGCTCTTCTCTTTTGCGCTCCCTCATTTTTTGTTTGAGATTTTGACACAAACATCCCAGGTGGGCGGGACTTTCAGGGGTGTGTCCCCATTGGCTACTCAGTTTTTGAGTGACAGCACAGTGACAGCACAGCATGAGTGACAGCACAGATCATACAGTGCAACTCATGCAGCAAACTCTCCGCTCTCCACTCTCCGAGTCCACTCGGCCACGTTAGTGTCGGTGTCTCCTGGGGGGTTTTCATGAACATATCGGACTTCTCTTATGGATTGCTGTGCATTACACTTGTGTTGTGTAGTTTATACTTTATTCCAACTTTAAATATTGTAATACTTGAACACACTGCTGCTGTTAAATAATTTCCCAATTTGGGATTGATAGTGTCTGTCTATTTATTTAATAAATAAAAAAAACACATCTATGTATTGTCAAGCTAAAGGTGATAATATAAACTGTATACTATTATTTTTTCAAAGACATGTTACATTTCAAAAGCATATATTGCTATGTTTAGGACAAACAATTAAAGACTGCTTTAATTTAACAAATTCTACAATATAAAAGTGGCAGATTTGCTTTATTAAACAGACCAGACCTAGGTTGCATACCAACACAATTAGGACCATGCTCACATCTTACTATGTTGGTCTGAAGAGCTGAAGCATTCATACACAATGGATACACACTGTGTTGTCTCATTCTATATCCTGTGAGAAAATGATATACATTTAGCATTAAAAACTCAACATACTATTCCTGAGGAAGATATGAATCATCAACAGATCTGAATGGGATCTCTAACATTTTCATGTAGAATAAAGACAAAAGAGTGATTATACAAATTACATTTATTGAAATTTGAACCAGAAGATGAAGTCTCAAAGAATGTTTTAAATAAAAGGACATAAAACAAAAAGGTGGATAATAATAAAATCTATTAAATGTATATGTAAAAACATTTGGTCAAATGAAATGACACTGAGCCAGTGATAACAGCAACGCCAGCGTGGATGAAGATGGTGCAGGTCTTTCTTCATGTGCTGTCCCCTCAGAGGAAGTGGGGAAACGGGATAAGACCTCTGGATGCCACGCTGTCTCAATGATCCACACTGTTAATATGAGAGGAAAATAAATGTTTTAGGAAATGAAAAATATGAAGTTAACAAATAAAACACAGCTCAGGGGCAGTCATGGACGGTAGGTTTTCCTACAAAGAGAAGTAGTAAACTCAGCCTCCATTGATTTTCACATCAAATTAGCGTGTTAATAAAATAAGCTATCATGGCTTATACTTGCATATCTAAACAGAATCATGAAAGCATGTTGGTAGAGTCAGGCACACGAGTCCGTTTGAGTGTGCGCGCCGGTGTCTGAACGCTCACTCACTGCTAGCTATGTAGCTAACTGGCTACTTAGCTTGCATTGTTATGGATCTAAAGGTAGCAATTTAAGCTAACTTTCATAGCACAGCTTTACTTCTCACTTAACACAATAAAGAAACAGACCGTATAGTACAGCACAAACAACACAAATGATCAATACTTACATATATTTTCACTTGTAGTATTATAATAATTGAAATGCTGGTTCTTCTGGGGGTCTTCTGTCCACGCTCAGCTACCGCACCGCAGCTGCCTGCACTGACTGTATAATCGCTGGAGGACTGGGCTGTCACTCAAAAACTGAGTAGCCAATGGGGACGCACCCCTGAAAGTCCCGCCCACCTGGGATGTTTGTGTCAAAATCTCAAACAAAAAATGAGGGAGCGCAAAAGAGAGAGCTGCAGCGAGAGCAAAAGTCTGATCATTGAGAAAGAAGAAACAAGAACTGCTAACAAAAAACTATGTTAAAACAAAGAAAAAATACTTATGGTTTACATGATTACACAAATGATTTGTTTGCAACTTATAGTTTTATTTTTGAAATTTATATTTCTGAACCCTTAACAACAGTGTCTAAAGGTGAGTTTTGGCTTTTGGTTTTGCATTACTGGTGACACCCTCAAATCAAATGGATTAGCAACCATTGCCACTTCTCCCGCTGCTTCCACTCTCGCAGAAATGAAACGGAGGACAGAGAAAATGTTTGGCATCAGAAGACAGAGTATCAAAGGAAAACCGATAGACAGTAGATGGAAAGACAAAGCAGAAATGAAGATAGGCAGACAGAGGGATCACTGTGGCCGTCTGCACAGTTCTGTATGTGAAGGATCTCTGTATTATTGGCGGAGAGATCCTATCCCTTGAGCTGTGCACACACCCCTGCATCATTTCTTGCTGCTCTCTGTCTATAGAGAGCTTCAGTAATACTGAACTTGTTGACAAAGCATTACTGCACAAACACAGAGCCCGTATCTCATACACGCATCCCACTGCTCTCACGTGCGCAAACTGGATTTGTCAGGTCAGGAGCTCGCAGCTGGAGATGATTAGTTTGTGTGTGGCTGTGGTTAGCAATCAATGTGTGTGCGCAACTACGTGTAATGTCGCCTACCTTTGTGCTGCACATTTGTGAGTGTCTGTAAGAGAATGTGCTTGAGGAATCTGAGTGCCCGTCGCTCGGTTCATGTACTTGCAAATACTTGTCTGTGCAAGTGCATGTTTAGTTTGCATCTGTTGCCTTCGTATGTGTACGCATGTCCACTTGTGAGTGCATATACTGTATATGTGTGTATGCGTCACAGCAGCTGTCGGTACTTCATTAGTCTCCTTCAGTTAGGTGAGGCAGCCCGGCTCGGCATGCGATGTGACAGCTATAATCTCTCTAATTGGGAGGGTGGTGAATTTGGTTTGAATTTCAGTTAATGTCCGTTCACCAGGCTGCCTTTGTGAGGAAATAATAAGGCTTTCAAATCAGCCATGCAACGGACGAGGACAAAGGGGGAATGGCTTCGCAAGCATTTTTAAGCCCCCTCTTACCAATTAAGGAAGGAGGACAGATGAGAGGAAGGATAGATGCATGGATGGTTCGAACTGTTGCTGATGCTGGGCTTGACTTCTGAGGAATTCATAGCCCAAATGATTGTGTTGCTATTGGTGATGAACACTCACTGAGAATACAAATGTAGTATTTCAATATTTGTCTTATCCTGCTGATAAGGCTGTATATAGACTGCATAGCAACCTTTCTGCAAATAAACTTGACTATACAAGCATTTAAAAACACATTAACACTTATAGCGTCCTTTTCCTTATTGTGCTAACACGAGAGTTCTAATTTCATCAGCGCGGAAGTTTGTGCTAATGTGATTGTGAAATCTAGGTGTTCAAATATACATCACACTTATTTAAAACTCTCCAGGCATTTGCTGCAGCAATACTTTTGTTCCTGTAAGAAAAAAACGAACTTGTGTTTTGTGCTTCCAGTTTCTGGTACAGCTGAAACATATTTACTGCAATGAATGTGAATTAGTCAAGCCTCAAACTGATGAAGTGATCCAAGTAGGTTTCATATTTCTATAAAATGCAGATTTGTTGGCTTATCCGGAGCAATGATAGAGTACAATCATGTGTCGCAATTTGAGAACAATGCATTTTACCCTAATTGTCTACTCAAATGTACTTTATAATGGATTTACCATCACCTGTATCCTACAACAATATCAATATTATTATATTACACTGTGTAACAAACATACTAACTTCTTTAATGATGTACTTTGTCTGCAAATGATATGGTCGTAACATCACTGATCAGTCTTGATTTATTAAAACTGCCTCCTGTTATTGTTTAAACCAATCAGAAGGACAGGATTACAGAAGTACAATCTTCCATAGGTTATCTCAGAACATCCTCTTCCTTTCGCTTGGTAAGTCACTGCGTCATTATAATGATACATCTTATGGTCACCAGCCCAAGACCCTTTCTGCAGCAAACATTCCTCCACAGGGACACACTACTAAACAATTGAAATACTCGGGAACAGATTGATGTTGGCTTTACTGATCCAACGCTTTAAGTGATAAGTAGATGCTGATTAGGGTTTGGAACTTACATTTAACGCACTGAATCTAGTTTGCTCATGCTGAAGAGTTTATTGGCTGGATTTCTGCAGACAAGCAGAGGTCATGTTGATAATACAGCTTGCAGTGAGAGATGAAATTAATTATAATACAAAATAGAAAATGATCACTTTGCAACATGCTAGTTTGTCACAACAGCAGGGTACTGATCAAATCATCACATAAGAGATGAAAAATATCTTTTAGAGACTTGGCTGAAGAAACATATACTTTGCAACCCTCATTATTTTCCCCATAAGCATTATAATGACATGCTTTATTAGTTTCCAGAGCTATCATTTCAGGACTAAAACCCACTATTAGGCTATACACTGCAGATAATCAGGCAGGCAAGACATATTCACCAAAACCTCTCGCTGTAACTATTTCTATCTTTTACAACGTTTCTGCCTGCTCTGGATTGAGCCTCTGCAATCATGCGCACCACCTTAACCTCCTAGGAGTCTTACTTTACTCCTTCCTTACAACTTTCCAACTGTCTCAGGAAATAGAAAATATTGAAGGTGAGTAGAGATGCAGCCCTTTTAAAGTAAAAAACACTGTCATACAAGTCTGCTTACAAACATAACTTCTGGGTCAGTGAGTTGAACAAACCAAGCGAACATTCAGTAAAGTGAATCCACTTAAATGGTCAGGATTGCTTAAGTGTGATGGGAGGGAAGAGAACAGAGGGGATTAAGGAGGGAAGTTTGTATTTCTGCAGAGAAGATTCTGAAACTAAATGTACTAAATACCGGGCGCAAAATAATTCTGTTTAAACTTTGAGTTGCTCAAGTCTGCATTTAGGTTATATCTCTCACTATTTGTTTATGCAGGAATAAACATTTGTTTATACATAATGTTGGGCTGAGGTATCAATTCATAACTCTTTATGAATAGTTAGGATGGGTAAGAGTTTTGGGATGTTTGACAGTGTGTACTTTTTCTACAATTCATCAGCCAAATGCAGAAAAGTGAAATGCTGGAAATGTTGTTCTTAATTTATTTGGCTTGAAGGTACAATTTACAAAAACTATTCTCTAAGAGCTCCAGTTTGAGGGCAGTACATTGGCTTAGCTGGCTGAACACTATCCTCTGCTAGTTTGCTCTGAACTCCACACAGACTCTAACCAAATATCCCAGGATGCCAGGACTCCAAAGCACTTTCCAAAGCTCACTATCTAGGCATACAGTTTTTGTTTTCAGATTTATTTAAAACAATATTCCTGGCACTAACACAGCTCTGGCTCTAAAACAATGAATATCAATTGAATTTTGGTTATGGTACTCGCAGCGAGAAATGACTTTTAAACAATTCAACAGCAACTTGTCTCTCCAGAATGCGTGTCCTGATTAGACCGTTTCATCCACAGAGTTCTGTTAACACTTTCCTTTGGAACTTCTTTATACCACACAAAAAAGTCCTCGTGAAAACTGTTGACAGTTTGTAATTATTTGGGGTATTGTTTCTGGAAAAAAAATGATTTTGCGGCTCCTTAACAATTCCATTAAACTCTAAGACATTGGGGTGATGAAAGTAATCTCAGACAAAGATATCTCAAAGCCTGGGCAAATAGAAGTAGAACTATCTGTGTGGCTTGATATCACTAGAGGTAGGTGAGAAAATATGTTTTAATATGGTTGGGTACACACTACTTGACATTCATGTAGAGAACCTCTGTGAGGCAAACACAGACTGCGTTCAGATGAAAGGATACAAACCTTATATAATTCTGATATTCATTTTATAAGGAAGAGTTAAAGAGGGAGACTTCTGTTTTGTTGTGTGAATGTGTGCAGGAATGCTTGTCTATGTGCATGACTATAGTAGTGTGTGTGTACCTGAGCAGTGGGGCAGGGGACCACTCCAGTGTCCGTTCAGCTGACAGGTGAGGGATGAGTCTCCTATGAGCAGGCGCTCGCCAGAGCAGGAGTAGCGCACCATGGAGCCAAAGGTAAACTTCTCGCCGCTCATCGCTCCGTGGGGGGGTGCACCTGGGTGGTTGCAGTCCACCTCTGCATGACAGAGAGTGCGGAGATCAGATTATCGATGGATAAGTGAATGGATTATTGTTGCGTACCTCTATGGCTTGATGCTTAATCTAAAAACCTAAACTAAAAACCTCTCCTGTAGCATGTGGATCAACATTGCTGTGTAAGTTACATCTACAGTATTGGAAGCTTAGAGAAGCATGTGTTGAAAGATACTTGAAACAGACATTTTAAAATAAAAAGATAACTTTAAGTAATATTGTTTTTTACTTAGTAAATTGCCTAGTGGATTTCTACAGGAATAAATTCATATGGGAAATTGCTTTCTGTGCTTCTTGATTATTCTTTTGAACTTTGCATGTTTGTGGGTTTTCTCAGTCATCTCAGTCTCATAATGCAAAGGAAGTTTCTATAATTGTGTACTAATTTCTTAACAAAGAGTCAGTGGCGCCTGGAGAGGTGAATAAACATTTGAGACAGACACTCCTGTGTCTCTTTTTAATTGCAATTTTGTTTGATAAAGTAAATACTGTGCGTCATCTCTCTTCCATGAAATGAATTGCTTTCTGAGCCTGCATGCAAAGTGTTGCCCTTTAGATCACTTCCACTAGAAATAGGTCATTCATGTCTTTGTCCAAAAGTAGAGCCCACAATGGACCAGATATTTGAGAGCAACATTACAACCTCTGATAACCCCTACAATTTATAGATGGTTGTTGTTTTAGTTCAGGATCATGGTTTTTAGAGAATATTTGCTATTGCCTGAAAAACTGGCCCTATGTCAGTTTCCCCCATTTCTCAATTAAGCACAGTGTGACAGAGCCATAAGCCATTGGGGCATCAAACATTACACAGATGCTCTCAGCCACAGCATTTAGCTTGTACCCGTCAAACTCCACAGCAAACAAGGACACAAACAAGGTTGTAGACTCTCAAACCAGAGAGTAACTTCTCTTACTTTTTGTATTTGCACCCCCTTTAAAGTGTATGACATAATAACATACCAGTGGACAGGAAAAGGAAAGATAAACACTGTTACATCATTTGACAGTTCAGTGCTTAGGAAATGTTTAAGTAGTCACTGTACCGATACATTCTGGTAGAGGTTTGTCCCAGTGGCCCACCGGCAGGCAGGTGAGCACCGATGATCCGAACAGGTAGTATCCTGGGTTACAGTCGTAGAACACCACGCTGCCAAAGGTAAAGTTACCGTGCTCAATCTTACTCTCCCGGATAGAGTTGGCAGGGATACCTGGATCTGTGCAGTTTACCACTGAATGAAAGATACAACAAAACACAGTTAAGCCATCATGAGTCATATAATTAGTGAATGTCATTATGGGAGAATACAGACATCAGAATACTGACAGCAGTCAAATTGGTTGTTATAACGGCAAAGACATTTCAGGCTAGACACAGGCAGACGTTTCTAACATAGTTTCCGGCAAAATTACTGTTAGAATGGCATAGCATGATTACTTGAGAACTCAATGATGAAAAAAGGTCTTTATTCCTGTAGCTCTGATGGAGTCTGGAAGTCTATTCGTGGATTCAGTATCATTTATTCATCTTTTATTAATAAGCTTGCGGTTTTATTGTAATAATGTGTAGTCATACTGTAGTATTCAGATGATTGTTGTGCAATTTGCCTATGCCGATATAATATCTATGGTCAATCACATATACTGTACGCTTCAAGTTAACAGTATCTAGGCACAATATATTCTATCATTATAATTATACCCCAACATGGCATATACTGAAAAAACAACACATACTGGCACAGTCATGTGTCCTTCTGCCTAATTAACTACCACCAGCACCATTGTTGTGGATCTGTGCAGTCTGGGGTTGGTTCCTCATTTGCATAAATGCTATCTGTAGGCATGTTTACTCTCGAGGTAAATATAGAACTGTGTATATGCTCTCTCTGTTTATAAACATGGAGACGAGTGTGTCCAGGCTAGTGTTTTCAGTAATAATACCTAACACTTCCTCCTTAAAACAAAAGAACAAAGGCACATCTATTGTCACACATTCACAAGCATCCATTTAAAGGGAGCAGTAGATAACTCTAACGCAGGGGTTCTCAAAGTGCTGTTTACAGTTCTGTTTCATATGGGTGTTGAGAGATGTATCCATAGATTTAGTCCCTAATTTTGCTCTCAAAGTGCACCAGATTGATGCATTTAACTTCAACATTTAAAAACAATTCTTCCCGGGGTAGCATGCCCCCGGACCCCCCTAGAGGAGGTGAGGTCCACCACCTGCCCACACCCCGTTAAATTGTCTCACCCACATTGAGGATGCTTCCTACGCCCATGTTCTATTCCATGTGTCAAGTCAGGCAAATTGGGTCCAAATGTTATTGCATCAATGATCTGTTAACATTAAAATCAATAAATATATGCTGTAACTATTTTTGCTCTAGGCAACTCAAGGGCTCAGGTAATGTGATTACTATCTGAATAATGGTCCAAAATAACATTAAATGCATAAGGGTTTTTGCTAAGAAACATACTTTCGTCGCCGGCCGGCCGATACATGCCGCGCATTAAGTGGGCCTGTCTGTCAATTAATCCCCGGGCCACTTTTTCCTCCCAGTCCGCCCCTGACTGTATGTATAATTGGTTAGTACAATAAAGAAAGGATTTGTTTTGGAATTATTTTGTGTTCCGTTTTTTCTTGGGCGGCCCTCAATCCAATATTGGGTACCTAAATTGGCCCTCACTCATCAAAACTTTGAGAACCCCTGCTCTAACGGCCCCTCTACACAACGGCGTGCGTTGAAAGCTTCACCATTCACTTTGAATGGGGTGACGTCACATTCCGCCGAACTGCATTGTGGGAAGCGAAGCGGAGCTTTGCTGGCGTGGCTCGCTGCAAAAGTTGAGCAATGTTAAACTTTTGAAGCCTCGGCAGAAGCGTCAGCCAATCGAATCATATCCCAGTACAAGCTCTAGCCAATCAAACTGCTGCTTGTGTGTCAGGGGCGGGAGATTCATGTGATTGGTTGTTGGTCGAGTTTCAGACACGCCCGCCGGCAAGCGTCAACGCACGCCGCTGTGTGGACGGGCCGTAAAACCATACTGCTGAGTGGTTTAGACAGCTAAAAGTAGATTAGGGTGAAATTAAGTTCAGAGCAACATCAAGTTAAATCAATAATGCAAATGTGTGTAAAAAGCTGGCGTACTGTGAGAAATTGTTATTGGGAGCAAACACATGTTTTGAAAAAAGGGAGTCATGACAGTTTAATACGATTTTACTCATCTGATGTTTTACCAGGTCTGTCTCTACAGGGCTATTCACAGTAATGAAAACTGTGTCTCTTCACATCCGACTGCCAAAAAAACCTCATGCCAAGAGGAGAGGTATTTTTAAATGGGCAGAGTCTGGCAAATCTAGCCTTGGCAGACTAGATCCAGAGGTAGCAGACCAATTAAAGCCACAATGGATATCTCTTAAAGGCATTTCTTTAATTGTATTTTAATGATTGCTTCTTTGTCTGTTACCTTGTGTTATATAATTTCCAAGTAATATGCACCTACATTACTACATCTTAGCACTGCAATACATATCTGTCCAAAGCTGGAGACTTTTTCAAAGGCATAGGTATTTTTGAATCATTTATATTTTAAATAGCTTCCATCATACTATCGATATACCTCTTTTGTCATTTTATTATGGGGAATATAATGTAAATGAATAGTGGAAAATACAGCAACATATTGTCAAACTGTCAAAACAATATTTGGCAAATAAGTACACATTCCTCTCGTGTGGTCTCACAGAGAAATATGTGGAAAGCTGCTGATTGTAAACACAGCACTAATGAGGACTACCTGGGCACACTACAATTGGACACAACTAAAACACAGCCGCCAACCGACAGTCCTAAAATGATGGCTTCCACTAAATGTACTGTGAGCTTTCTTGCCTTCAAAGTAATCTCTCCTTGCAGCAAGCATCTTGGTAAAAGAAATAGCCGAGAAAATGTAGAAACAATTCCCAATTTACTCTTCCCCTTCCATATATTTTGTGGCAAGCTCGTTATAGCTATTTCTCTGCTTTCGCTCTGAGGGAAGGGTTCCAGATGTTGCTACCTAACGCTGTACTCTGAAAACTGGAACAGAGGGATTTTTTTCATTTAAATCAATAGATATGTGGACACCATTTCTATCAATTCTGCTTCTGTGTCTATGCCTGTGCATGCTGGCAGTTACAGGCTGCTGATTCCTGAATGATCATGATACATCTGCTGGCTGCTGGATTCTTGTGGTCATCCTAGCCTCTGATTCCTGAAGCATCACAAAGCACCTGCAAAAGCCATTTCATTCAGTTCCAAGGCTGGATCCTACTCCTGCTCGCTGGCAGCTTCCTGCTCCACTGATGACTAGCCTGATCACAGGAGCAGAATTAGACAGAAGTGGCTTCTGTCACCAAACATTACTGTGCTTTAGTGATACTCAGAGGTATCAGAGAGGGATCATTGCTGAACGTTAGCGGTGTGCATAATAATATGATGCTGGTTCCAAATTCTTGCTGTCAATTTAGCTTTTTATTTTGGTATTCTTGTCTGTCTTGCCTCCCGAGGCAATGTCTGCAGATTGAGCCTCAGCTGAACATGCCGGCAGAGACAAGCAGCTTTTTAGTTCAACTGTCAGGATACATCTGCATCTTTCTAATACTTTAAGTCAATCCAGATGCCAATCATTTATCTAATCTGCAGGGAGGGGCTCTGTGGCTGGAGTTTACCTCTGCACGTCGGTGGCTGCCGGCTCCACTGGCGGCTGGCCTGGCACTGAGCGGTGGAGGGCCCTTCAAGGGTGTAGCCTTTGTTGCAGGAGAAGCGCACCACATCGTTGTAGTTGAAGCCATCGCCTGTGGTGCGGCCATATATGGGACTACCGGGGTGGCCACATGTGACAGCTGAAGTTGACACGCATCACCCGGGGATGTGTCAAGAAAAATGATGTAGATAGGAGGAGGAAAAATGAAAGGCAGCAAGGAATGGGTTCAGAGAAGAGGTAAAGGGAGGGGTGGAATATATAGAAGGTGTGTAAAGAGGGGGAGAATAAGGGAGGGACACACAATTCAATAATCATGATTGATAGGTGACATACAGTGACAGCTTTCATAGGAATATCATTACCATATCATTAACCTCAAAGAACAAGAGGGTAATTAAGAATCAAGACATGATTTGGATTGGGAAAGGGTAAATCCCATTGTGAAGATGTGTATCAACTATAGGCTTGAGCCCTTCTCAAACTAAAGGTGCAGGAGGCTTTCAGAATAGCAGGAAGATTTTTAACATTGATTACACATTAGAATTATTTTAAACATTGCAATTAAACCCTCACATTTTGTAGTATCCCTTTCTTTATTGTGAATACATATTTACATAATCAAAGCTCCCTTACATGTTACTTGTTAGACACTTTTTTCCAAAGCGACTTACATACTCAATACTGTGGACAATCCCCACAGGAGCAATTAGGGGTGAAGTGTCTTGCCCAGGGACACAACGACATGCTGACTGCAGTGGGGTTTGAACCTGTGCTCCCCAGATCCGAACACCAACGTACTAGACCACCACGCCACAGCCTCCATAATTAGCTAATTTAAATCCGGGAATAATAAAAGCAACACCCTCCATCAGCTGTTTTGTATCTGAAGGGTAAGTTGGGAATCTCGGATAAAATTCAGTTTCCCACATGCGGTCAATCAGGCAGTGAGTGAATTGGTTTTAAAGTACTTACAGATACAAACTGGGAGCTGTCCAGACCAGCCATGTTCCTGCTGGCAGATCCGTACTGAGGAGCCAATGAGCCGGAATCCAGGGTTGCATTGGTAAACCACTGTGTCTCTATAACCAAAGTTTTCCCCGATCACCTGCCCATTTACAATCTGCTCTGGAACGCCACAGTGACCAGCTGCGGGGAAGAACATGCCGCATCGTAAACATTTGTTATTGCCTTTTTGCTTAATGTTAACCCATCTAAAATATTTCAACAAAATCACATTTGTTTTGGAAATGGAGACCAGGAAAAGAAAGTACACATACTCTAATGCCCGTGGTGTAAGTTATAAATATCACTCTGCTTTTCGAACAAGATTCAGTTGTTGCCTATGTGGGGATCTCGTTTTTGCACCAGATGAAATTCACTTTGCATCACAAATCACCAAGAGCAATCGTAGCTGATCAGTCCTGTGGTGCAATACTTAAGTTAAGCTCTCAAGTGTTATTCGAATAATAGCCTGCAGTGTGGTCCGCTGAACCGATGGAGGATAGTTGCAGGCTAGAAACACAATTTTAACTGCGTTAGCATGTTTGAATAACTTTGCATTTTGACAACTGTATTATAAAATGAAATGAGGAACCGGGTAACTTAAAAGGTCTTGGAATTAAAATGCCAGCAAACAAAATGAGTCAGTGTATTCATGAAACATATTGGATTTGGAAAGCATTTTTCAGCTCATTATCTCAGAATTATTTTTTCTAAATGTGTATTGGCTTTAGCTTCTCTGAAGTTTGATAACTCAGCTTTTCTCATCTACAGAAGAAAGAGACACACGTGAAACTCCTTAAAGCACGTAATCATATTACCTTCAGCTACAATAAATGCCTTTCAGAGAGAAGGATTCTTGCTGAGATTTCCACTGCCACTTAAAACATGGGAAATTGCCACTGACTGTGAGCCTGATTTCCCTAATTCACTCGTGCACCAAGAAACTCAGCCGAGCATTTCATTATCACACTACACACGAGAGCAGAGGGATTCTACGGAGATATTGCTGAAGTAGGCGACTGCAGTGTACCGGGAGGTCCCTGGCTATGTTAACCCTGAATGTCATATTACTAAACAAGAGAGAGGTGCCCTTCTTTTAATGAACTGAGCCAATCTTGAGCGGAGTTTGGAGTGCAGAGTGCTGCCGCCACAGGGTTGATAAACGGACTGCTGCATCTGCCAGGGAGACCGTCCCATTCTGCTGCTGCGTGGGTTTGAATGCGGCTCAAGTAATTACCTATGTCTCATTTTCTTCAACAGTACAGAGCTGAGAGGAGCCGTGGTGAGCTTAGCTGTAGCATATGTCCTTGTTTATATATCTTAACAGCAGCTCAAAGTGTGGTACAGCTTGGCAAGAGTCTCATAGTGTCAGGCCAGCTGTGGCTCCAAAGCTGCTCTCTCACATTTAACATTTTAGAAACAGCAAATCGCACTCACTCGGAGGCTTTACTGTACCTCACTATGCTCCAATTAACTAAAGGTAGTGCCAATCTTTTGATTTCTTGGTCTATAAAAAAGCTGCTGTGTGCAAGCCTGGAGGTAAGTATAAACTGGCAGCGTTTAGTACCGACGTGATTGTTGAAACAGACGACAACAAATGTTGAATCTTTCAGTTTATTGTACTATATACTATATACAATTGGCAACATAACTGATTGCAGCCACCCTCTGCTGGTTCTAGTCTGGGCATTCTGGCACAACCACAAATAATGCAGTTTGAAAACATCCCAAGCAGTGTTTGACCCAGCTCAAGGCTTCCCTTTTTAAACATAAAGGTAACGTTAAGATCCTGCTTACCTAGGCAGTGAATCTCCATCCCACTCCACAGGCCGGACAGGAGACACTCTCTAACCGTAGATCCAGTTAAAACATAGCCAACGTTACAGCTGAAAATAGCTGATGCTCCAAATGTATTTTGGGTCCCAATTGTCTTCCCATTAGGAGGAGTAGACAGATCTCCACAGGAAATGACTGCAGTAAGACAAACATTGTTGTAAATAAGAGGAGGAAGAAGATGGAGGAGGCACATAATGATAGAACAAGACGCCAGAAAAATGAGGGAGAGAAAACAAGACAGAAAGGAGGAGATTGGAATTGGCTTACATCTTCAGAGTCAATGGGAGACGCAGTCATTTACACCCATCTTACCGACCTCAATGCGATAAAAGAGTGACCTGTACTTTGTCATGGGGAGGATAATGATGGTGTTTGCCTTTGTACCAACATCTTTCATCAGGCAAGCTGGAACTTCCTTTTTCCATTACACAGGCTATTCAGCTCTTTTGCTACTCAACATGCAGCTCCAATGGCAGCATAGAAACACTTGTATTTCCAACTCCAGCAATAAACAATATATAGCCTAGGCTGAAAGGTGAACAGGTACAAAAAAACTAAAGGGCATAATTAAGTTGATCATTGATGTGAATTAGCTTCTCATTCTGCACAAGTCTTTTAATGTAGGATATATATAGGTTTTTTTATTTTGTTAAATAAAAATCATCAAATCAGATTCATTCAATGTTATTCTATCTTTGCTCTGAAATTAATGAAACATATAGTTTAGGATGAAATCACACACCGTGGTTTAATTTTTCATGATAATGCTATGCAAACAAATGGAAGTGATTGTGTATAACCAAAAGTGTTCCTCTGATTGTATGTAGTGCTGAAACAGAAGTCACTCACTTCTACAACGAGGCCGTTCGCTTCTCCAGCTCCACACCCCATTGGCCAGGCACTGGATGTGGGCGGGGCCAACGCGGTAGAATCCGGGGTTGCAGGTGAAGATAATTTTAGTTCCGTACTCATAGTGCGAACCGTTGACGATCCTCCATTTTCCGTGGTCCAGAGAGAAGGAGCTGAGACTAGGGCACATGATGACTGTGCCAAAAAAGGAGACACAAGAGAGGGGATGTGGAGGAGAGTGGACATTGTGAGTTAGGAATGTTCAGAATGAAATGACTTCTGTTTTTATTTTGTTTTTTATCCCCTGTACACACATTGCTAAGTCCAAACCTGTTAACAAAAAGAACAACCAAGCAGTGTCGAAGAAACAGAAATAGCATCTTAATCAGTAGAATGACTAATCCATGTCATGTAAATAGAAACTTCTGAATGTAATGTATACAAATGTTCCAAAAGAAAGCTGTTTATAAACCGGCATTCGTTAAATCCAAATGAGTCTCAAACAAACTCTGCATCTTTTCTTCACGGTGAGAGACGTATACAGCAGGGAATACACATTGGTCTCAATAGTAAACAATGTTGTCAATCACTAGTTACACTGACTTTCAAACTTGGGGGAGTTGCATTGGCATGTAAAACATTCACTCCCTGCCAGCTACAGATTCCTTCCAAACTTTTTACCCTCACTTTCATCCATCCGTCTTATTAACACTACACAACAGTATTGAGTGTTTCTGGGATGAAACCACAACGCGTGGTAATGTTGGGACTGCAGTCCATATTCCATGACGCCTCACATTACAGTGTTTTGTTGAACTGTTTGATATTCAACAACTCCTCAAACTGGCTTTTTCAAACTCTATCTCTGCCTCCAAACAACTGTCAGTTTTCCAAACTCGGGGCTTTCTGCATAACTCTTTCCTATCCTCATCTCTGAACTTCATCTTCCCACTGTCAACCGTACGATGGGTTCCTGCGGTTACCCCGTCTCTCTAAATCACCCTCTCTCCTCCCCAACATCCTCCACTCACCAATGCATCGGGGGATCTTGTTGTGGTTGCTCCAGGTGCCGTCTGGCTGGCAGACTGTGGTCGTCAGCTCTTTGGAGGAGAGCCGGTAGCCGTTGTTGCAGAAGTAGGTCACCCGTGTGGCGACAGAGTAATCAGTAGCGAGCACACCTCCGTTCACTGGCGCGGTGGGTACGCCACAGGACACAGCTGCAGGCGGTGAGAGGAAGGGTGTCATGAAACGTGTGTTCAAGAAACATCTCACATATACTGGCGATCTTCAGAGGGACACATTTTCACTTGACAGTCATTTTGTTAGAAAATGTTAAAAAAACAATAAGGGCTGATTTAATTTAGCTGGACACTATGCCTACTGACAATCTTAGGAAAACGTTTTTACACCCACCAAATGCATTTACAATAATGATGCTTGAGTGTTCTGAGTCATGTCGACAATAAACCAATTCATTTGCTTAAAGTATCTTTTAGAATATATATATTTTGTTATTTTAATCTTTACAAGGCTCTTGTAACTCTTAATCGCTTTATAATGCTTCAGGGCCTCCTATATTCTCTGCCTTTTTTGACAATGCATTAAACCAGGGAATTCCCCACCCAAAGGTATAAGAAATGCAAGCTCTGAGAACATTTTAGAAACCAAAAACATATTCTTTCGAATTGCCTTCAACTAGCTGTCACTTTTTATGTTTTATTCTTATCTTTTACATGTTTCATTGTTATGCCTTTCTTTATTTTATCGTTTGCTTTTATTCTGTAGTATTTGCCTGTGTGTGTTTGTATTTATCTTGTTCCAATGGGTTTCTAAACTACTCTCCCTGTTTGAAAGGTGCGATATGAAAAATGTAATTTTTTTAAATCCAATACATGAGAAAAACAATAGAAAACATTTAATTAAGAAAAACAAACAAACCACATCAGACACTAAACAGAATTCCTAGGAGCCCTCGTACATTTGAATTAATAGGTTGACAGACCGATACACCTAAGTATCAAAAACCCTTCCATGTGATACTTTGTAATGGTTGGTGGCAATTCACTCATTTATTTTTAATAAGAAATTAGCTTACCAAAGTATTTTTTAGGAGCCATACATTTAATTGACTTCTTGATTACATTTCAAATATGTATTTTATGTATTATCAGACTGAACAATTGTATTAATCTGTGGACAGTTTTCATTCAGAACCCTTAACTTATTGTTTTAGGATGCTTATTTAATATACATTAGAGTGGCCTTTGCACATATCAGTCAGTCAACAAACGTGCATTATATGTTCAATAGAAAGACAAATGCAATTGGTCATCCTCTTCCTAATAGGAGAATCTACTAAATGAAGATTTCCAATGTTAAACACTACGTTTTATTTTGGTTGCAGTAATGTTGTGAATCTTCAGTTAAAAGATAAGAAATCCTTGTTTTGTAAACATGTTTTCAAAGTATTGAATGTATCTTTCCAGAATTAAAAGACACTATATGGGAACACAATAGAATCTTTGCTCTGTACATTTTTCAGTTGAATTGTATGGATAATTTGATCATTGGTGTTAAACTGTGATCCGTCTCATATCTTTTGACGGGAAAGCCGTTTCTATGGCTCTAGACTTCTTCCAGTGTCCTTCATCCCCTGTATGGGAACATCTGAGGCCTAATTCCTTTATTTTTCAGGCAACTAAACTGTCTAATGATGATGATTATTTTGTTCAATAAACTAGTGGGGGCTGATGGTGATGGTTTTATCGATGACATACTTTAGGCTAGCTGCTTTCACTTGTCATTGTGTTGTGCCTCTGGTCTATGTTTTACCTGGCTGCAAGACAATTTCCCTTAGAAATAAGAAAGTTGAAGTTGACAACACTTAAGCAAACGCATGAAAGTAACACGTTTATGTAACTTGTAACAACAGTAACTCTAAATATGAAGCTCTCACACACAAAAAGACTCCCACTCAGCACTGTGTCCTTGTCTCTACACATAGAGTGAATCTTAGTAACTATGGCCTCAGAGAATATAGCAGACAGAAAGCTCAAGATAGTACGATTCAAGGTGTTTATCATCAGTCAGAGGGGGTGAGTCAAGCGGGGAAACCAACATCTGCGGGGCCAGACTAAATGGGAACAGTTATGCAAACACACACACACACACACACACACACACACAGGATCAAATGGAGCAGCAATGGTAGCTGCACACTGTGAAACATCAAAGGTAGGAATCTGGCAGCATGGCCGGGAGCCATTACGTTGCCCCTCACCTCTCCATGAGAGAATCAATCAGCATTCATTTGCAAGTACTGCTAAGTCACATACTAACATTTGCTAATCACACGCACTAAACACTTTCCCACACTGCAGATGGAAAGTTTCATCGTTAGGAGGATGAAGTCTTTATTACAGCTTAGAAGGTCGTTGGGCCTGAAACATTATTTAGGTCATTGCTCTTCCTCTGAGACGCACAAGCAACATTGATGGATTGATGTACTCTGTATTCTCAACACATCATTCAATATGGATTTGAAAGAATGAAGGATTGATGGTGTAAAGTAATCACCAGCATCTAGCATAGAGCATATGGACAGCATATGTATGAATCAATTAGTTTATTTGCAGCTACGGTTGGGTTTATGTGCTTTGCAAGAGCTACTATGTGCAATTACCAAGCTGACGGAATTAATCACAGGTGTGGAGTGTTTTTATATCATTTTAAAGTACATGACATACATATTTTGATTTCACTGCATCATGATAAAATGCAATTGAGAACACCATCTGTTGCTGTTTGCAGCGGTGTGAGTATTTGTGTAGTGCATGCAATCATACCCACGCATATGCACACATTTCACATGTGCGCATCAAAGAACCCAATTAGTTGAGTGAGACCAAACCGCGGCAGACACTGCATGCTAATGGAGAGTTGGCCAAAGTAATTTGAAGAAGTGGAAATTGACAGAAGAAGGAAGGATTGATTTCTGTTGCCTTTCCACCTGACAGGGTTCTGGCTCTCAATCAGGCCGGATTCAGTTCAGCTGTTAACAACACAGGAATGGAGCTTGTGCTGAGACACTCGGGTGCCTCAAGCGCATGCCTGTCTACCCCCGCTGAGCAGAGGGTTGCAGAGGCAGTGACCAGAAGAACAGGGAAACAAGTAGGGTGAAGTTAGAAATAAAAGGCTGCCAGGGCTGATTTGCTCACCTTGACACGCGGGAACTGGCGAGTCCCAGGCGTAGAAGTCATAGGGGGTCTTCTTGCACACAGCTGTTCCCTTTCCGATCAGCTTGTAGCCCCTGTCGCAGGCCCAGCGCACCATGCTGTTCAGGTGACCTCCGGTCTGGCTCACGACAAAGCCGTGTTGTGGGGAGTCTGGGGTACTGCAGTACATCGCTACAATGGATGGAGGAATAAAGGAACACGGGAGAGGAGCGGGATGAATATCGAGGAAAGGGAGAGGAGAGAGGCAACAACAGAAGGTGAGAATAAAGTCACAGAAAAGGGAATAGAGAACAGAGAACAGAGAAACAGATGTTACTAGGGAAAAAGAGAAATAAAGCAGAGGAAAGGAAAAGATTAGAGGCTTTAACAAAGCTCCTCTCGAGAAAGACTCAGGTGAACATTTTAGTCACAGCGAGGCTCCATTTGAAATTCAGAAAGATAATAAGGGAAGATGCCTGAGGACTGTCACATCTATTTAGCACTCAGGCTGTGTGCCAAAGGAAGTCCTCAAAATCACATTATTACTATTCCTCTCGTGGCCTATGGGCACGCACATATTCAATTTGATTTAACACAAGCAATACTCGTGCATCCTCTAGTTATTTGTTCCAAAGCCTTACTTTCCCCTCATCTTACAGCCCATCGAACACAAAAAAGGTACATTTGATTTCTAGAATGTGAGCACTGAATAGCCGATGGGACAGAAAAACTAAGGCAGGGATGTGCGCTTCACAAATGTCATCAAACATTTCTTCAAATCAGGATGACTGGAAGAAAGCAGGGATTTCAGTAGAAAAGACACACACAGGGGTTTAAGTCAGTTCCTGTTCAAGTCAATCAAGTCAAGGAGGAGTTTTCTTTACAAAATTCATCACACTGACTTACTTTCACAGTAACACTCTAGTGTATTAAATATAATGGAGAGGCACAACATAAAAAAATCATGTCTTTTATGCTTTTTTCATTATCATTGATGCATTTCAAATGAAAGAAGATCCCCTTTGCTGCTCTTGCATAGTACCGCTTGCTTTATTAAAGAACCAATTAAGAATGTACAAACCTTTTTAAACTAGGGAGTGCAAAACAACATGGAAGTCTTGCAGTGATTTATTTTCCCTGCCTCATGTTGCTCTTATAGTGAGCCATTTGAACGTTTTTTTGTCAATTTATTCATTTTTAAATCTAAAAAAAGAAGATCATTCATAGCATAATGTGATAAAACATCATGGGGTCACATTGTATCCTCAGTAAAATGCAGTAGCTGCAGCAGAGAAGCTTCGATGAATATGTTTCCCTATTTATTGTTATCACTCGTTCAATTGAAGCATCTCTAGAGAGTGTTGACAATATAAATGCCTTAAAAGCCCATGACTTGTATCACTTCTCTCGAGTTAAGAGATAAAGTATATTGAAATAGCACTAGTAAAAGTATGATTATAAGCTGGATACATACTTTGATACTCACCCACGTATCTGATGTGGAAGCCACGTCTGTTGGTGCCGTGGTCAGAGGACCAGCGCAGCAGGAGCTGGTGGCCGGCGGTGGTCAGGCTGAAGGGCGTCTCAATGTCACCGCTGAGGGATGCCAGGCTCTGCCCGTAGATGTTGGGACCTGAACACAGACAGACGGACAGACACAAACACAATGTACCAGAAGAACAAGCATTAATGTAGACGGACGCAAACATGCATCTTCATTTGTTTAGTTAAAGGTCACATGTCATGGCCATTTCCACTGATCATAATTCCATTATTGAGGTATACTAAAATAGAAAAATACTGTGCAATTTTCCAAACTCACATTGGTTTCGCATACAGCATCTCTGTAAAGTATGTGTATTCAGCAGTATTCACTTTCTCCACTAAACGGCTCGTTGCCACGACCCGGAAGAATCAAATGGATGATGACGTTTCACCAACGAGGCGTTTTGGGGAGGTATTTTCTGTGTTAGAGTTTTACTCGCTACAGGGTGTACTTTAAGGGTTTTGACTCTGCACACCGTTTACATGCATAAAAACCTTCATAACACACAAGGGGACGGGTAATAACCGGAAAAGCATGACATGTGATCTTTAAAGGAGACCTATCATGCTATATTTGAATAATATATTGTAGGGCTATACCTATATAAGGTATATTTATAAGTGGGGGTTTTTCAAAATACCAAACAGATCATGCATTTTAGCCGTTCCTCATTTTGCTCTATTTTCCTCTCCTCCACCCTGTCTTTGCATGCGCTGCAGCTGACCACGCCCCCCTGCAAAGGAGGGGGCCGAGTTACGAGCGTCATGTTACCATGCTGTTACCATGCTGTTACCATGCCACGGCAACCTCTCATTCCCCTGATTGGTGGAGAGTTGGCCATATAGGCGGAGCTTCTCGTCACTGACGTCACACTATTTTCAAATCTGTATCATTCTGTATCAGATCCGTTGTAGCCCCGTTTTTAGAGATTTGGGTATGGAGGAAAAGAGAGACTGTTGTCTTTTCTGACACTTGGTGAGTTCCCTGACACACCGGGGACACATATTCATGTATAAAAGATGTACAAAAGTGCATTTTGCATGATAGGTCCCCTTTTAAATAGCACTAAGTGCAGGTGTGTGGTGAGAACACCAGACCATATTGTTTAACATTTCCAAATGCCACAAAAGAAAACATGGGAGCGGTGGAGATGAGGAGGTGTCGGTGTTCTGGCGATTTACTCGGAAGGCTTCAGTAGAAGCTGCTGGGAGTCCCAGCAGCTTCTACTGAAGCCAGTCCCCAACTCCGGGGACTTCCGGCCGGGGACTTCGGGTGGCAGTATACGCCATGAAGTTGTTTGCGGCCTGCCAGTAAACCCAAAGCAGAAGAAGAAGTAACGTCAGCGGCTTCATTTGCGTTATCTTCCCTCAGGGAATTTATTCCGGTGTGAACGCGATCGGCTCTTAGACTGGGTACATTCACACCTAATAGTCCGCTTCTCTGGTGCGCACCAGACCACAGTTTGTTACATTCTTTCATTTTTCAGAAGGTTCGGTTTGCGTTCACACGGGCAAAACTCAAACGGACTATAAACTTTAAACACAAGTCATGTATACGGAAATGCTGTTCAACCATTGGTCAGAGATTAAGGGGGTACAAACGCAAATCCCGGCAATTTCTCCCGGAGCCTCCGCCATGGAGCATCGGCACTTTGGGCAGGTTATTCTCATGCTGCTGTTAGTCTGGAGATCAACAGACACTAGCGGCCCGCGCATATGATTATATAATCAGACAACGTCTGTTAAAAAACATTATAACACATATAATGAGAGACGGTCTGCAGTCAGGAGGGGGTTTCACCGACGACAGGTGTTCTTAATTTTATGTAGTTGACGGAGCATTTTTACTTTACACGACACTGTTCAAGACTTAATTCTGCTTCACTCTTTAACTAAACAACCGCGGATGTCTTGAAAGACTCTTTCGCTAAAGATTTTTGAAGACATCCGCGTTCTTGTGACACGTAAATAATACGCTTCCTATGTTTTGGTGCGGACTGTGTTCACACCAGCAATGAACCGCTCCAGAGTTCGCAAGCAAGCGCTCCGAGACCACCTATTTTAGCGGACCAGAGTCCGGTTGTTTAGTTCGCAAGCAAGCGCTCCGAGACCACCTATTTTAGCGGACCAGAGTCCGGTTGTTTAGTTCACTAAAGTCTCTGACTGTGTTCACACCGACCCAAATGAACCGCACCAAGCGGCTAAACGCACCAGGGTTCGATTCAACCGGACTATAAAAGGCTGGTGTGAACGCACCCTAAGTGCTGGGAACTAAGTGCTGGGAACTAAGTGCTGGGAACTAAGTACGACAAAGTACTTGGTGTGATCGCGGCTATTGGATCCTCAGACTGTTCCCTGGTCGCAATTGATAAAATCTGCCCATTGCTCTGTTTACTAGAATGAGTTATAGTGTTAAAAGGCAGATTTTATACAAGTCCTCTATTTACATTTTAAATAAATGCAACTGTGTGTTTCATGCCATGATAAGCCTCTCTCCGTTGGTGCGCGGGGCTAATGCTAATAATGCTAATGCCAGCAAATAGAATGGCGGCTTAAAAAAACTTTTCCGAGTTTTATGGGGCGTGGTTTGCAATTCGCCCAGCCAATCAGAAATTGGTAAATGTTTCTCCCCAGGATAGTACCACCTCTCTAGCAGGCACTAAAAAGGGGGTACAAGTTCTCATGAACTAAGTTCTCTTTTTGGTGTGAACGCAAAATCCCAGGAACTATCGGAACTAAACGGGAAAAGTACTGGGGAAAAGTACTCCGGTGTGAAAGCGCCTATTGCCTTCATCAAGGGCCCCTCAGCAGTGCCAAGGAGGCAATGTGGCCCCCCTCAAAGCATCAGTCAACACTGCAATTAATCTGTTGGGAGTTGAACAGGCGACCCTCCGTTCCTCAGCCAAATCCCTACAGACTGAGCTACTGCCACCCCTGAACACACGAGAACCCAAAATCAGCTCTAAAATAAGATGCTGAAACAGTGGTTAAAAAATAGTTTTCCCACTGAGAAGCACTACAATTGTAATACTAGACCAAACACATACATGATTTAGCTTGAGTCAAATTGTTTGTATCTTGCTTAGTACATTTTTCACACATTCCAGCAGAACCCACCATCAAATATTTCCAAGATGTCAAACTCCTTCTCTGTCTGGAAGAGCTCAAAGTGAAGAGTCATGTTGTAACCCTTTTCCACGTTGATCAGCCAGGAGCACATCTGGAGATTGGGGTAGTTGTCAGGGTAGCCTGGACTCAAGATCACCCCCGTTGAGTCAAAACGCACCTCATGGGCTGGACATTGGACTGGAAGAACAGAAACAGTATAAGGGCATGCAGCGATACAGGGAGAACAACGGAACAAGAAAAGAGAAGAAGGGGTGGAGGTTGAAAGAGGGAGATGAAAACCTAGTGGAGGCAGACAACTGAATAAACAGAGGTAAAGGGAAGAGAGTGGAAGGTACAATTAAAGATGAGGCAAGATGATTTGAAGAAAAAAAATACAGGAATGCTCCACTGTGACAGTGGTAAACACATTGGAAAAATAACTAGTCCTGGAAACAATTACATTCCAGCCACACTGATATTGCACCAAAGGGCTGAGCTGGTGAGACTGCTCTTGTCACCAGGCTCCCCTGATATCAATCCATCAAATTATAAAACTGAATAGGTGAGACAGCTATCTTTGCATGGAAAAATGGTGTGTGTGAGGCGTATGTGAGCGCTACACCCCAACCAGAGCCTTAAGGTCTGCTGACCAGCTGCTGCTGGTAGTACCCAAGACCAGGCTCAAAACCAGAGGGCACCGAGCCTTCGCAGCAGCCGGCCCCAGGCTCTGGAACACTCTGCCCCTCCATGTGAGGTCGGCCCAGACCCTAGGGGTTTTTAAATCTACACTTAAAACGCACTTCTTCTCTCTGGCCTTCTAGTCAGAGCGGAGCA
>CALSBZ010001824.1:536467-547002 GCA_943591055.1 Gobionotothen gibberifrons | reverse complement strand
TGTGTGTATATGTGTGTGTGTGTGTGTGTGTGTGTGTGTGTGTGTGTGTGTGTGTGTGTGTGTGTGTGTGTGTGTGAAAGAGAGAGAGAGACAGGAGAAGTGTGCATATGTATTATATATTCAACTGCAGCACTTTCTTTACTCTCCCATCATGCTGAAACTTGATTTGATCATAAATTGCCACCTATGTTCATGATCATCAAGAACCAATCACTTATTTAGCTGAGATGGGGGGCATTTTATTATTAATTAACTTCTTCTCGAAAGGGGCGTTTTAATAGTGCAGGCAAAAAACAGGCATAAGAAAGGCATCCATTATTCATTACTGCACCGAACTAGAAGCATTACCATGTACCAAAATGAGAAAGGCCTGATAATGACTCATAAAGCAGGGAAATTATAGCGTTCCAATATAGAAAGGCAGGGCCCATATCCCTCAATACTTTTGTGATCTTCATTAGTGCACGATGTTCCCAGCAACGTGGAGAAGTGAAGAAATAGGGGTGATTACAGCAGGGCGGGACAAGGGTTTTACTTAGCTGGTATCAAAGAGGGGAGTTACCGTAATATTTCAGGACAAAGAAGCCGCTGGTGCTGAAGTCGCTGTGGAATTTGATGAGGACCTGATTGGCGGTGGTGGACACGCCCTCCTGCACTGAGTTGCCGCTGAACTGACCAATTTGAGGCGATGCCTGGTCGGGTCCATCCCTATATCAGAGAGGGGGAGGGGAAAATATATGAAAGATTGAAGGGAGGATGAGGACAGAGAAGCAATCTTGTGGACTTTGTTTTGAGAAAAAGTTTCACTTTAATCAACAGCGTCAAAACACGTTCAGTATGAGTACCCTGATGATGTTGTATAGTACTACAACTGTTTGCCTCCGTCAGCTCCTCCAGTTTTTTTTTGTGAGGGGGGGGTTGATGATTAATCATTTGCATTAATGTACAAAATCAACAACAGCTTTTGTGACATCTTCGTTCCTTGCAAAACACTTAGTCGAGGCAGTTACTATTCTGTTCGTGAACATAATGAGTGGGTATTGTTATCACCAGGCTTCAGCTCCTGTGACCCTGGAAGGATGTAAGTCTTCAGTTAATGTATGGATGGTTATCACACAATCCTAAAGCCCTTAGCCTAATAACGTGATGTATAAGGAACTCTCGCCCTGAGAATCAAAAATGAATTGAATTGTAATGACCTCTTTGATTTTCACTCTTTATGGAGAGTAGGTTATTATCTGCGAAGGGTGGATATATCTATGGGAATGTATATACTCATTACTGTAGCTACAGTACATGTCAGCCTTATTCAGGTTCAATTATAACTGCATTTCACTAAACTTCAAAGAACAATCAACGTGTGGCAAAGACGTGACAATACTGATATGTTTTATTGATGGAAATACGTCTTAAACTCTTTGAGGCACCAATAAATTACAAAACAAATAAGAGGCTAATGCATTAGCAGTCACTGAAATAGTTACTGGCATGCTGAGATGCTGAAGGCTCTAAATGTTGTCAGCCTGCTGAGTCTGGCCGATCTCTTGGACACCATCCACATTTGGCAGTTGTGAGGCAGCCCCAACAGAAAGAGTTTAAGTGTCTATGGGCCTTGTTCCCAAATGAGGGCACAATGTAGTGTGAAATTGCCAAGTGGCATAGCACTGAAATGTCATGTTGAAAATGGAGCAAAGCCTGAAGGTGAAGTCCTCAATTTACGGGTACAAAGAGTTGAAATGAGCTGCCTGTGCAGGTTTGGGTCATAGAGTGAGAAGCGGGATATTTGGGAGGAGCTCAGAGTAAAACTGCTGCTGTACTACTCCTCCTGAAAAGAGCCAGTAGAGGTAGTTCAGACATCTAATGAGGATGCCTTAGGGATGGCTCCCTGTGGAGCCACATGAGGCACGTTCGACTGGGAGGAGACCCCGGGGCTGACAGAAATGTTCTATACCTATACATTGTTATATACATGTTTCTACTGAGGTAGCTTAACCCATTCTTTTGTTTTGTTTGAGTGACGGAGAGCAATTTTGAAAGAGCATTTCTAGGATTGTTGCATCTGTGTGATTATGTATCTTAATTTGCCAGGTATTTACTTTCCTGCATTAGCCAAACAGACAAACCAACATAGTGTACACATACATTGTGTCTCAATTGAGCTTTCTCAGCTGATATACTATAATAATAATATATGTATCCCTATTGCAATGGAAAATGTTAATTACATGTACAAAGAGTATTTCTCCATATCCCCCCCTCCAAGATGAATAGAAGTGTGGATGGCTGTGGGGTGATAATAGAACTTGTCATTTGCACTGAAGCCCTTTATGAGACATGCATTAGCTGCTGGCAGCACAGAACACGGATGCACCTCTGCTAATGAGAGCAGGGGAGAACTTTCAAACTATGATTCATTTCTGAAATAATCTGCCTGCTTGGATGACAATTTTATTTGTAATGCATGTAGCAACGACATGCTACTTTACTCTGATGATAAAAAAAAAACCTTTATGTGGGAGGACAGTACAATTATTTTATACTCTATAGAAAAGTATTTCATTATTTGCACAATCCAGTAGCTCTAGGCCTATTCACATGAATGATGTAAACTAAATGCTTTTTTGGATGCGTGTGTGTTCCTTTAATATCCTTGATATTACAAAAAATCGTATTGCCGTTTCATTTCAGAGTGATCAGCAAAATGGGCGACGGCAGTCAGGCAGGGAAATGAAATGTTACCATCAGGGAAAAGATTGTTCATTTGCTTTTTCATTTGAAAAACAGTAGTGCCAGTAGCTCCCTCCTCCCGTACTGTTAATGGTAGCCCTATATGCTGGAAGGCATTTCCCTCCTTCATCACCCAGGAGGACAGCTCCATGACTGCCTGAGGCTTACCTTGCTACAGAGAGGCTAGAAAAAGGTAGAGGAAGAAGCTGAGACTCAGAGAGATGCAGCTGCTGGACTGATAACGAGCAGTTAGTGTGAAGTAGTTGACTTCTTCACAATTATATGAAATTATTAAAATTCCTATATACTGATAAACATCCAATGAATCTCAGCTGTTTCATGTGTGCACACATTTCCGTCTTTTTAGCTTGCACTCACTGAGAAAGAGAGACACACAGTGACTCAGACTTTAGTTCAGTGTCTTATTTCATCTTCTACCGGAATCTATTTTGTCTTAGCAAGGGACTGTAAGGGAAAAAAAATTGTCAGGGAAAGAAATGATGAAAGGAATCCACCGATGTCGAGACAAAGGTCAACATATTTGGCTGTTGGCTCATCTAATACGGGTGTCACATGAAAAGTTCAACATTTCGTCAAAAGTTTTCCAACTGGCCTGTGGCTCTGACATTTTGTCAACTGTTAAATCCATTGTGAGCAGGTTTTGAGTTTGCTTTTGCAATAAGAGAGGAAAAATACTGGCCCCAATAAAGAATGTGAAATCTCATATATTTTCTCAAGTTCTTGTAAACTTGTAAAAACATACAACTTCAGTTGTCAAACCATTTGGGTGATGCTCTAAAAGCAATGCACTGTATTTTGAACCCACTTGGTGAAAACTCCCCTTAGTCTTGTTTTGTAAAAATATGTCAATGCTTTCAGAAGCTTAAACACACATCACTTTTAATTAACAAAGACTGTTTCTACAGAATGTCAATAGGACTCTGTATACAGAAAACAGATGGTTTTTAATGCGTGACATACCTAGAGAGAATTGGTAACTTACCACACAGTGACGTAGTCGTAGATTGGCTCAGTATTGATAACAGAGAAATTGATGGAGATGCCGTACCCAGGAGGCACTCTGACAGTCCACATGCAGTCCTGAAAGTGTGGATACTCAGCTGGGTGTCCCGGAGAGTAAATTGTGCCATTCATGGATGTTACATTCCCACCACAGAGAGCTGCAGGGAGGGGGAAATCAGAGATGCTGGATTTAAAAAAAAGGCCTTTCTTGCTTTACCTCAAATCGTAAAACCAACCCAGTCTCACTCCCTGATAGTCCAATAACACGCTTTTTTCACCGCCCCCCAAAGGACTCGTCTGATGGAAGTTTTCAAATCACATTGGAGACTCATCACGGAGGTGATGAGTCCGCTCACCATGCACTTTGGGTCGGCCTTGGTCAAGCCCTTTTGACCCCCCCCCCAGCATGGTTCTCGTAAAAGTTGACTCGGAAATAAGTATTCTCCTTACTGTCGATTGATTTTACAGTGATATCTGCACAACTCAAAAACACCAGATTATCCTTACACAACATTGATTGGTTTAAATTGTGCACAATGGTTTTGTGTTTTTCCCCTTCGACTCTGAGAAACAAATAGTTGTATCGGAGTTTAGGATGGCCGAAGACACACTACCCATAATCCTCGGCTATCGTTTGAGACTACACCATGCGCTTTGCTCGACAAACCCCGTGATTATAGTCCTCAAGCTCTGTGGTTGACCTCCGACTGTATTCCATATGAAAAAACGTTTTGTAAAATATACCATCATACGTTATTTAGTTAGTGCTTGCTTTACTCTTTGAAAGTCATCACATAAATGCATTGTAATAAATGGTTTGGCTGCATTACATATTACACATCTGGCTTAGTTCTTTATTTATCTACAGAGATTGGGCCTCAGAATAGACCGGAAACGATTCTTTACCGTTCTGTTTTATTTGCACAATAAAGTTAATAGTAATATTTTGTTTGATATTATTATTTTGTATGAACTAGCCCGCAAGGTCATGTTAAGACCATCTTTTCTGTGTTGCTGTGGGTTTTTCCATCGCTTTTGTGTTACAAATATCAAAACATATATGTGTGGATAACTAAATATATCCGTTGTAAACCAAACCGGAAACAGCAGTATATTTGATTGTGTTAACACTTTAAACTTGACAGCTTTTTAACCCATTTTTGTACTTTGAGCACTTTGAATTGCCTTGTGTTGAAAGGTGCTATATAAATAAACTTGCCTTGCCTTGCTTAAGGTCTGCTGCATGTTTTGTTGAATGTGTTATATTTAATGAAAACTTTTAAATATTAAGAGTACATACAAAATAGGGGAAAAGTAGAACGTCAATGATAGAAATATAGAATAGAAAATATCAAGAAGATACTGTAAATGATCTCTACAATAAAACAGTTTAGTGCAGGACATCCAAAGATATTAATAGGAGGAGGTGCAAAACAGACAAACTAATTAGGCTTTATTAAAACATTAAGTAATACTTTAGGTTAAGGTCTTCTTTTAAATACATGTAAGCAAAAAGCTTTGGGGGTATCTACAGATAAATATTAAGCCTGACAAAGTACTTAAAGTCTAATATATTGCATGGTTGATGTTAACTATGTAGAAGCACTTATTTGAACCGATATTATACATATTATACTCTTATAAGATGTATGTAGATAGAATAAGAAATGTGCAGAATATGACAGTTTAGTGGTGCAGGTATACACACATATTGATAGATGTCTTGTAATGCGCTGTTGAGGAACCTCAGCTGCGACCCAAGTTTTTCATTCATTGCATAACTACACCGTAGTTGTGTATATGATATGTCAATAAACCTTTGAAAATCTTGAAATCTTGAAAGGGATGTGCAAAATAGCAATTATACAGTCTTTAATTAACGATTAGAGAAGAACGAGTAATGAATATACTTTATAGAGATCTGCAGATACATTTTTTGTCTTTTTAAGCACCCACTATCAAATATCTCGCCTGATTGTTGGCACCTGACAATCACCTTCACTGACTTTTACTCAGGTGCAACTCAAGTCTGATTTAAGGGTTGTTTATATTTCACATCATTAATCCAAATCTGTAAAGTAACTAAAATAAATGTAGTGGAGTAAAAATACCAGGTTACACAATTTAAACCAATCAATGTCGTTTAATTAACAAGGATAATTTGGTGTTTTTGAGTTGATGAGTAGTGCAGATATCACTGTAAAATCAATCGACAGTAAGGAGAATACTTACTTCCGGGTGTAAAATTCACCGTTATCCAATGGGAATGGACGCTCACATTGCCTTTAACTGCCGCCGGCATGAACCGATGCGGTGCTTCCCTGAGCGTCAAATCCCGCGGCCGATGGGAATACATTGCAATCAGTTGAAAGCCCTTTGCCTCCATGTATGAAGCTGAAGGAGACTCTGTGCGTCACAACTGCACGCCAAAGGACCCTGATCAAGCGTCGCTATTGGACTATCAGTGAGTGAGACTGTGTTGCATGCTTTTATGACTGAATCACCACTTACTGTATATAAAACGAACCATAACTGTGTGTTATTGGGTTATCACTCAAATATTATGGGGGAAATGCACCAGTGAGATACTGTACAACTGCAGGGGATGGTTACTGGTTGCCATGAATGGGATGACACTGAGTAGTTCAGAAACTAAAACTTCTCTGTCGTAACCCTGCAGTTGGAACGTGTTCAAATGTGACTTTGAACTAAGAGTCAAAGCCAAAGTGCTGCCCTCAGGATAAAAAAAGGACTGTTAACTTGAAGAGCTATGTAGTGTTGATGGAGCAAAACTATTTAGCATTTTCTCAAATAAATACCAACCTTTGTAGTGGACTTTAAACATATGTTAGTGCTTCATTTTACTAATGAAAAAAGCAATGCTTTATAATACCAGAGAGACATCTGAGAAGTCTCCTTGAAATTTACAAGACAGGTGTAATCAGCTCTGTGATAAAAACTTGCAAATGTTCCATATATCAATGTAATGGGCTGTGTCGATTTATAGTTCACTAAAGTGATGTTACATTGGTGGTAAAAGTGAGCCAGATGCTTTATTGGGGGGGAGTAAAGGACAAGATTCAAGAAACGACTTTCTGCTTTTCAAAATAGTTTCAACTATCTTATTTGTAGTGTGTCATCTTAACTGAAGTCATCTTCTTAGAAAGTAACATGCATGACATTCTCAAGAGTTTGTGAGCAAGACATAACTGACAGACACATATCAAAACCCTGCCTAGAAAGCAACTGGCTTGTTAAAAAGAGGCAGTGGGCTAATCACCTTCGCAGCGAGGTATGGGGTGATTCCAGTTTCTGCTGACTCCATGCAGACATGTAAGAGACGGCTCTCCAAGCAGAGTGTAACCCGAAAGACACTCAAAGGAAATGGTCATCCCCACACTGTATTCCTGACCGATCACTATGCCGTTACGAAACGGTCGTGGGTCCGGACACCTCTGTAGCTCGTATGCTGGGAAGGAAAGAAGCCACACACAACAGAGGAGGTTTATGAAACCCATGTTTGATAAACTTATGGCGGTTGAAGACCCAAAATCTAAGTCTTGTCATTTCACATAAGTTAAACATTCTAAAAAGTATTGTCGCAGTGTAAGGCCCATACGAATTATTCACTTAACATTCAAGGATATGTGCCATTGAATGTCTCAGAGGAGGTCAACATTGGTTTATTTTTACTTTAACCTTATATAATCTTAGTTCCCACCTCAGTGAATTTGTCTGCCTTGCCGGGCTAATCTTTTGTCCCTTGTCTGTATCTTACTTGACTAATGGTCCTAATAGAAAACTCGCCTATAACACCTAATTTTGACTTTACCATAAGGACACATCTTTGCTCCTCACCCTGGTAGACAATGTGAAAGCCATGCTTGTTTTGAGAGTAGTCGCTGTGGAAGAAGAGAGTGGTCTCATGGGTGGTGCTAAAGAGAGAGTTGGGCAGCACAGGGCCACTGGACCGATCAATCACTGTGCCCGTCTCCAGGTTCCCGCTTCGCACCTCCAGATAGTCGTGAACAGGCTCTGTGGAGAAGTTCATAAACTGCAGATGGATCCCTTAAAAGAAGAAAGAAAACCAACTGAGTGAATGTGTATGTTTTTTCTTATGACTTTAACAGAAGGTTCATTCAAACTTAATGCATGCCTAAAACGATCAAGGTTTTTAACACAGTAAGAAAGTTCTGAGGAGTTTACAATAGGATGGAGAACAAAGCAGTAGAGAAGACATTAGAGCTAGCAGAACAACGAAGAAAGGGAAAACAGAGGGAGATGACAGACCGAAGCCGATAGGGAGTTGAACTCTCCAGCTGCAGTCCAGGCTGCTCTGGTAATTCCCCGGGAAGCCGGGGCTGAGGATGACGCCGCTGAAGTCTGTCATAGAGCCGCCACACTGAGCTGAGGGTGACCAACCAAGGAGAAAGAACATGTCACTTCTCCACAGATCGTCTCCATGGGAAAACAAATGAAAACAGTTGGGGGAGTGAATATGGTGGGAGGGCAAAGAGCAATATGTTTTTTCAGTCCATGCACAACTGTTGTGTATGGGTACAAAAAAGCAGGACAAGTAACAGTAGTGGTAATGTCTGTGTTAGCCACATTTGCTCATAAAAGTGTTAGATGTCCGTGTGCTTGTATGCAGACTGTAGAAGAGGAGGACTTTAGTGGGCGAGAGAGAGAACAAGAAGTGCTGCGAGTGTGCTTTATGAGCTTAGGATAGGGGGTAGCTTATGTCTCTGATGTTTAAGCATGTCTAAGAATTGTGCATGTACATCTCCGCTTGACTGTGTGGATTATGTTCCATAAGGGCATCCGGCAGAAAACAGACTCAGGCACATTCCACCTTTGTTGGCGCTGTAAATTAAAATTAAATGAGGGAGGCAATTTTCAATAGAGTACCACAGTTTTGCTCAGCGGTGGCAGTGATTACTTCACCCTCCCCCTGCACCACCCCACTTCTCTTCGTTGACTGTGCGTTAGAGAACACGTCAGCCTGCTGTGAAGGTTACACTCGTCCCCCATTCTCCTCCTCAGATACACCAGTCTTACATAAACACCCAGGTGTAATGCAATTACAACCACCAGAGGCATCAATGTAAACTGTAGCCACATCATTCCTCTTTTCCCCATCCGAAACCGAACTGATCTGTTTATGTAGCAAACTGTCTGAGACACAAGGGGGACTGCTGCCAATTCTTCAGAGATGATAAACCAAGGCCGGAACTAAGCGCAAACTATGTCAGGATTTAATTGTGATGCTGGTGGGGGAAACCTGCGTGACCCGTTTGTGTATAAAAATGAAAGAGAGGATGAGAGGAGAGGAGCTTATGAAGATGTTATAGTAGTGTAGGGGAATGCAGCCACTTTGAAGTGAGTTTATCAGTAGCAAAATGGGTAAAGATCCTGGGGTGTTGGGTTGAGCGTGTGTACTTAAAACGAGCGAGGAGTTGAGCTAACGAGGGAACACGCGCCCGAGAACAGGCCTGTCAACAGTAAAGCTGGGATTTGTGTCTGCAGTTAACTGTGTAAACCACAGGGACAGAACATTTAAATGAAGAGTGTGTTGAGTGAGTACTTATGTGTGCAAGTGTTTGTGTGTTTATTAGCATTTCAAGTGCGTGCTCGCAATTTATATATGTGTGTGTGTGTGTGTTTATGAGCAATTGAGGGCAGCAGAACAGTGTGTGTCTAAAGAGAAAGTGGCGCGCTTCCTTAGTAATCTCTGGAATCCGTCACTGTTCCTCTCAATTTAAGATGAAGTGTCGGGTGTGAGTAGAGACTCTCATCAGGGGTATCAAAAATCAAACAGCACATTGAGATGGTGCAAAGCCTTATTGATTTTGAAGGGGAAAGCAGAAAATACATAATCCCCACTTTTCAAAGCCCCACACCCACCCATCATTCCCTTCCCTGCTCTTATAATACAATTGTAGCTTTCCTTAATATAATAACAAGTCCTGTGTGAGGGCATTGATCTATTGTGTGGCTGTGTGTGAGTAAAGTACTGCTACGGGAGGAATACAAAAGAAAAACAAGGAAAAAGTCAATGAGGAAAGGTGAATGGCAAAAGATAAAAAAAGAGACTAAATCTGTGTTTGATGCAACAAATATGGTTTATGTCGTCAGCAAAATCAGCTTGTTGAAACCCTGTACAGTGGCAATGTCAGACTGTATAGAATACATTACCTAAACAAAGAGGTACGGGGTAATTCCACCTTCTGACGGGGCCAGGCATGCAGGTAATATATGCATTACCCTGTTGAGGAAAACAAACAGAACATAGTTACCATCCACCTTCAAAATACAGTGTAATAAAAAAACACACCAAGAGATCAAATAGACGGGTCTTCTTCAAGCAGATTATATCTCTCTCCTGTGGATCTTTGGAATTGGTTAACAGTCAGATGTTTTGTTCCTTTCTAAATCCTCTCCTCCTCTTGTGAGTACATATTGGATGGCATATCAGGAGGAGGAGAGGGAACTCTGGCTGCTAGTTGAGCGGCAGAGTACCACCCGGGGTGTGACTGCAGGGAGATGTCCTATTAGTATCAAAAAGAATATAAAATGTAGGATATAAAAGGTTAATAGTCTATAAAACATTCAGGGAACTTGTTTTAATCTTTTTGAAAATATTTTTCTGACAAAACGTTTCACGCAGACAAGATGCTTGTAAAAGGGATAAACATTATCGTAGACTTATGTCAAACCTGAAAACAGACAACGGTGTGCCACACACACACACACACACACACACACACACACACACACACACACAC
>CALSBZ010001824.1:503740-532270 GCA_943591055.1 Gobionotothen gibberifrons | reverse complement strand
TTCTCCAACATCCTTCACATTTTAAAAAGGATGTCTCGTTTATTGTAACTAGTCGATTACATTTCGGTCACTAAGCTTGCCCATGACCCTGATGTATCTCAACGTTTTACTTACTCCTGTTTCCTATTA
This sequence comes from Gobionotothen gibberifrons, assembly GCA_943591055.1. Lineage (NCBI taxonomy): Eukaryota > Metazoa > Chordata > Actinopteri > Perciformes > Nototheniidae > Gobionotothen > Gobionotothen gibberifrons. Next base: position 532,141 of record CALSBZ010001824.1, on the reverse strand, counting down.
TGAATAGAACTTTACATACATTTTAACGATTTATTGGACCCGTGAAGAAAAAATAAAGTGTTTAGTATTCCACAGAGTAGGAGGAGGTTTGTCGCAAAATGAAATATATACCAAGAAGATGAAAGCTCCTTGGCAGATGCAGACACAATTTATGCAGGTCACATAATAGATTATAGAGTTCGGAGTGGTAAATAGTTATCGCTGTAAGGGTACACAGAAATGCAAAAGCTAACGGTTCAAGTTCACAAAGAACGGAACTATGGCTCTACACTGTCAACAGCACAGGCAACTAAGAATGTAAGAGATATGTTAGGTGGGTGGTGGCATGCAAAGTAGGGAAGCGCTGAGTAAAACAGAACTTAAGGTACTTCAAGCTTCACTCACAGGAAAGGCTGTTACAGAAAAAACACCTGCGGATCTCACTGTCAATCAACATTAAAAGCCCTGGTCCTTATCAGCAGAATAATCTAACATGATTGCCTGGACCCTCTCCTTACCTATTGTAACGATGATCCAATCAACAAATCGGTTATTCTGTTTGTCATTGGATATGATCATTTAGTAAGCTATGCACAGTCCAGGGGTTGACCCTTAACCTTAACCCACATCCAACCTTGCGGTTCATTTGAACACAAACCTTTAAAAGAGCCTTTCTGAGGTTTCTTAAATTGTTTCCCTATTATATGTTTTTGGGGAGAGTTTCATATGTAGAGTTTAAATGACAGAAAGTGTTGTATTCTGAAAAGATTGTAAAGCTTCTTTAAGTTTGAAGTGTTATTGGTAATATTGGACAAAACAAATACAATGGACCTTATTGGGTCACTGAGTTGGATGACAGTTATGATACACGCTTTCATATTTCTGGGCAACCTAAATTCTACACATACATAGAATTCATAACAACTCTTGAATGCAACTAGTAAAAATGTCCTCCAAGTTAACATTATCTCTATCAATTATCCAAATATTAAATGTGATGATTATCATCACAAAACCCCAATTATTATCTTCCTCTGTGTATTGATCATTCACATGATTATCATCATCATTGCTTGGGAAATATTTGCACTTTTGCCACGGTCATACATAGGAAAACAACAATTCTAATCAGCTTGAAAACCAGGTAATCTGCAACTGAACACACTCTTAATCAGGATCATATTCACTTGCAAACATAATCAATATGCTTGATCTTGTTATACTGTAATAACCTTTGATTACCAAAATAATAAAAAAACTGAAACAGATCGTACATTTCCTGCAAGTGAACACGAGCGAGAAGGAGAAAGCTATTTTGAAACTCGATGACCAGATGCTCAAAAACCATCCAATCAGAGTGCAGCAGAACTTGAAAGAAAGATGCTGGAGCAAGAGTAATACACTAATGGGAGGAATGTCAGTATCTTCAGCTGGAGTCAGTGTGGGATTCAATAATAATCAATAGAATCAGCTTATTTCATCCTTTAAAGAGCAGTGGGTCAGGAGGAGGGATACCTCTGAATTAGATACATGTTGTGAGGCTTCTTGCTCTCCATCTAGCGTGTGTGCAGAACTACAGAAGGTCATGAAACTATACAATTCAATCGCAGTGTTGTTGATCAAAATTAAAACAAGTTGCATAACTCTCCTCAAGAAGACTATGCTTTATTCATCAAGCATTGCCATCAAGACCAATACATGTCGACTCATTCAGTTTTTTTCTCCAAACCGTCATAAGGCTATCAGCAAAATGTATACGACTCATTAAACCTAAAATGATGCGTAGTGCATTTAATTTTACTTCAAATCATCAGATTCATTTTTTTGTAAAATTCCAACCCAGCAGTATGTGTGCCTTAGCTAGTGAGCCATATCTATTTAATCAGCACCTCTCAATGTCAAAGGACATAAAGGTCAATGGAGTGGTCTGAACTGGATGCAACTGACACTAGATATGGCAGGTGGAGGATTAAAACAAGTGTGGAGGGCCGTTTCCCAATAATAAGCACGAGTACACTTGACCACTCAACCGTTTCACCTAAACTGCGTTAACTAGGCTGAAGGATTTAAATATTCAAAACCTCATCTGGCGTAGAAATCCCATAAAACATGAAATAGCTTAAAGGATTTACAGGAAAAGGGAATCAATAGTTATTTATTGATTCATATTTAATACTGTGCATATATCACCAAGTATGTTTTTACTGTTCTAAAAAAGAAAAAATGTCTGCACACACGACTTTGCTGCACGGCTAAACGAGTGCTCTGGAGAAACCGCAGTGGCCAACACACATTCTCTCTTCTCTAGTCTCCTCACAACGCACATCTTTCCCACCTGCATATACATTGAGTAAATTCACTAATGATCCAGTGTTCAAGCCATTCATATTTCTCATTTGAGTCCCAATCATAAGGCATGTCAATTTGTGTCTAACAAATTCATTGTTAATACATTTTGTTACAAACTTCCATTTTCAGTTAATTTCCCAAAGTGTGGGGGGATCACTGATTGCTGTGCTGATGTTGGTATGATGTTAAAGGAACACGTCTGATTGCAGTGAGCTTATAGACACTGCGGTGACACTGCTGCTGCATGATGCTTAACATGCAGGGAAGAATCAGGAGGGAAGCAATGTTCTGGGACCTCCTCCCCCTGCTGGTACCTCCATATCTGTGTCTCTCTGCGGTTTGATGCAGTGATTCACCAGCCACTGATCATAGGGCACATTTCTTCATCAACATTCATGAGGTGCATTGCACTGACCGTGGTTGAAGGTGGGCATGTAGAATATGAGGCTGATCCACATGCCCACTAGGACTGTCATTTATAAAGGGAACCTTGCCCGCAGGTGTGCATGCACAATGTTTATAAACCGGATGATTTTTGGCTGTGACTCAGTACACTCAGTACACTTAGTATGGACCCTACGCACTGCTACAAATGACAGTTCCCTTGATTTGAGCTCTTACTCTTTTATAAGTGTGCAATGTCCAGCAGAGATGGATATAACAATGATATGTTCAGGTATACTTATGTTACATGGATGGCATTTAATTGTTATGACCGCAGGCAGTATGTGAATGTTTATATAAGTAGAAATTAGAAATTAGATGTATAGTAAGGAATGGATTATTTGAGCATGTCAGGGAATTCATTTATTTTTAAGTTGTCTAGAATCACTGTAGTTTATTGTCTCAGTCACTGCATGTAACTCATGTGGACATTATGTATACCTCTGAAGCAACTAAAGCTCAGTGTGGAACTTTATTTGGGAAGCAAACCGACATATTGCCTTTGAGAAGACGCCACTTTTTAAACTACAGCATACTGTCTGCCTTAGGAGAGCCGTTTTGGAGGATGTTGTAGTGAGTGTGGGTATACAGGATTTCTATAACGGGCCTCAACGGACTGCAACAATGACCCAAAGGGAAACCATTTTAAACAGATGGTTTATTGTCTGGTTCTGTGCCAATCTCTGTTGCCTTTTACTGAGCATTTAGAGCATTCATTTGAAGCTAAAAACTGGAGAAAATAAATGGGTGGTTCAAACCAACGACACACTGGAAATAAGATACACACATAAAACCAGCTACAGGACAACATAGAGGATTGCTGTGATTAAGACCAAATGCTTAAGAATCCAAAAGCTTCTATGAGCAGTAGACTAGAACATCACTAAATAGAAACAAACAAAACAGAAATACTTAATGGTTTGTTCCAAAGGGAAGCAACATGGCTTAATCACACAAATGTTTGCCAATAGGCAGTCAGTAGAACCATATGCAGGCAAGCTTGCAAATATGAAAAGCAACAGGAACATTAAAAAGGGAGCTTGACTGGAGCTGGGTTTACACAAAGCATCAGGGAATGCACTTTACAAGGGCAGCAGTGGCAAAGAGGAAAGGGCTGACTGTGAGACATGGCACTGAAGTGATTCTCAGCAGGAGGAAGCCGTGGTGGGTGGGGGGGGGGGGGGGGGGGAGCGCAGAAAGGAAAGAGCCCACAGAGAGACACAGTTACAGAGCTTCCAGGAAAGAGGAGGGTGTTTTGGAAGTGAAGCGCTGACGTGACTGAAGTTGGGTATGATGCTTGTGGACAGACACAGCTGACAGTGAGGACAGACTTAGTGACGACAATGTTTTTTCATGCTTTTGTATACTGGCTGTTAGTGTGAGTGGGAACTGTTCTTTACTCAAAGCCATGTTGTTGTGCCTCTGTTTCGTCCCCATCCCCCCATCCTCCCATTTCATCATGGAAATGATTGAGTTGGCTTCTCCACTCTTACTTTTCCCACAGCTGCACTTTTTTACTGCCTCTATGAACTTTACTGAAAGAAAACGAGTGACAATAGGTCTCCCATAGCTGCCCGTTAGTAAGAAAATGTGTAGGTAAGCGGTAAATAACAAGATAGCAGAAAAACAAATATGTGGAGGAGACAGACAATGCAGTAACTTAAAATCCATCTAACCTTAGAGAGAACAAGGAGGGAAATGACCCTGACATTAAAAGAGACAAATGGAAAGTGCCGAAGATGTAAATAACAGTCGGGGAATTAGTCACAAAGGACTGTTATTAAATATCTGCAGAGGAGCTCCATGTATTACCTGCAAATCAGCACACGTTTTCATATGTTTTGAATGGGGGACTTAGTAAATCAGTTGTTCCATTGGGGACAGCTAAACTTCTTCAATTTTAGACAACGGTACATTTTCAGTGAATACCTAACGAGAGTTGGTTGTATTAGTCCCTAAATGGAAAATGATGTGGGTCCTCTGGCTGGGGGCAACTAGAGGACTTTAAAAAACGACCACTGGGGAATACCATCTAGAAATCTACAGAAGCAGTTACAAAGACTGAACATTTCAAGAAATCCAGAGTAATAAAAAAGAATCCAGTGACTCACTAACCTAACACTATCTCTGTGTCCAACTGTGCCACCCAGCCCAGCTGTCGCTCTTACTTATTACAGCTCTGTGCAGCTGCTGCAGGTGGTGACTGATGGACACATAGAAACAAACTGACAGGACGGAAGGCAGACAAGCCGTCTCTCCTCATACCTGTGTACTCCAAGTGGAAGCCAGCGGCGGACACACTGATGTCGGACTGGAAGGTCAAGTACAGATTGTTGGACGTGCTGTTCAGCAGTTGGGGAATAGTTGTACCTTTACACCACAAAATACAGATGACAGTTCAAATTCAGATTCATCACCTTCAAAAACACAGTAAGACAGTAGTAATGATGCTGCACTTTTGTGAAATCATTCTCTATTATTTCACCAGAGGTCAATTCTGGTAGACATAAAACCGTGTTTCAGCAGCAGCCATTTAACCTGCATAACCTCGCTAAATGAGTGATGCAGAGTTAATTAGCAGGTACAAATCAAGTGAAAGGATGACTCACATAATAAAATGAATCACAGACAATCACATGAAAAATAAAATAACACAAAAGAAAATCTAAATGCAGTGCATTTTGGATAATCTGTAATTCATGTCAGGCCCATGTCAAATAATTACAAAAGTCTAAATTGTGAATATTGTTACATGAAGGAACAATGATCGTTCAACTACATGGATAACACATGCTGCCTGATTTACACACTTTAAGGTGTTAACATGTCCCAACTATTGTTTTGGATCTTCAATCAAAGAAGTCAGGCTCCCAACATGTAACAGAAGTATTTCCTATAATTCCGACCGTAACATTTGCCAAGCAGTATTCTGGGATCTATCTATCTATATATTCTAGGCGTAGGACTTCTGCAATTTGCATGGAGAGTTTTACATATCATTCATAATCACACTCATCAGTTTGGCCCCATTTAAAATGCCTTAGCTTTTCACATTGCACGCTGTCCCTCACAGTGGGAGCTGTAATGTGGAGTTATTAGAATATGTAAAGAGTTTTGCTCCAAAATGAGATATCCACCATTTGAATCCTGGTCTCATGAAGCTGAGATATAGAGGCAGAAGTGCTTATGCTCTACCAGTCTCTCTGATACGAAGATCCGGCATCTAAATTGATGTGACGCCCTGTTTCTAGTAGGTTAACAGGTGGCAAGAGCACCATTTTCATTAGCACGAGCCCTGAGGCAACACTGCATTTGTAAAACTTCTGGCTATGCAGGGGAGACATTATGAAGATCTCCAATTCAAGATTCAAAGAGACAGGAGTATTGTGTGAAGCGAGAGGGACATTTTTTATTCCTTGACTTCTTTAACTGGTTTTTAGACAGCATTCTTAAAGGACATGCCAAATGTCATCAGATCAATCACCACATCTGTCTGCTGCTGGGTCCCCGTAACATCTGATTGAAATTCAAGAGGAAGACGACACCTACAATTCAGTTGGATCAGTTTTACCTGAGTAGCTACCAAGCCTTCGAGCATTGCCATCCACCCCGTCAAAGAAATCCAGCGAATCCCAGTTATGTTCTGTGGCGAAGGTCACAACTTGAATCTAAAAGACAAAATATACCGTAATTCAAACGCAGAAGAATACATACATAATATAAATAAAAAGCTGGATGGATAAAACAATAAATAATCTAAAACAAGACATATTTTAAACTCTTATCACACATTATTCTGCATGTGGTCCCTCTTACTTGGATGCCGGCTCCCTCTGGAACAGAGATCTTCCAGGCACAGTTCAGATAGTTGGCGTACGGCTCAGGGTATCCAGGAGAGAGGATAGTGCCTCTGCGCTCACTTAACACACCGCCACAAGGAACTACACATAGGTATAATGGGTAAAGAAAGAGAGAAAGTCAGGGGGTCATCATAAAAATCATCATGCCACCTGCTAATACATGGCTTTTAAATGAGCGCCTGTAAAATGCCCTTATAAAAATATAATTACTGGGAGTTTTGAGAAAAGGTTCTACTTGGTAAAAAATGTAAAACAGCTTCATTTTTGTTTAAAAACCAGATCCTCTTCCACATGACATTATTGTTATTTAATACCTCAGTGGAGGTTTACATGGAAGCACACTCGCCTCTCGCTCTGTGCAGACATAAACAGTTCAACCCAGATGTTATTTTATCTCTCGCAAGCCACACAAATCCTATCTTTCAATTGTGAAAGCTATTCCTCTCAAAGCGCACCTTGTTTCCACACTACCAGGGTCACAAGTAACATATTTATCACACCTCTTGGCTCTCAGATGAATGTTGAATTGGAGTCAGTGGCCGGGCTGTGCTGACATTTTCAGGCACTGTGATATATTTGAGCAGGGTAGAAATCAAAATGAAAAAAGGGCCATAACAGTAACAATTTCTTCATTGCTCTTCCGACAGTGCCAATTGGCCTTGTATCCGAGCAGCTACTTTCCTCAGTGTTTGGCTCCACTTTTTTTTCCATTAGGGATTGTGGGAACCCAGTCTTGCAAACCCACGTTCTTAGGATTATTGCACAAATTACACCTATAGAAATGTATTTCTAAAACAAACAACCATTAGTAGCTGGTGACATTTTGCTCAGCAACATCTTTTACAGTATCACTAGAAGAGATCTCTTATGTTTTCTCTGGTCTTTCTTGTTGTTGCTTTGCTTCAATCAGCAGATAGAATGCGTTTGTCAGACATATGTTAAGCCATATGTATTTCTACAATAATGACCAATACTGTATACTAGTATACAAGGTGTGGTATTTAACCATTTCCAAGCATAGGTACTAAAATGCTTCCACCTCCCACTCCTAATGCAGGTCAAGTGCTATTCAGATTGAACTGCAGGTTAAAGAATCCACCTAGAATTCGCTGTAATAGCTTCCCTTTAGAAACCTGAGCAAAGCTGTTAAAAAAGGGTGAATTAGGTCCTTCAATTGTTCACAGAGTAGTACAATATGTTCTAACCATGACGAACCAGTTGCTTTTTGTCAAGGACAAGGGTTTACATTACATTACATGTTACTTGTTAGACGCTTTTATCCAAAGCGACTTGCATACTCAATACTGTGGGCAATCCCCACAAGAGCAATTTAGGGTGAATTGTCTTGCCCAGGGACACAAGATCCCCCGATCCGAACACCAGCGCACTAGGCCACTGTGCCACACGTTTACCCTGATCATTTCAATGATAATCATTCTTTTCAATTTCATCGGCAAATGGGATAGTTTCGATGTCAAAGACCATAGGAGTCACAGAAAATGGGAGCAAAATGAAATGTGCTACAGGAAAACGTGACTGTCGGACAAGGTAGGAACAAATAAAAACGTGTTCAGCAATCAGCTTCCGACAATGTCAAACTCATCAATATTTTACAGGTCATATCTCCATGATAGAATCGTTTCAAAGTGACTACACTGTTCCTTTTGCGCTGAGTGACACATTAGAGGAGATGACTTTGTACTGTGCCTCACAGCAATCACACAGCAGAGCAATCACACTTTCCTATAACCATGGCCACAGTGTGATGTCATCTTCAGCTAATGCATGTCAAATGTAGAGTATTCAGTATTGATCTACTCTTGCATTGAGACCAATGAGAACAGCATGTTTCATTGCTTTGAATTCAGCTCTGCAAATGAGACCTGAAGGTCAATGCCAATGAATATCTAGAGCAGGGCTTCCCAAACTTTTCAGCCGAGACTGGCGACCCCTGTCAACGGGGGGGGGGGTAATTAATTTAAATTGTCCGCACTCTCGCAGGAATATCTCCGCATTGGAGCGAGCATACGTTTCACTTTCTATTGCATGATATAGTCCAGCGCAACACCTTCGTCAAACATGTTGCCACTTGTTTGTACCATTTTCAGGCGATTTGTAATCTGTTCTAGAAAAACTATGTGTTTTTTAGGATTTCAAGAAGCATATAGAACAAACAATGGATGTATTTTATGAACATTTATCCATGTTGAAAGTACATTTAGATGTGTTAGGACTTAGGAGTGAGATAGAGATTATTATCTAATATATATGCATCCAATGAAGCATTGCATGAAGTCTGTTGATGATCAGAGGCTTGTTGGGGATGTATAAACGTTTTTTTATTTTTGTTTTGTAGGCAGACCATGCAGGCCTCAGAGAGTTAAACTTGGGCCTGCGACCATAGTTTTACTGTATTTTATTTTGAAAATCCACAGCGGAGGTTTGTGTCGTACTATGCGGTGTATTTTGCGTATCTCTCAGTAGCCAACGATCTGTGAGTCTGTTGGCTCGGACATAAACTCCGTAATAAATGTAGTCTACATTTCATAAGAGGTGTAAAACCTGAGAGCATTTTAAATCGTATTTGAACTAAATGCTTATATAATCTGTAGTTGTATTTGTATTGTTGATTTAATGTGTGAACGAGGCGATATAGAGAAGGTTAAGCCGTCATTATTAGGCTGTAATTTGTTATATACTGTTGGAATGGTAAGCAGGCCTATTGTTTTGGGATATTTGTGGAGTCAGGTGGTCCGTGAGTGTTTTTTTGTTGGTTAAGTGTCCTTGGCATGAAAAAGTTTGAGAAACACTGCGCTAGTGGATTGTCAAAGGGGGAGCCTCGCTGCGGGTAAATTATACAGATGGCTTGTCCGCCCCTGAAAAATGTCTATGCACACGTTATTATTAATAATAATAAATACAAAAATTGATTAAAAAAAATTGATTAAAAAAATTGATTAAAAAAATTGATTAAAGAAATTTGATTTTCGATTTTTTTTTTTTTATCATCTCGCAACCCCCACTCGGGTTGCTTCCAACCTTCATTTCAGAAAGAAAACGACTGAATTTAAGAATAATAAATACACTCCTCTTCTGTTTTGTACTTATTTATATGGCTTGAATTATTTTTGCGTGAGAACAGGATCTTGACAACAGGAAACAGACTCATTCCACAGAGAGACTCAGTATTTTAGTATCATGTAACAGCTCCTTTGAGTCCCCTGAGCTGTCAGTTAATGTAATTGGTCGAGCAAGATTAGAAATCATGACACTCATAAAAGCGTGGAATGCTCCACACCCATCTCAATCTGCGGCAGGCTCATATGTCAGAGTTACTGCAGGTAGACAAGCGTGGGGAGTACACACATTAGGAGACACTATTTAACACCATCTAACTTTTAATTAGAAGTGTTTTAATCAAGAAATCAAAAACGGATCCGCACATTGTGTGTGTACGACATAAGTGTTTTACATCACATGCACTTTTTATATGCAATATCTTAGGTATATATTCTTAATGGCTTGAAATACTTGTTTGGTTTTGGGAACCATGCATCTTACACATGTTATACATACAAGATTAAACTCATATGCCAAATATGCAGTCAAAAACTGTCTTTTGTCAATCTTATTATAATTATCTTGTTTACGGTATATCAATGTTTTCCGTTATCTTACCTCTTTCTTAATTATAAGCTGTAGAGTTTAACAGTTTATTCTAAATGCAAACTTAAAGCTTTCTTTGAATCATTAAGCATCAAAGCAAACACCCCTGCCACATTTTCAAAGTAAGTCAAGACAGACAAGCAAGACCTTTGACAAAGTCAACTATCCCAAGATAGTTTAGGACGTCTAATTTCAATTTAATGTGGAGAACATGTGACTGCTCCCTTTCTCTGGGTAAAAGTATGTTTTGGTTAGTTCTTAAAAAATGACCAATATCAGCTGCAGTATGTCAAACCTATTATGGATAAGTGAGCGAAATGGATATGATAAGGTATGATGTCAAAAAAATAAATATATTTACAAAACACAAATTGCCTTTTGTATGATGTTGTAAGGTTTTAGAGAGATTGGTGGTGGAAAGTGTATTTGTTATTATTTTAAATCCAATTTGTTGTTCTAGAATTTGTATTGCTTACTTCCTTAATAAAATAAACATGAGTGCTATAAATACACTTTTCACACTGGCAATCATTTCCACTTTTATTACAGAAGCTAAAACTCCTAAAAGCATCATGACCTAAAGACACGTTGCTACAAAGAGGCACTCTGGCCTGGCCTTAACACACACCCCCACACTGAGACACTTTAATTGGTCTTTGGAGGCCATTTCAAAACAAGAATCAACTGTTTAAAATAAGCCCAGTGTGAACGTGTTGCCACCTTCGGAAAAGTGTTTAAGCCAACAGAGAATTCAATGATGTGGGCACACTCATGAATCATGACTATCTGTGATTTAGTTTGTGCAACATTCAGCTACTTTGCACTCATCAATGCTCATCTGCTGTATCAGTATTTACCATTAAATTGCTTTAAGTGTAGCCTGTAAAAGATCCTTATTCTTTTCCATCATCTGTTGGTGACATATGCAGATGTTTCCATCCTACACCTGAAACTGAAAAAATAAGAAATCCCCTACTTTAATTTAATATTCAGAACTCACTGTAACTAATCATACTCCACCGGGAAAGAAACAAAACATCAATTTATTCAAATCAACTTTCAATCAGATTTAACAGAGGCCACACAAACATAATGCATCCATTCAGGCGCAGCTAATTCAATCACGATAGAGCTTTGTGCTAACACAAATAAAAAAAGAAACCTAGCCTAGCCTTGTATTTGTATTGTATTGTATAGCCCTGAGGATCCGGGTCAATCAGAGCTGGAGAAGGAGCTGAAAAGATATCTTCTATAACATAGGTGCCTCACAGGAGAACAGTGTCTTATTCCTTCATATCCCATAAAGAGGGCTTAAGTAATTGAGCATAGTGTTTTCGTGAAGATTTCATGAAACTATATCCATTATTCTGGACGAGTACTCTGCCGCTGGGGGTGATGCTGCAGCCAGATCCAATCTCAAGATAAAAATCACTGTGTTTAAAATGGAACCGCGCGTGCCACTGCTATTCCCTCAACACTTGGCAGTAAACTCGGATGAACCCTGGATTGAAATCTTCTGAACTCACCGACTAGGACTATTTGCTGGCTGGCACAAGGCCTGACTTCAATAGATTTTTCCCTACTTCAGCTGCAGTTCTTTATGTTCCCATGAGACATGTGGGAGTCTCTGGGAGACCGAGTGCACGGTCCTTTGCATGTTCGGATAACAGCATGACAAGGCACGTAAATCTGTTCATGTGTATGGATGTGTGCATATGCCGGTATATTTAAGTGTACATGGTTCTGTATATGCTAGCCAAAAAGCTATGCAGAGAGAGATACCGGTCCATTCAGTAGACGTCCACACCTTGCACGGACCACCCAGTGCTACTGGATCATGAATTATTCCCTGTACCTTCTGTGTATGTTAAAAATAAAAACGACCTCTGGTTCCTGTGTACTTGGCCTTTTGACATTTACATTTTGTATGTAAAACAATCTCATCACTGATATATACTGTATGTGTGCCACTGTTGCACCATTGCTCTCTGTTAATGAGTGCGGAGAGATGTGTACCTGTATCTCAATGTATTGTGCATAATCCAGATTCGTAAAAATCAAATGTTGAAAAAGGCTGTTTTTCAAACATTATGCATTATTATCCATGTGCACATTTACAGATGTGTGTACTCATTTATACTAGTAGATACAATAGTATCCAGTAAGTTCAGGGAAACATTAGCATTCATTTGTGTTCCTGGCCACCTGGTGAAATTAAGTTTCATATTTACTCTCTTCTAGCTCTGTATTTGGTATCTACCAACTCCTTGTGAAAATATATCTCTGTTCACAAGCAACTATAGTAGCTAACCTTTTCTGTTTTTAATGAGTAGGTAGTGAACCATTTAAAAATTCTGAGAGCCATGGGAGTGCATCACTACGGACAAGTTAAGGACAATGAGCAAAACAATGAGCTGAAACTAGCTATAAAATCAGTCAAATCAAGGGGAGCTGAAGATAGGGCGAAGTAGTTTGCTTAGCTTCATAAAGTCAGGCTTTATGGCAGGGTATTGTTTGTAACTAGTGACTCAGTGTATTCATGCATAATGCATGCACACAATGCCTGCATAATGCATCATGAGAGTAAACCTTTATTATGTGTTGTATTATCTGATCACATTGATCATTTGTTTTGCAGTTACTAATGTTTTGACCACCTTGATTAACATATGGAATTGCAGTTTATTAGAAACTCCTTCTATTGCAGATCTGTTTTATTGAATTGCATTACATAATACATTGTTAACTGAGTTTATGCAGTGCATAGGGAGATGTGGGCTACTTAGAAAAAGAACCTGAGTGTTGAGTGTTGGACATATTCACTCTGTGCCAGTTATTTTCCCATTAGTCTGGAGAGGTACAGGAACAGAAATCCCTTGTCTGAAAAGAAAATTGATGTGACACTTTGTTGTTCTGTTTGTCCTTGTGTTTTGCTTGTTGTCTGAACATAGATTGGCATTAGGATTTATAATGAGTAGAAAAAACAGACACCAACGTGTCAGACACCTGCTGCATCTTATTGAATCCGTGTGTCAGTGTTTGAGTGCGTGCATGCAGGGGGTGAGGCGAGTGTTTGGAGGATGAGGAAGCTTACCGACACATGTGGGCACAGTGCCGTTCCACTGGGCCAGGGCACTGGGCACGGCCTCACACCTGATGCCGTTGGAGCCGTGCAGCGTGTAGCCTGGATTGCATTCAAACAGCACCACCATACCGATGCCAAAGTCGTTCCCTATCCGCTTTCCAAACCGGGGCTCAGGGACCGAGCTACACTGAGATGCGCTTGTCCTGGGGACAGCTACAGAAGAGGGGAGGAAGTGAGTATAGGAGACAGAAAGACAAAGAGAGTTGGGTGGGCGTGGTAGGGAGAAAGACAACAGGAGAAAGAGCGATGGCAAGACAAAGCAGGCAGGGAGGAATCTCGAAACCCTTGTGAATATCCTCGCACGTCATTAGTCTCTCCCGTGGTCGTGCCAGGATGGGATGTTTGACTCCACACCATCCTGCTCTGCTCAGCCATGCCTAGCCGCAGCCAATGGCACTCTGCTGCAAAGCCCTTTATGTGATGAGTGCAAGGCTAAAGTATCTTTCTTTTCCAAAAGCAAGCAAACACACTCAATGCACCAAATAAGATTCCCCATCAGAATTCTGGATATGTATAACAAAAAGCAGCCTTACCTTGGTAGACAAAGTGAAATCCTTTGGCTGTTTCTGTTCCATTTGTGGTAAACCTGAGTGTAATCTTGTTTCCTGAACTCAAAGGGAGCGTCTCTCCTAAAATACAGAATCAAAGGAAGTATTATCGACTCTTTAAGAAGATGCTGTCAACAGATAATAGTTGCACTCACTAACACATAATGGACAATTTATAAACACAAGCTCTGCATGACCTCATTAACTGTTCAATTAATCAGGGCTATATTGATTCAGTTATGTGTAACATGTCAGTATGATTTAGTTTTGAGTCTAATCTGATCTACAATATATCTTCAATGTTATTGCTAGAATTGACTGACCTGATTCTTTTTCTTTTTTCACTATGTCACAGTGTAATCAAGAAGAATATGACAATAAATTACAGCAGCTGGTTTTCCTTTTGTTATTTTGTATTGGGATCTTAGTTCATTCTGTTGTAATCACAATGTATTATGTATCATCATTGTTTCATTATCATCATCATAACAGAAATGTAGGAAGGGAAACACATCGTTATACTTGGCATCATTAAGCTGGTAGAATCTTTGATTTGTCTGAAAAAAAGTGTCATTTGATTAGAATTGGGCTGAGGGGAGAATGTGCTTTCTCGCCTGCAGAACTAAATTACTACTCAGACTTATGAGTCAAAAACAACATAAGGCATTACGCTTAAGGGTTCCAAATGTATGTTTTTGTACCTGAGTGTGACCCATGTATAGAGGAAAGAAGGGCTGCATCTGTGGAGGATCCATCGTAGATCTCGACCACATCACTGTTCAAAGTCTGGAATACCACAAACTGCCCAAACAGCACTGCAAAGAAAGAAGGGGACAGAAAGCCGAGGTACATCAAAACATGAAGGTGGTAAACAAAAATGACGAAAAGCAGCCCATTCGCTGGGGCTTGTATTCTCCCAAGGAAATGATCAGGGAAGCTGGTGATAATAAATGTTTTATTATCGTTTCCAATAATTTTCAAGAGTCTGGCTGCTGCTTGGAAAAGTTGAACCAGTAACACAGAGGTTAATGTTGTTTTGACTGGAATACTTCCTTTCGCTTAAGGGTCACGTATCCGAGCTAATTTGCATGCGCCTCTCCCCAGATGGGCACCATGAACAGATTTCAACCCAACAAATTAGTCATAACACTTAGACTTTAAATAGGCTAAAACTTGATTTAAAAAATGCATGAACTATTAGTGCAGGAGTGGCCAACCCGCGGCTCTCGAGCCGAATGCGGTTCTTTGCCCAGTCTCATGCGGCTCCTCAGTTCATATCGAATTTTAATTGTGTGTTTGTTTTTTTTTGCGCATATGTATCCCAGTTCACAAAGGCTTAACAACACACAAGTTCCAGCCCAATCGTACACAGAGTTTTCAACAAATAAGTGTTTTAGCCAATCAGAATGCAGATCCTCCAGTACTGGAGGCGGGCTTTACTGCACTCGCGATGTGACAGTGAAGGGAGAGATCTGCTTCTGATCGGCAGAAATATAACTCAGATAAAACCGTAATAACTCAATATAATGTTGTCAAATCAAAACGGTAACAATTTGCAGTTGTATATGTGTATGTGAGAATGCCTGCTCCCGGAAAGCTGGCTACTGACACAGACGGACTCCCGAATTTGGTGATTCGCGGTAAAGAAATAAACAAGAGAGAGAGTACATCTCTGTCAGCAGAGCTTCTGTCAGTCAGAGGGTACAAATTGAGATGTCATGTGAGGAGAATTACCGTAATTTCCGGACTATAAGCCGCTACTTTTTCCCCACGCTTTGAACATCGCGGTTTATACAATGACGCGGCTAATTTATGGATTTTTCCGTTAGGAACAGCAGCGTGATACTAGAAAATGAGCTCGAAGACTGGGTCAACACACAGAGCAGACGGCCGAGAAAACTGTATGTAAAAGTAGCAGTTTGCACATCATTGTGTGCGCGGGCGGAGCCCAGGACTGACAGCACGAGCACCGGCCACGGTTTAAAGCCGCTCTGGTTGGTGACCGACCGTCCCGCTCTTCCACATTCATTCTCTCCTGACAGGAGACTCTCCCCGGGTCTCACAGGTGCACCTGCGGTTTATAGACATGTGCAGCTTATTTATGTACAAAATACGTATTCTTTTAAAATTCAGTGGGTGCGGCTTATATTCAGGTGCGTTTAATAGTCCGGAAATTACGGTAACTAAAATACACTTCAATTATTTACATTTTTAAACAACTGTCATGAATCTGTGTGTGAGATACAGACAGGGAGAAAAAAGTCCAGGTATATTTTTATTAAATTATTAACAAAAAGATATGCCCTTTCATGCATTTGAGCCCCTTCCACATCCTCTGCACGTTTCAAAGAAGCAACATACATGCATAGTATGATAACAACTTTTTTCAAATGTTTTGAACTGAGAGTGTGTGTGTGAGACACAATATTTATGGTTGACAATAACTGGCCTCTGGTCTTAATACTGGTAGGAGAGGTTTGAGTCAATTTCTGTCAATATCATTGGACTGTGACATTTATAGGGAATCTGGCTGAGCAGAGGTATGTGTTTCTGTGAGAGGGTGTGTGTGTCTAGGGTGTGTCTTTGAGTGTGTGTGTCGGTGTGTCAATTATTGTACATTTTTAGATTTTCATTTTGTATGTGTGAGAAATAGAGAGGGGCACATAGAGGAAGAAAGTGAGGGAGCATACTGTACACCCAGCATGTGTGCCTGTGTGTATGATGTGGCTCTTTGCAGTAACACATTAAAATGATTGGCTCTTTACCTCTGACTGGTTGGCCACCCCTGTATTAGTGCAAATCCATTCGAGGATTTTTTGTTACAAAAGAAAATTGGCATATGTTGGGACACTATACAATAAGGCAGTGCAGTAGTTTCTGTGATTTGAATGAACATATACAATAAGTATAAAATATAATATACATTTTATGACTGTTATTTGTATGTGTGAGTCAGTTAGATAATCTGGGGTTCAGATACTGTATATGCGGGATAAGGGGAAATTAATTACATTTATGTATCCTTTTAGAGAAATCTTGTCCACCAATTAGTCAGGTAGGGTATGTCACCACTGATTAAAATGTATATTAAAAAAATCATATTTTTGCGAAAATGTAGGAAAATAATATTGTAATATGTACGTCCTACAACACATGTCAAAATTCACTTAAATGAGAAATAATCCAAGAGTCCAGTAAGTAATCAACAGCTACAATACATATCTGGTGCTTCCAGGACAGTATCTTTTTTATAGGTCACCATTTCCTCAAGCAAAGTATTATCTGCTCACCTGCTGCAAACCTTGATGTGACATTATCTTAACAACCAATAATATGGTAGTCCCTTGAACGTTGTACCCATCATTTGTATGCCATGGCATTTAACATGTGGAGAATAACCTTTACAGAAAACAACGGTGCAACACTGAAAGTCAAACTGAAGTCATATTTGGTCATCCCTCTTTGCAATCAAAGATAATGTTAGCATTATATTAAAAATAAATATGGAAAGAAAGTCTTTAGTCTTCTCAGAAATGCTCCATTTCCTCTCAGCTGCTTGAGGGAACTTTTAGTGAGTGTTTGATTGACAGCAGCTGTGAGGCTGAGCCCCAGCAGGAGAACTAAAAGAAAAGTAAACAAACTTGTGCTGTAGCTGCCGTATCATGGGAATACATTGTGTTGTTTTGGGTATTGAAGGGTAAGAACCACACCAGCATCTAAGGTAACATTTTCAGGATGCTTTACAATGTGCAGCATGTGATTAGCTATAGCATGCAAATTAAAGTTACCAATGCACGTTTCTTCTTCTTTGCTTGGGAGTTTGGGACAAGACGTTCCTAAACCTAATCTCTGTTAGTTTTCCAAACACTTATGGTCTGCTGGGCAAAACTAGGGGCACAACAAAAAATATAAACTACATAACACCTTCCTTTTTGGTGTTATTATTTTCTTCAGAAGAACAGAGGGAAATGATTTCCACAGTACTCATGTTACTACAGCCATCAAGCCAATAACGTCATGGTGTGTGAACTGCACAAAGAGGGCATCTGGACAATGTCTTTGTAGAGTCTGACCTTTAATTTAAATAAACTTCTATAATTTATGTTATGTGAGAACATCATCGTTTATCACAAAGGAAATAAGTCATTCTTATCTTCATTTAACTAACTAACAGCACATTTATGATAATTAATCTGGAAGGATCTCAATTATTTCCTGCATGAATATTTCCAATTAAGCATTCCTGATTGTATCGGTGTGTACACAACCTTGAAAATAATCAGATCTGTCTCTAACCAAATGAATAGACATAGTCGACTGGATCACTGCTACCGTGGTAACATGTTGTGTCTGTTCTGTTGTGCATGCCAATGTGCTAAATAGTACTGTACTCTATGTTGGTGCATTACAAAAAAAGTACTTCTTACTAACTGCTTCTCCCTCACCTTCGACTCTTTGAGAATTGGTGTTTACACATGTTGTAACATTTAGCTCATCAGCACGCTCACCATGTTTTTCCCAAACGCCAGCTTATATTGGTCTCCAATCAGGCAACAACAGTTGGATGTTAAATGAGGTGATGTACAGGACACGACAGGCTTCTCCTACAGTTTAGGCAAACCCCCATCACATCACCAAGGTAACTGACCATACACTCTGCCATGCCTTTCACACCCAACCTGCAGCTCAGGCTCCAGGCACTGAGTTGGTTGCGTTCAGCTACGAGCTAGAAAAAGAAAGAAAAAAAGCAGTTTGAGAAACCGCCTCGGGTGCACAAAAATTCCAAAGTACACAACCGAAAAGAATCCGCCCCTTCCTTCAGACTTCATACAGAGCACCTCCTCCAACACACATGAACGCGCACAAGATCATGATAATGAATGTAAAACAAATGTATAACACAGTTATTGTCAGTGCTTATATTTTTGAAGCTAGCATGTTTGTTTTGTGAAAATGTATTACAAATGTTACGTCTGACTGGCTGGGAGAGCAGGCTGCGCCGGTAACGTTACATATCAGCTCGGTGTGCTCCGTAAATAGTCGCCATAGTTGAAAAGCAACTCCGATATTGACTCTGGTTTGACTTCTCCTAGTTTCCACTTTCTTTTTCTTCATAATTTGCTCCATTACTGTTTTTCTTTTGGTCTGCTGCGCGAGTGCTGCTGCAGAGTGCTGCTGCTCCCGAGCTGCTGCTGCCAAGTGAGCAACAGCTGCCGGGAAACACGCCCAATGACGGCACACGCAATGACTGCACGAGTGTGTGTGTGTGTGTGTGTCTGTGTGTGTGCACGAGATTGAAGGCTGACAGACAGGTCGGCCAACCACCTTTTTTTTCAAAGCACTTAGAACATGCATTGCTATCAGGATATTAAGAGCATTCCATGGAATATAACAAAAAGTGTATCTCGAGCCGGTTTCTCAAACGTACCTACCCCTCCTTAAAGCCCCTGTCACACTGTCCCGAAATTGACACCCGATGGACACACGGTAAAGGAAATGTTCAAATTCGGCTCTGATCGTAACAGCATCGGGCCATTCGTGAGGGCATCTTAAGCCATCGTATGACCGACGGTGGAGTTTCTCAGGCTCCGGCAGCAACTTCGTGAGCGGCAACTTCGTAAGGCACTCGAGAGGGCATCTTGTCAAATCGTGAGGGCATCTTGTTATCATCGGTGCCATCGGGCATTCGTCCTCACTCTGATCGGGGCGAATGCCCGATGGCACCGATGAGAACAAGATGCCCTCACGATGCCCTTACGAAGGGCAAAATTGACACACGAAAATGAACCTTCGCAAGGTCCTTCGGCAATTTTTTGGCATGCCAAAGATTTTGCCACCGCTCACGAAGTTGCTGCCGGAGCCTGAGAAACTCCACCGGCGGTCATACGATGGCTTAAGATGCCCTCACGAATGGCCCGATGTTGCTACGATCAGAGCCGAATTTGAACATTTCCTTTATCGTGTGTCCATCGGGTTGTTTTATTGCACAACAAAATCATGTAAACATATTATGTAAATAACCCAATTTGTGTTCTGTGAAACTGAAAAGGATATAATATATTATTTTGAAGGCGAGTTGACAGGATGTTGTTGTTGCTATGGAAACAACACTACGGAGAAAACTTAATATCTTCTACATATAAAGACGGATAAAGTAAAGAACAAAGTCTGAAAATATCAGTACAGTATCATAGTACTTTAACATAATTGTTTTTGTAACTTTCGTTGCAGTTGTATGTCTTAAATGTAATGTAAATGTTGCCTTCGTGTGTGGTTCGGGGCCATCTTCGTGCAAAGTTCACAAATCCATATTCGTGTGTCCATCGGGTGTCAATTTCGGGACAGTGTGACGCGGGCTTTAAGGGAACAAGGTTAGGAAAATAAAATTATTTAAAAAACCTGATATTTAACCCCTTAAACTAAATTGAATTCCCAAATTCATCCGGGGTGTGGGATGGCTGTTAGACACACTATTCAGAAAAGCAAGATCTCATCTCATAAATACACTGAACAAAGATATAAACGCAACACTTTTGTTTTTGCTCCCATTTTTCATGAGATGAACTCAAAGATCTAAAACATGTTCTATACACAACATAACCATTTCTCTCAAATATTGTTCACAAATCTGAAAAAATCTGTGATAGTGAGCACTTAATAATAATAATTATAATCCATCCCACCTCACAGGTGTGGCATATCAAGATGCTGATTAGACAGCATGATTATTGCGCAGGTGTGCCTTAGGCTGGCCACAATAAAAGGCCACTCTGAAACGTGCATTTTTGCTTTATTGGGGGGGTCTGGGGGGGTCCGAAAACCAGTCAGTATCTGGTGTGACCACCATTTGCCTCACGCAGTGCAACACATCTCCTTCGCATAGAGTTGATCAGGTTGTTGATTGTGGCCTGTGGAATGTTGGTCCACACCTCTTCAATGGCTGTGCGAAGTGCGAACTGGCAAAAACAAAAGTGTTGCGTTAATATTTTTGTTCAGTGTTCTAATGTGTTGCGTCAGCAAACATTAACCTTGAAAAATTATTATGCTTAGACTTTCACTATTTTAATATCACAAATAATAGTAACACTTTTTTAAATGTTTGTAAATTAGATGTAATTATAATAACATAATAACATTATAACTAATACAAATGCTAGAAGTTGCTGTAAACACAACTGAATTAAATGTGTCATCAAAATAAAGTAACAGGTTTACAACTAAAGTAGCCACTCTAGTTGGTGTAAATGCAGGTTAACTATAATTGGATCAAAATGTGAGGAGCAGACTTCCAATGACCAAAACTGCTAAGTACAAAGGAAGGCTGTTTTTGGCCAGTAATAGCTCTCGCCAATGTGTTAGCTACATCTGCATGCCCAACGGCAAAATACACAAGACCCTCATGAAAAGGTGTAAACAACACACTGGTAACAGAGGCAATTGCTAAAGGTAAAAAATGGCAGCATATGTTTTGTCCTTCTGGCTATGAATTATGGAGCAGCTTCCTGTCGTCTTCACTTAAGCAGTAGCAGTTGGGCTCTCCTCTGGCATGTAGCCTCGCAGTACAGCACTGTAAAACTGTTATACCAGCCACATAACTAAGACGGACACCGCAAGAGAGAGAGAGAGAGAGTAAGAGGCAGAGTAAGAAACAAAACTGAGAGACAAAGCACCCCAAACAGCCAGTGGAGGCAATGCTGCAATGGGGGGTTGAGCTGATCACAAAGCAAACAACTACATTCAGGGATCAATTCTTGTCATTCTGCAGAAAATGTGTTTATAAAAAAGGTGCCTTTTAAAATGACTGAACTCACAATGGCCAAAGTCAAATGACAACCTGCACACATGTTTGCACACAAGAAAGGTGAACTCACACAGAGCAGCACAGGCATAAATGTTTCTTTATCTGTTGAATAGTGAGGCTGCCTATGGCTGAACCAGGGTCTGAATAAGAGATGATTTCCCCCTTAGGGACGGCTCACTGCTGTGGTATTAGCATACCAACACTGTGTTGTGTTTAATAGGCTGCTCTCCCCTGCTTTGTGAACACACACACACACACACACACACACACACACACACACACACACACACACACAAGAACATGTACACACTCTCACAAGTACAGCGTTGCTCATTTATGCCTCTAATCCAAAACCAGCCATGCATGACTCCAATCTGCTCCTTTGCTGTAATCACGTCCAGATATTAAGTCAATAAATCATTGTAAACTTGTTACCTAATTTATGCAGGACTATGATGAATCTTTTGTCCTCTGGGCCTAGTCATGGTAGTGTAACTTAATGCACTTGAACAATGGACAACATGAATTATCCCACAGCATTAAGTCGCTTTAGTCGGACACCACTTTGGGTATTAGATGATGAGTTTCATGCATTTTTATATCCTATATATCGCTATGCCTGCTGGGCTTGAGTAAAAAAAAAAGTATAATTACAGGTTGATCCAAGTCTCATGTGATGGTAATCTAATTCTCCTACAGTTTGAAAGCAGTCATTTTGATAAATGTGGCAAGAAGCTGTGATGGTCTCTTCATTCCTTTCTGACAGATATTAATGGTATTGGGGACTGTTTAAATTAACCATAGGATTAAAGCAATACATTCTGGATGATCATAATAAGGAGTCATTTACAGGATATAAAGGGGTTGTAAAGAGAGCACCGTCACATACATTTAACACTTAGAAATGATCTTCATAAAATACACCTAGCAAGAGTTGCATAAGAGATTTTTATGTCAAAACAATCTAAATTATTTGAGGCATGAATGCAACAAAGGAATGGTTCCTACTTCTTGGTACATTCTGACTCAATACACACAGTTTCTAGAGATATTGCCCGTGCATTCACACTGTGAAAATCCATTTGCCAGCACATCTCAAAGGTGCTCCATTAGGCTGGTGATCTAGAGAAAGTGCAGGGAAGTGTAGGAAATGAAGATCACTGTCATGTTCCTGGAACCATTATGGGATGATGAGTGCTTTGAGACTAGTCTTGTTTCAAGCATGCATGCGAAAAAAGTTTAGACGGTTGGGTCTAAATGGTGCTCAGGTGGTATTAAGATTAATGTGTGCCAAGAAAACACCTGGCACTATTACACTACATAAAAACATGTATATTGTGTAGCTTCCAAACCAAAAACTTTGGCTCCACTTTTCTGTTTTCTTCTGGCTTCCTATCAACTCAGCTTTTAGGACCTTTCACTGTCAAAAACAAGGGCGTGTGCTGCAGACAGGCTCATTACTATAAAGCAGAGAAGAGAAATGTCATAATCGTAGAAAGGCTATTTCAGTCCATGTCTCTGTCCCCTTTGCTATTTGATATCCCTCTACAAAATGAATGAGTATGCCCCAATGGAACATCTTTTTTTGGTTGTGTCAAGTTGATGGTTTATAAGAAAACGAATGTATGCCTGCAAGGAATACAAATCCCAGTGCAAGTTTGAGATCCTTTTGTATGAATTAGTGTATCTTGCCTATATATACACTGGTACTGTTACTGTAGCAACAGGACTTATTGAACAGAAATATACATTGCGTACCAGCATCTATGATATTTTGTCTGTCTCTGAGCAGCAACATAGATGTTCTGTATGTTCGGTATGATTGGTTGGGTTCAAATAAGCAAGTCTATAATGCCTCTGCAAGTATAGGTGTTCTCTGTTGCTATGTTATTGTATACAAACAAATATGCTCCTGGATTGCCTGCGGGTTATGTTTTTCAGCAGCATTAGTCCCAGGTATGGGATCTCGGAGGTTATCATTGTCGCCTCACAACATGACGGATTCATGTTATTTCAATGCAGTCAAGCAGCTGATACCACTAGACAATGTGGTCAAAGTAGTATATCTAGCACCTGGTATTACAATATTTAGATGAGCAATGATGTATACTATCACAACCATTAATTACCATAACAGGGTTACCACATTATATTTCACTGGATAGGGATTTCAGAAAGAAATCTATTAAAACAGAGATTATTTTCCTGTGATGTAATTATTATAAATGTACTACCCAGACGACTGGCTAACCACTCAACCATGTGAATTATTGGAAGATTGTGAATTAGATTACCACTTTCTCCATGTTTCAGGCATGAAACATATTTAGCATAAATGGAAACAAAGCTACCTTATGTATATGGCTACATTGCAACAAAAGCTTGTACATCGATTCTTGGTGACATTCTGATATGTATCTTATATGGAGTATAACAGTAAAAGCATAGGCTCTAGTTCTCATGTAAAATGATAAAACTAATAATCGGAAATATAAATTAATTTGGCCTCTCTCTCCATCTGCCCTTCACTCTGAAAGGGACAGGGAAAGGGATGTTATCCAACAGTCAAGCTGAACGAGGCCCTCCAACGTCAAGTTTCAGTGTCAGTGAAGTCAATTATTCTTTAGGTAAGATGAAGAGGACATCTTGTGAGAGGGTAAACAGAGTGTACAGCCAGCATATTTGCCAACCATCTTGGTGAATAAAAAATGCGGTAGGTAAAAATGACTCTTTCTGTCTATGTTCTGAAAGTCTGGGGACAGGATTCTATACAGCCCCGGCTTTTCTCCTCTTCTTTTTATGCATCCAATTAAACAACTACCACCTGGCATTTTGCTTATAGTGTTGTAAAAGAGTAGCTGTCATGTATATGCAGCGCCATGATTAATGTAAACCACTGAAACATGTAATGTTTAGTGTTTAGTTGGATCTATTACAATTAACTGAATATCATATTCGCAACTGTTTTCATTAATGTATAATCACCCGGAATTAAATATTGTGCTTAGCTTAGAATAAGCTTTTCATATCTTCATAGGAAGAAGGTCCTTCCATGGAGCTCACCATGTTTCTGCAGAAGCGCAACACAAACAAACCAACACTGGCTCTAGAGGGGTCCTTTTGCTTTTTCATGTTACCTGAAAGCCAGAGTAGATTTCCTGTAACTCCCAATGTAACTGGAATGTAAGCCCATTTTTGCCTACAACCACTGTTTTGGTTACAAGTGCCTGAAGGCAAAATATGCAAAAAGTCCATGTAAGGTGTTAAAGACACCCGCAGCATAGGCAGAAGCAAAAGTTAAGGAAAATGTCAGCATATGTTTGTCCTTCTGGCTATGAATTATGGAAGATCTACCTGCCGTCTCTGCTTTGTGGCAGTACAGGTCTTCTGAGACCTTGGGCTGTGACAGCATACACAAGCCTCATTTACAGAAACCAGAGGGATTGTATGCCAGCACAGACACATATATTTTTAATGTCCCATTATCACAGTGAAGTTGTATCAGCCTCTTTGGCATGGAGTATGTGGCTGCACCTTGGCAGAACCTGCAAACAGTCCATTAGGCTTCTATCTGGGGAAAAGCATCTCCTCTCTGTGGACTGAAAGCTGTAAGTAATGGTCACCTCGAGAGAGAAGAGAAGGTTGGACGACGTAAAGGATATGTTCCCTGCTACTTTAACCACTAGTTCTGGATGTACCTTTTACCATCATGATTTTTACTTGTTGACTTGAAAAAAAAGTGGACAGACACTCAACGGGTAAACAGCATCTCATTAACTTGAAAAGTTGTCAAAACCAGTCAATGCAGCCTTTCAACTGAGTGCTGGACAATCAAATCTGACATACACCGAGTACACAATCCAGAGACAAATCTACGTGGAAAGCCTGTGGATGTAGAAAGAGTACTGGATACAGCATTGAAGGCGGGGTCTTGTCCTTTCCTAAAAAAGTTCCTATGAAGCAAAAAATTGGCTTGACTGTTTGTATAAAAATACCAAGATCACCTGGGGACCCATTGAGCATGGGTACTGGTTTTGTCCTTAAACCCCGCCTCCAAAAATATATATGCTGATTTACAGACTTCTCTTTTCCCATGTAAGTCAATTTGAGAAACTCGTTTTGGGTCCACATGACGTCACAGACTGTCAAAGAATTAACACCGTTTGGCCACTACAAAAGTCTTTAACGGCAGGCTCATTTCCTAGAAGCTTGGTAACGCCCTATAGAAAAAACAAGTTCAGGGTGGGGCCGGATCCGAGTTCACAGTTCATATTAGGTTAATCACACTGAGAGTCGTGTATCAACTGTGAGCTGATGCAGACAGACACGGTAATGGTTTTGTGTGGGATGTAGCAAGTCGTGTACCAAGGTGGCCCCAGGCATTATCTTACTCTCCAGCGAACATCACTGATGAGTCAACAATCAGCCCCCAGGGTCAACGTTCTTCATGATCGCTCTCAGCAGCACTCTGTTTCTCTCCCCCTGTTCTCATTCCCAGTCTCGCTCATTATAACTTTCTCACTCATTATCCCTCCCTCCATCCAACTTGTTCTTTCTGAGCCTCTCACATTCAACCAAGATCTATGTGCTTCTTTTTCGTCGTTATACTCACTCCCTTTACCGTTCGTAGGCTCTCTCTCAATCATTCTCTGTCCATCTTGTTACAGCCCAGATTTATTACTGCAATCTGTCAATGGTGCCGTCTCCCCCCCTGACACACATTTTGTGGCAAACAGCATGCATATGTTGATTTTAGTATTATGTAGGCACATACACTGGAGCTATAAAAAAAGCCTTAAGCAGATCAACAGAAGTGACTAAATGTTTATGAATGTATATTCCCAAACGACTCATTATGCAACTATTGCAAAGTCAACCATAAATACATAGAGTTATGATTATATTATATTATTATATATTATATTTTATATAATAATTATATTATATATCTGCTACATGTCAAGAGCTGGAGGAATATATAGTGATACTATTTCAGAGTGTTGGGAGGAGAACAATAAGAGTTACATTTTAAACCTCAGTCATGTGAATGGATTCTGACAATTATATCAGTTGTATGAGATTTTTAGATCCAAAGTAGATTTTCAAAGGTTATCTACAAAGCTAATGAAATTTTAGGCTTAGTGTAGCTATATCTCATTTGGGGATATTTTACGCACAATTCAAAACAAAAAAGCACAAAAGAGAAAGTAGACAGATACAAGACATATGGCAAATTGGAAGAATAGAATAGTGCTCCTCTCTGAAGCCATCAAACCTTCTCAAAGGATGCTGTACCAAACAAACAAATCCTCAAGGCTAAATACAAACAATACAAAGTGAAGCTGCGAAAAAGAAATGGTTTTACCTTGAAGCTTACTTTGGCATTTTTGTCACAGATAAAATGTGTCCACATGTTTTTTATTATTAATTTCAGCCTGTTTACCAGTGCACACAATTAGATGTCAAAATATTTCAACTATCAGTCTCCCTGTTTTTACGTAATAACATATTATGCAGTGGTGAAAGCGTAAGGCAAAGAAAGTTGCACACGAACCAGCGGCCTTGATGTAAACAAGAGTGAATTCCTGTGGGGCATTGTATGTCTGTATGTTTACAAGCAGTGCCCAAGGCAAAGGTTGTGTGAAATGAATAATTCATCGGTTTTAAAAAAGGAGGCGAGTTATTGTTTGAAACATGACTACAACCATTATTTCTGACAGAATAATTAAACATTAAAGGGCAAGACAGATGCACATTGTACCTTAATGATGTCTGAATGGTGCAAACTAGAATAGGATATGCACGGTTCATAAGTATGAGTGCTGAGCTACCAAAACATGATGGCTCACCAATGATTATAAAGCCTTTTTACTGCCTATGCTCTGTGTCGACTGCCAGATCAATCTTTTCTCATAATTGTTATGATCATCAACTGGAATTCAGCGCATACATGTCTATATGAACATGCATGGGAAGGGAAAGAGAATACAACTTGGTATCTAAATGTGTGTTATGGGGGACCAGCGAGTCCTATGCAAACACAGACATGTATTTGTATGATTGAGGGGATGCTTAGGGCAAAATTGAACTAAATTACACTGTGGCACATTATGATGATGTGAATGGATGTTTATTATGTGCATACATTATGCTAGTATAGTCAGCTGCAACATTTGGCATGGCAAAAGGCTGTCTAAAGGAAAATGGAGACAGACACAGGGAGGTATGCACCCATCCAAAGGCTCTGTTCAATCAGTCAGACAGCACGACAGCTTGTGCAAAATACATTACATCAACACAAACTGTTACTATGATACCACTAAACTAAATACCTGCCAACCTCATAACATGTATAAACTTACACAACTCTTTCAGCAGACAACCTGAGAATCATAAACACACAGTGTAAACCGTGCATTGAGAAAACCTCAGCAGATAAACAAAACGAAGAATCAACAATTGGATTTGATCTGTTGGCCCCAGTGGGCAATCAGTTGTCATGGTTGTTTAAGAACAAAGACCTACAACAATAAATACAAAGAACTACAACAACAAATAACTTGATAATATCGCCACCAAAATGTAGTTGTGATCTGCCTGCTAAAGTAA
>CALSBZ010001824.1:484706-503730 GCA_943591055.1 Gobionotothen gibberifrons | reverse complement strand
CCCCCCCCCCCCCCCTCCAAGGCCAGACCTGTTTAAAACTCTTGTGCCATTGGGCCAGAGTCCTGAGTTTTCCCACTGACCTATACCAGTTTAACCAGGTTGACATAATGTCTCAAAGTCCTATAGCACGCCATCGTTCATGTTGGGGACACACTGGGACACACGTTTGATTGTTTCCCCTAGGCGCTTAGAAATTTCAATTACATGTATACCAGACGCTGAAATGTGATTTCTGCTATCACACTGTCTACAGGCTACACTCAGCTGCCAAGCTTCTACAGAGAATAGAGAATGTATCCAAGTTCATTTTTAAACGGAGGTTAAAAACACACAAAAATGGACA
Source organism: Gobionotothen gibberifrons (assembly GCA_943591055.1). Taxonomy (NCBI): domain Eukaryota; kingdom Metazoa; phylum Chordata; class Actinopteri; order Perciformes; family Nototheniidae; genus Gobionotothen; species Gobionotothen gibberifrons. The sequence goes on along the minus strand of CALSBZ010001824.1, from coordinate 503,387 downwards.
CTCCACATGCATTACTTGTCGGTACATTACTTTTCGGTAACTGAATGAAAATACATTATGTTGCAATATATTGTACTGTATACCCTGACTGTACTGTATACCCTGACTGTACTGTATACCCTGACTGTACTGTATACCCTGACTGCACTGTGTGCAAATACGCTCCATTTTGTCATTACAGAGCATTGTTTTTCACAACTCGAAGCCATGAGATGTTGGTGGAGCTGCATTGTCCGTTTTAGTTAGATGTTGTATTCAAGACGCATATTTCTAGTGAAATGAAGGGCACATTGTTTAGGAAATGGAGTATTCCTTTTTTACATCATAGTTGTTGTCCGAACAATTTCAATTTGCTCTACCCGGGCCGTGAAACCCAGTTGCTTTGTTGTTCTACTCATCTGAACACATTTCCCTCAAGTCACGCCACAGAAGCCTTGTTCATAATCAGAGGGACTTTTCAATAGCCTTCGTGCCTGCACTCCCTGGAATAAATTCACAGGCCCAGGTGGGAATGTTGCTTGGCGACTTGCACAGTCCATTAAGCTTTGCAGGGAGTTTGAGCAAAGGCTGCATTTAAATGCAATATTTATTTAGAAAAAAAAAAGATCTGTGGAAGCCTGGACTCCATGAGCAGCGGGAGATGGCAACAGAGGATGTAAACTGTTGAGTTGGATCATCACACAGGGGATTAATCTGTGTTTCATAAGCACGGGGCTTTACGGAATCAAAACCTCAGCCCACGGTTTTTGCAGCTCTTTATGACAAACATGGAATATTGAGCAAAAGTACATCAAGGTTTTTCTTCAGATCTTTGCTGCATTATGTATGTCCAGTCTTGGATAAACCTTGGAATTTGCTTGTCCCATCTATTGTCCACAGCCATCGTCTGTTTGACCTTACGAACGAAGCATTTTCTTTTTTGTCAGCACAATCATTTTTTAAACCTGATACTATTCTGCGCCTCTTGCAAGCAAACACTGCCATTCTTTAGTTTGTGTTCAAAGTCATACTTTAGAGGGGAAACAGCCTACAGCAGCCACCCAACATTGTGTTGGATTAGAACATACTCTGTCCTCATCTTTTACAGAAAGACAGACACGTTTCTCACTTAGCCCCCTCCTTTCACTTCATTGTAAAATCCTTTCTGGAAACCGACACAACATAAGAAGCTGCTGAACAGACTTACATATCCCACTCGGTGAAAATAATGCTTTGAAAGCTTACCAAAGTCCCCTGGAACGTAGATGTCATAGACACAGCTTTGGCCTCTGGTGTAATTATGTGGGTAGTTTGGAGACAGCACAGTTCCTTCTGAACCTGTGAGGTGACCTCCGCAGGGGGCTGTCGGAACAGGAAGGGAAGATAGAGAGAAACAGTGTTACCAGATTACAATACCAGAACATGTGTTTGAGCTGGAAAAATGCAGAGGTATGCAATGTATACCACAAGTGACATCACAAGTGACTTGGAAAATGACTTTTAGCTGCTGACAAATATAATTTTGGCCAGCAAACCAATCAAATTTGACACGAGAGAAACTTTGGGGACATTTTCAAAAGGAAAGTGAATTTTAAAATGATAGAGAAGGAAGTCGGAGTTGTGTTTACAGGGATAAATCCTAAAAGAAAAACAACCTGCAAGGAAAAGTACTTTTTGCCTTCAAAATACATGAAAACACCATCAATCAACAAAATACACAATCACAAAAATTCCACACGCCTCGACTTTAATCAGCCCGTATCGCCCAGCAGCATGTTTTGAGAAAGTTGTGTTCAACTCCTCAGCTGAAACACGCTTTCCCTCAGAGGACTGTGCACATTCCAAGTCCAGTTGCCCTTGCTATGACACTCTTGGACATGCATTTACAACCTTGATAAGAACGATAAAAACTAATGTATAACATTGGAATGTTCGAAAAGACTACTAATCCTGTAATTATGCAGTAAAGAGGAACACAGTGCTTCTAACGCCAGAGGAAGGTATGAGGGTGCCATTCACAAGGGGGATCAAACACATGTTAAAGAAAAAAACAACTATTAGCTCTAAACCAAAAGGCATACCCCTGCAAACTTCCTAAGTTCCTAAATATAAGCTGTGTGATCTTAGAGTCCTTTCTGGAGCTGTTAATGATGTACCTAATGTGCCAAGTGGTCCTTTAACGTAGTAGCCTCAGACCTAGAAGAGGGAGCCATTATGTGGGGGAGCCTCGACAGTAAACAAACACACACTCACTTGTCGCAGGGAGCCTGTCACCAGCTGCTCTGAACCCCCCGTGGGCCACACTATGCACATGTCACTGCTGCTTCATGGACCAGCACAGGAGAAGATGAATAAAAGTGAAAAGAGGCACTAATCTAGGAAGATGGATCAGCAATTTATCCACATTTGGTCGTTGGAGTAATTAAACATACCGGTGTGTGATGACAGCAGTGGGACTCTGATTCATGCTGATTTGTCAGACAGAATGGGAGCCATAGTGTCGTGTTGGGTGAGGAATTTGAGAAAGCTGCTGTTGAGAAGGAGGTCACACTGTACTGTCAATCTGCAGCAGGTGAGAGCCGCACGACAGAATGGAAGGGATTCTCAAGATATGTTTTAATGTCCCCATTCCAGTGGTGGAGTGTAATGCAAAGTGGTTACACTGCAATTCCTTATAAAATACATTTTTTAATCTCAAAAATGTCATGAATATGATGATTATGATATTCAGGTTGCCATTTAAGATGTCCATGTATACATTTAATTTCAGAATACCTTAGAAATATATGCTGTATCATTTCAAACAAACAGAAATGCAGATCCAAGAGGTTCCAATGTGTTTACATTTTTATGTTATTACATTTGGCCCAAATGTAATTTTGACCCAGCTCTGCAATCCACTTAGACAGACATTGGATCTAATGGATGCTAATCCAATCTTCTCAATGTATGTATGAGATGCTAAAATGTGGACAGACAATGGACTCAATAGAAATGTAAAGTATTACTGTCAGAATAACAATTAAAGCCTAACAACTGCTGTTACCATATTTGATTGGTTACATTTGGGTATTAAGAGCCGCAATTTGTTTTCACTCATCGGTCGGTTGCACATACCTATTAGTACAGCAGATATGAGAATTAATTGTGCTTTTGATGATAAAACATGACATTTGGCACACAGTTAGAGCATGCCCTAAGTTAGATTTGTGTCTAGGGCCATCGCATATTTGTTCAATAGCACCATTTGTTGTTAGACTACCAGTAGCTTAGGATCTAGACCACCTAGGATCTTGATTCTGGTGGCTAATCCTACATTTTCAAGGATGAGGAATGCAGTGGTACTATTTACAACATGCTAGAATGTAGCTAACTATATGTATCAGGTATTCAGGGAACAAAATACACAGTAAAACTATTAACATATGTATTATGGTGAAGTAATACATGTTACATAATATATATGTAATGTTACAGGTTTTCAACTAAATGCAGAGTTAGTTCTGAAAACACAGTCCACTGCACCCCTTTGTGCATCCACAGTGATAAGATCAAATCAACCAATGATGTCAGCCTGAATCAGTTTTGTTATCCATGGTCTGAAATGTACCTCTTTGAAAATATACACTGTGAACTTTGTGAAGAAGACCCGCTCCCTACATGTATGTAGATATAAAGAGCTAATCTAAGCTCCCAAAAACAATGAGTCTTAGCTTTATCTGAATACACATTATTAATGAAAACAAAGTTATAAATCGTAAATTGAATTTCCGCCAATACTGTAGGTCACCCAAAATTCCACACAGTGTGTCTTTAGAGTTAATTGTGTTTTTTGCTTCTTTGGGAAATGCTCTCAACTTCAGTTAATTGCTAAATAATGTGAAGGCACAGCAGCTGACCATATGCTGGGGCAGCTGAAGCCATTACATTTAGCCTCTGGACTGTTAAGCCATGAGCTCAAATTTGGTCTCAAAGCAAAACTAGAGTGATGCTGGTGGACATTTTGGTAGCGCATGTAACCCTAGGGCTGTTCAGTAAAGTTACACAGGTGCCAACTGTAAAAGTAATGAATTGCTCCCTGGAGTGAGAGCCCCTGTCCCCCACAGCTGAAAATGAATAGTAATTCCTCCTTGGCAGATCGCATACTTTGAGGAGTATTAAAAACGGTGTAATGCTACAAGATAGAGATTGGTCGTTATCTTTAAATGCCTCCCATCTTTTCTCACGTCTCCCCTTGACACTGGGTTCACAGAGATACGGAAAAGCTTAGGGGGTTGACTTACACTGAAGATCTGGCTGTGAATTAGTGATGGGAATTCCGGCTTCTTGGTGAGCCGGATCATTTGGCTCGGCTCACCAAGAAGAGTCGGCTCTTTCGGCTCCTAAACGGCTCTTCAGTTTACCACATATTATACCTTTTATAATTAAATGAAATGTAGCCCTGTCTTGACTAATGATTTATATGTGTACACTTAAATTATTCAATACATCCTTTGTACTGAAGTATTCAAAAGTAAAAATTACATCAATAATTTGCTGTGGCCAATTGCTTTCATTGCATTTACAGACCCTTGTAACTCTCTGATACCACCCAATGAATGCACTGACTTGCTTGTAGAACCACGCTACAGAAAGCAGTTAGCAACACCTATAAAAACTTAAGCATAGACATTTTTAAAAAGGGGCTAGTATCGACATTTTAAAATTAAATTTAAAGAAAAAGCCCTAACAAAACAGCAGGGCTCTATTTCAGAATTTACTATAGAAAAAAAGACAGCAACAGCTGACATCAAATCTTTGCTGAGCCTGAAGATAATCATAAATAAATAACATAGTGAAAATACATATATTGCAATGCTCAAAACAGCAGCATCCAACCGTCTCTAATCCTTGGATATTACATGTCACTGCATGCATGCACGGAGCAGCTGTAGTGCGGAGATCATCATATCATTCTGTCTTGTATTACTTAACACAAAATAAATAAATAAAACGGCTCGTTCGCCGTAGTAAAAGACACATCACTACTGTGAATAGTGAACAGTTCATATTTGCTATATGTTGTGTACTTTGCAACACATTGTGAAATTGTAAAACTATACAATTCCAACAGAATACTTTATACTACTGTTTTGTTTCACCATAAGCTAATTCTGCAGACTTAGACTCTATAGAACCATCAGACATTGTGACTCTTTTATATTTCCAGTAACAGAAAATAAAACATTGCGGTAAAGTATTTTATTTTACTTAATCACAAAAGGTTGACTAACTCCTTGCGTAGTCAGTGCCTTGTATATCATGAATATATTTACATTGCTTTCGTTCACACTCCATTTCTTTCAAGCTAATTACACTGCTTAGATTAACTGAAAGTTTAGTGGTTAAGGAGTTTTCTTCTCATGACATCTGAATATACTAGGGGTGTCATTTTAAGATTTTAAGGTCATGATTCAAATCCATTTTTTTAATTGTTATGATTGTTATGTTGACTATGAGTCTTGATTTGGAGAATTCATATCATTTAATATTTCTAAATTGTCCTTAAAAGGATGCAGGGTATCAAGTGTTCTTATAACTTTGCAGAAGGATTTTGCACTTGTTGTTTCTTCCTTCATCTCCTACTTAGGCAATGACTGTGCCGTCTGGGAACGTGCATCTGCAGGCTTGAACTGTGCTGTGTCAATACCGTCGTGAGACTGACAAAATCTACCGCGATTTAAACCTTTATTCAACAATTTATCATTGATCTCTTTTTCAAGGGAGACCTGTCCAACATGGCAGCACATAGGTTACAACATGAACATAAAACACCAGATAACACAACAGGACATCGTATTTACAGGGCTACATTTACATACCTGGAGACATAGACAAGTACCAACAGTATATTTATATCTCGCCCTGTCAATTAGCCTCACCTTCTTGTTAAAAACTGTATTGTTTTTGAAGTGGTGGAGAGACAATGCACAGTTTGACCCACTGCTGTCACCCATGGCCAAAGCATATCTCTCTGTCCCAGCAACATTAGTACCAAGCAAGAGAGTTTCTTCCACAGCAGGGGATATTGTAAACGCCCAAACATCCCAGCTTCTACCTGGAAATGTGGACATGCTCATATTCCTAAAAGATAACCTTGATGATGCTGAGTGAGTGACTTAGTGAGTTAGAGTTGAGTTACTTGAAAAACTAAAGTGAAACTTGATTTATTCTATTGCAGGGTCTGATTATTATATTGTTGACACTTTAAAATACTACTATCCTACTAAAATGCTGTACAAATCAGATGTATTATTTAATAAAGAAAAAAATTAAAGTAGAAAAAAAAAAAAAGAAAAGAAAAATTCACATTTGTTTTCTTTATTTTTCAATATCGCGATAAATATCGTACCGTGGACTTTTTATCGCGATATTATCGTACCGTGAGTTTTTGGTATCGTTACATCCCTACCCTTTGAGGGTCTCATCACTAACACAACACACACACTAAGACCTGATATACACAAGTCTAGAACGTTGTAGTACACAGAGGGTTTTTTTGTTCAGTCTACACATAATGAAGGGACTCCCTGCCTTTCATATAATGAATGTGTGTAATGACAACACCAGGCTTGAACATAGTGTGTCTTCTAAATGTTAATTTTTTATTTATTCATATTTAAAATGAACAATACATGATCTACATCAATAAAAAAATGATTCTCTCCTTTAAGTCTAGCTTTTTGTGATGGACATGTACACCACACATAACTCATGTTGACACAGCAGAGTCCCAGTTTCACATAGTATCAAATATTGACCAAACAGCTGCAGTGCAGCTCTCTGCTACTCAGGCTTTCTGTTAATCTAGAAGTGTTGCCTCTCACTCACCTTGACAGCTCGGTTTGGCTCTGTCCCACTCTGGTCTCTTGCTGTTGCCCATGACACAAGTCAGAGTGGAGTAGCCCTGTAGCAGGTAGCCAGCCTCACAATGAAATGTCACCATAGATCCCAGCTTGTAGTCAGTACCCATTCGAGAGCCGTTCATCACATTCCCAGGATCAAAACACGCCTCCCGCAGTTTTGCTGCCAATCAAAAGAACAAAGCTTTTAGAGCAGTCAGAAGTGTTTAAAATGAGTGGGGTTTCTAATTAGTAGGTTCAAATAGTTATTCAGGCTGCAAGTGTGTATTTAATGTAACACTACCTAACCTGTTAAAGCGGTGGACAGGCTATTTTCACAGCTTGCATTACCATTAGAAAGAGTCATGTTTGCGTTTCATGTATATACGTTTCCATCTAAAAATCCCTTGCTTTAATATGAACACATTCTGTTTAAAGAAAATGTAAAGCCTACCTTTGTATTCCAAATAAAAGCCGGTGTAGCTCACAGATCCATCGCTGCGAAATGCCAGGTACATGAAGTTGGAAGTGCTCTCAATCTTCTCAGGAAGTTTACTGTCTTGGAAACTGCCAATCAGATGAGCGCTGCTGTCTGGCCCATCATAGATATACAGGAAATCATAGTTGGGCTCAATACTGAAACTGTTACAAATGAAAGAAACACATAAATGAGATAAAACAGTTATTATTTTGCCCAATCTTAACCACCAGATTGTATGCATTAGGGCTGCAAAATGAGTGTGCACCTCAGTGCTAGGAGTGAGTCATGCCAAGCCATTTGTTTTGCATCTCAAGACAAAGAGATAAAAAAAGATATCTCTCCCAAGAGGTGAGAAGAGATTAAATTGTTGTGACACAGCGCTGGCACAAAATCTTCCCAGACGGCAGTGGCAATGCTGTGTGAGAAGATCGTTTCATATTGTAATGCCGTATATCAAATCAGATGCCGCAGTGAGAGAGAGCGGCGCGTTTGTTTTCAAAATAATGAGCATGGTTTATGACAAAAATGTAAATAGCTTGGAGATAATTGCATTTGAGTTGGATCAAGGCAACTTCAATTTAAAATCATAACTCCATCCTTTCATTTGGCATTCCCATGGGAGAAAGCAGCATTGTGCTAACTCTATTAGATGTTTGTTTTGAAGGACAAAGTTGGAAAAGAAACATGGTGAGAAAAAGGGAAAGTGGGTGGGAGTGCAGATAGAGGCAATGTACGCTGCTTCTCCAGCTCTTCATAAAAACGACTAGAAAAAGAACAGTCAAGAGCAACAGGGTCCATGAAAAGTGCCCTCAGGCCCATCCGTGAGTTTGCTCTGCCAGTATTGCTGCTACATATTTAGATTGCAATTAATCATGTAAGGCTAATGGTCTTAGTGTGGTTCAGTCTAGGCAATGAGATGCACTCTTATCACACTTCTGCCTGCAATATACCGTTTTTTAGAAATCTTGTTTCACCACATTTCAGCAAAGTGGCAGGATAGCTGCCTTCTAGATACCGTATCTGTAGAGGCACTTCTGCTCCCCCCCCCCCCGCCCCTATCTCCCAACACACCTGGACTCCAGCTCAGGTCCTCTGCTTTAACACACATGGCCAACTTTGCTCAATACCATGATGTTATAGCTGGTTCCACTGCAGAAAACAGGCAATTCCAAGTTTAAGTTACTGGACCATGTACATGTACCTAAAGGCCATCATTTTCCTTTCCAATTAAATGAACTTGCGTGATCCACACGTGCGAGGAATGTATCAAACACCTTTGCTCTAGAGAATAAATAAAGCAACTGTGACAAAATCTGTTTGTCTGTTTTTCCACATATCATCTGGATATTAAGACATCGAGTTTCACCATCATTTCATTTAATGTTGTTGTTCCTTATGTGTTGACCTTTATATATACAGTCTATGGTTTTGACTCAAGCAACTAAAGAATGTAACATTGCATTTGAAGCAGCTCAACTTACCTGATGAAAGCCAAGGAAATGACATAGTCAGAGTGCACAGCAATAAGCCAGTCACAGTCTTTGCTGTGTGGGTAGGGGTTTGGGTAGTTTGGAGAGAGGATGAATCCTGAAGATCCAGTCACATTTCCACCACAAGGAGCTTGAGAGAAGAAAAAGGAAGAAGCAATGGATGAGGCAGAGGCACACAGTGGTCACAAAGTGTCCTTGACCTGCTGCAAACATCTTTAGTTGAGCTTGATTATTGCTCCTTCCTCATCTTACTAAATGCTTCCTACCATTGATATGTAACTCTCAGATCTCCTTGGGACTGACACAGATATGAAACTAACAAGATATTAAGACAACTTAATTAAATAGTGTGAATTGACATTTATGCTCTATGATTTAGTTGGCTGGATTATATTTATATGATTATGATGACATTTTGAGTGCCTCAGCATGTCAGAGGACACTCTAAACCTTAAATCCCCACAGAAGGCTTTACTTGTCATTCTTTGAGTTTGATGAATCAACTGCCAGATTGCTTCACTATGAAGAACTTTTAGTAACATGATGATGAGTATATTGCTCTTAAACTCCAAAAGGAAAGCTGACATTTAAATCATGTTTTCACTCATAGAGACTGGTCATGTAATCTTGTAATTGCAAAGCGAGACAAATACCTAGGCCTTGTATGGCCAGGAAACAAAACCTCAGACGCGTTGGCAGCGACATCCAAGCTTCTTTAGACCTACTTGGTGTAATTATTTGGAATTGCATTGTTAAGTAATTAGCTGTTAAGCTCTAATAAGACATTGTTCTCGGGAACGATAGCGTAGAGTACTCAGTCTTTGAAAGGCTAGTGAAGTGGATTTGTCCACATAAGACTTGGCACCAACTCAAACATATCTGAAGAGTTTTGTTTATCCTGCCCATATTCTTCAGACATCAGTGAGAGAGAATTAGTTTCTGCTACAGACACTACATGGAAAACTCCCCTGCTCACTATTCCTCTCAATATCTTTATTTTGTAACTCTGATCCCGCAAACGTCCCTCCTTCTCTCCCCCTCTCCTTCCATCCATGTACCTCTCAGTCTCCCCCGTGCTTCTCCCCCTCTCTAACTCAAACCATGTCGCCCTCTCTCACCGATGCAGCTTGGAGGGCTGGGTTGCCAGTAGTATCTATTTTCCACTTGGATGCAGGCGATTCTGCTCTCCCCTTGCAATTCATATCCCGGATCACAAGAGAAGGTCACCAAGTCACCAGGCTCCCGCCCTTCCCCATTGCGACTACCATTCATGGGAATACCTGGATCTCTGCAAGCTGTCGCGAGCGAACCTGAGGGGAAAGCACACACACAAGTGCACATGAGCATGCAGAGCGCAGGGGATCAATGATTGCATGAGTGAACACGCATGCACACACAAACAAGGAGTTTCATATCTCACGGTAAACAGCTGTCAAGCTGAAACTGTGGTTTGAACACTGACATCAGTCAGAATCCTGCTGTGTTCACCTAATCTGTTTCTAAAGCACAGCTGTGGAGCCCAGAGGTACAGGCATGATCTGGTCAAATCTGATGGATTCTCCAAATGTTCCCATCTACACAGACGTTATTAAGAGACTTAACACAGTTAAGTATATTGAAGTTTGGTGTTGTAAGTAAAACATGATGAAAAAAAAAAGATCAAAGTATTCAAAGGAAATGGTTATCATATTGTGTACATTGTATATATGTGATCATTATAAGACAGCACACTGTATTTTATTATCTAATCTGAAAATGTAGGAGCAAAAACGAGTCAATGCGTTGAACAACTTTGATAGAAGCGATCATAATAGTTTAACTTATAATTATAAAGATACACTTCACCTAATTTCTACATAGGCAATGAATGTTTGTGTAACCATCTTCGGATTGATGGAATAAAGTAATTCAACTTAAAAAACAAGGCTTATTTTCTGTAGAAATCGTACTGCAAATTGCTGTTAAACTGAAAATACTTCCAATCCTAAGGAACATCATAGGTACCATCCACAAGAAACAGTCACTCATTGCAGAAGGTCTGCAGAAATTCACTTAACAAAACCAGATTCCCACCCTGAAACCACCAGCCGTGGGCAATCCAGGAATGTAAGTGCTTATGCATCTTCAGAATCGATTCTCACTTAAAACAGATGCAGAGTCCCAATGTAATTGATTTCAGCATTATGCTTCCGTGCCGGTTTACTAGAGTAATGAATACAATTAATACCACTCAAACATAGAACTGCTGTACTTATTTACTTGGTTAGGAAACTATTCATCAGCAGAACATGAGAGTGCTTGAGGAGGCTAACAGCAGGGAACTGTAGAATACCTGGGACTCACTGCTCATCAAAGCATGGTTAAAGGTTACATCAAATTCAAAGAGTTCCACAGGGCATGAGGAAATGTTCAAATTAAAAGCTTCAGTTTGAGAATTTCATTAATTTGGAGACAGTGAAATCAACTTTGTATTAACCTTTAACATACTCCTTACGAGCTAGGCATACTCTGTGGAATATACACTTAATGTCTGTACAAATAGACATACTACGCTTTATACGGAGACAGTTTGATATCATTACATTTCCAAAAACTTCAACTCCACTTCAACTCTTACTATGAGCAAACAACAACACAATAGGAAATACTTACTGGAGAAGTCGATGGCAAAGCCAGACTTGGTTATATAAAAGTCAGTCTCAAACTGTATGGTGACGATGTTGAGAGTGGAGTGGATGCCCTCAGGCAGCAGCGAGCCGCTAACCTCCCTCAGAGACATCTCGTTCTCAGGAGGCCCATCCCACACCTTCAGGATGTCGTGGGACGCCTCTGTGTCGAACGCAAGGAACTGGAGACTGCGACAGACACAAGAGATTGTTAGCATAGGCTTTGAATTCATTCAGTCAGTTAAAGTTTTAAAAATATGATCAGACTGAGACGAATGAAGCTTATATGACACTATATTCACTCAGGGAATAATGTGATGAACAAGTTTTCTAAAGAAGGCAAGTCAAATGAGTGCTGAACTTAAATTGAGTTCAAAGGAGGGATCTAACTATTAACTGTGTCCCCTGCTTTCGGTTATTTCACTTGAGATTTGGTATCATCAATCAGTTCCCGCCAAAGTTAGAAATATGATAGCACAGACGTATCTGCGATCTCATCAAGAGATAGCCTGAAGCAGGTCTTGTGACAAAGAATGTGTGGCTGACTTTATGAAATCATACCATGTTTACTTCGACCTCTAAGTCCCGATGGGCTTTATTTCACAGTAATACTAGGAGCTCTCAACCAAAAAAAAAAATGCTTCCATGTCCCTGGAAAATGCCTCTGGGTGCTGTCACAGCGTCTACAAAGTCCCTCTCCCAATCATTGTTAATGGAGCTGCTGCAGGCTGTTTCTCTTGATGACACCTTGCTTTAGAGGAGACTTGTTCATGTTTAAAATCTTAACTGAACTTTGTAACGTCTCGTGAAAACCTTTAAGCTATTTTTGTCTTTGAAATTCAGGTCAAGTAAGGATGACCTCAGATAATGTTAGATGTTTTCAAATCAACTCACATCTGTTTACTTTTAGGCAATTACTTACTGTGAATAAATTGCATGAACCAAGTAAACGTCAATCAGATTCCCTTCAGTGTTATTATACAAATCCATTTAATCTCATCCAATATACAGCATATAACTCCTTTTAGTAGACTAATAACTTAAGGCCCAATTATATTCTTTTGATAAGAAATGACACAAAATACAATTTGCATATTTTGATAAATGATTGCAAATTATAATTTAAATATTGAATATATTATAAGGTTTTTCTAGTTTTGAATACATCAGTTATAGAGAACTAATAGCAAACACATTTCTTATACAAATGATACAGTACAGTTTATGCAATATATGAATATACAATAATGTTATCAGCACCGTGAGTTACCTGACAATGTTGCCAGAGTTGACCTCAATGGTCCAGGTGCACCTCAGGTTGTTGTCGTAGGGGAAGGGATACCCAGGAGACAGGATTCGCCCGGTAGACTCACCTTTGAAACTCCCACCACACTCCGCTGCATGCACACATAAAATACATAAAGTCAACCATGAGAAAATGGAGATGCAGATATACATAAAAAAAGAGCTTAAACCGCTTGTTGAAATACAGAAAAACTGCTGTCAAGGTCTTAGCTCACTGCAGCTCAGAGTCTACAATGAGGACTAATGAGCAACAGTTAAGCTCTGCTGAAAATGATTTCCTTTTACTAACAGGTAATGGGACTTTACAGACTTCCTGTCTTCAAAGAGAAAGTCACAGATGCAAAACAAAACTTGTTTTGTCTGTAAGTATGCCTCCTAATTATGCCATTCATTTACTTTAAAAAAGAATGTGTCCGAAGAATATTCAGGCTGGGTCTTGCATGGCAGGAAGGACACTGCTGCAAATGACTGATGGCATTTTTGTAAATCATCCAATCTATGTTGTCTCTCCCCTGGTTATCTTCTTGCTATCTATGATACAGAACAAACTGCTCTTAATGAATAGGAACATTGCATTAGATTGCCACAGTGGTAGGCTCTAATCAGGTTCCTACCAGCAGGAACATGTAAAAGCCCTGGACAGGAGCCAGAAAGTAACCCTGGAGAAATGACTGGGAATCCCATTTTACATTCAGCTCACAGATGTAAAGCTCACTATTAATATTGACCATTCAGTTATCCAGCACTATTTAACAGTTCATCAGTAGACTGGTTTACTTTTTTGTGATGTTATTGAACATGCCACAATGCCAGAGCTAAGACATTTTTACCCATAAAGGAATAAATACATGTTTCATTGAAAAAGGCGGAAGGACAGAGGTGCATTTAAAATGCAATTCCGCACACGTCCGGAATTTATAAATCATTTTGTACCTTAATCCATCACTGCTAGACATCAAGAAACAGACACTGCCTCACAACACCTTCCAGGCTCTAGCAGCGTGCAGGTAATAGCTTCATAATTTCTCTGTCTCACTGCCTCAGCACGTTGTGAATATGAAAGTACAGCCAAGAATGTACATCATGTCCAGAACAAATCTGATACGAATGCTCTGATAATTATGCCTCTGTGCTGGAGAAATCAATAGCGATTCAGATTGTTCTTAATTGCTCTATACAGTCATTTCAGCATCAAGAACACACAGAGAGAGATCAATGATTTGTATTAACGGTCCCATGTCATGCTTTTCTGGTTATTACCCGTCCCCTTGTGTGTTATGAAGGTTTTTATGCATGTGAACGGTCAGCGAGCCGCGCAACGTCCCGCCAACACGGCACCCAGACCCCACGCAGCATTCTCATCTGTTTGTCATTACTGGTGTCATTTTCTGGTTGCTAACAAATGCCATTGTAACACATAAACACTGATGTACAGGGTTGCCAACTTTGGGTACCTGGCTGGAGTGAGATTTTGATATCATGGGTTTAATTACACATATGCGCACTAAATGACTGCTATCGTGTCAGCAGCGGGACCTTAGCATATATATAGGATATATATACAATATATAGGATATATATACAATATATACAAATACACAATATTGGACACAGACTATAAAGGGCACAAAGTTTCATTCACTAGTGAAAGTCAAACACATGTGTCACTGTTTTATTGTGTGCCTGTCGCGATAAGCAATTAATTGAAATAAAAATGAACTCGATAAATTGCCATTTACATGAGTTTGAAAGGATGTACTTGAATTATTATTATATATTATCATCATGTCAGTGGTCTAAAATGGTCATACAACGGTGCCGACAATATTATCGTTTATCGCAATAATTTCCGGGAAAATGTATCCAACAAAATTAATTATTGTGAGAGGCCTATGAAACACACACGCACAGACAAATCTACAGACTTACTCCAAACTGCCAAATATATTAATTAACACACTCTCACTCTCATATAGTCTTTGACTCTATTTTGGCCTAGTAGAACAATAAGCAGCAGACTTTTACTTTTTTATCATTTCTGGATCTTAGATCTGCGCATGCGCAATACGGGTCGGGGATTGACCAACCGGCTCCCACTGCTCTGCTGTCTGTTAACGTTGTTAAGAGTGGTGGGAGTGGGGGCGGGGAGGGAGCGGATCGACAGCTTGAGCAGCTGTCAACTTAACATTGTAAATAACCAACCAAAAACGATCGCCGGGTTCATCTTGTTTTTGGCGTGAGAATAGTTTGGGCAGCGTGAGAGCGTGAGATTGAGAGTGAAAGCGTGTGTCACACGCCAGATGCGTGAGAGTTGGCAACCCTGATGTACAGTGGGCTCACAGGAAGGGGGGGGGGCAAGAGCTCCAACAAGCCATGTAGGACAGAGAGTGAATACACATACTATACAGAGATGCTGTATGAGAAACCAATGTGAGTTTGGGAAATTGCACAATGTAAATGTATTCTAGTAGACCTCAGCAATGGAATTATGATCAGTCAAAATGGCCATGACATGGGACCTTTAAAACATCAGATGTGTTTATATTCTCTAACAAAAACACAAGCAGTGTGTTTCAATTCAGTCCATTAAGTAGAACCCACATAGGGATACATCCTTAAAATCAACACCTACAGTAGATGAGCAATGTTGACAGTGTGCCTGGCCTGAATAATAATGTAACTACAGTAGGAGAGAAAAAAAGAGAATTGAATGGTCAAAGACTGCTTAGACAGAAAGGATTACCTATACAAGACGGCAGGAGGTTGTCCCATGCCCTTCTATCCCCAGTCATGCACTTGAGTATGCCACTGCCGTGCAGGGTGTAACCTTGGTCACACCCGAATGTGATAGCACTTCCAGCGAAGTGACCCTGGTCAGTGACTTTGAAGCCAAACTGCGGCACACCTGGATCATCGCAGTGGGAGAGCTCAAAGCCTGGATGAGAAACATTGAGAGGCACAAGAGAAGGTCATAAGGCAGGATAAGAATATGAGTTCTGGCAAGCCATTTTGTGAACCAGTGCCAAATTCCTTTTTATCTAGAGAATGGGGTTGTCTTGCTTGTTAACAGAAAGCTGGTCATATTTCAAATATTTGGTGAACATCTCTCGATAACCTAAAAGAAAAGAAGAAAATGATTAAACATAGAATCAATGTCCAGTCTTACATTGTTATTATATTACGTAGCAGTAAAATGTTCCATTTGGAAAACAGCACAAGTAAATGTTCACAATCAAATGTTTGATTGAATGCCGGCAGTTACGATTGAGAAACAGCCCATCCATTCGTAACACTTACACAAAATAAATGAAATGTACAAGTCACAAACAAGACAAGGTGTTGCAATAACTCTTAAGATGGCCATGTTTGAACTCTACCACGTTATATGTATTCCTCTCTTCCAGATACTAAATGCAAGTGTTCTGATATGCAGCAACAGTGTCCGCACATAAAGCCAGCAGGGCTGATTTACGGCCTCTTCTCACAGCGAGGTCCATGCCCATGCCAGATGTTATGGCAGCATTACAAGTGTCATGCCCAGTATAAATCTCCTGCAGTTACTGCTCACATTTAGAAAATTACCTCTGCACTTCTGGTAGAAGAGTCCTGAAAACATGATCAGGTTTCATGTTGAGACTAGATTTAAGTTGCCCATATCCCACCTTCTCCTTGCCCTATTGCTTTGCTCACATCACTCAGACCTCTCCACATTTCAAAGGGCTATTCATTCTGGATGAAAAGACCAAGTGAAGACTTCACTTTGAGGTGGATATAGTGTTTGTATGCTGCCATTTACCTTGTGCACGTCTCTGGAAACAAATCTGAAATTATATCTAATTATGTGCTATTTAATTATGGCTAATTTTGTAACTCAAAAGGCTCTTCCGAACTAATTGTTGTTGCATTAAGATGCTGATGGCAACTTAATTACTTGTTGTAAATGGCTACACATAGCTGATTAATGTATATTTTATTATTATTTTTGGCAGGCCTGTCAGGCTGCAAAACCAAAACCATGATTAATGCTGAGCTGCACTCTATTGTAAAAAAGTGTTATTGGAACTGTAGTACAGCAGTTCGTACCTGGCACATTTGGTGTAATTATCACAGAGTGAAAATTGCCAGTTTGGGCCTCGTTACTGCAAGTTTGCTTAAAACGTATTCCCTTTCATTTTATTCAAGTCAAAACTGCAGTGTGACCGTTTCTATTCTAACTAACTGTGTTGAATTCTACCTTATAAGAACAGCTGGTAGCCAAAACGAATTTACAGAGCTCAAATGCAGGTGAAACAGAAAAACACTTTAAATTGGAGTGCAAAATGCAGTATAACCAAAACATTATCCCGTCACAGTAATACATTAGAAACAGTTAGCAACAATACACAGTCAGCAAGCCAATTAGGGGGAGAAGCAAAACTCATCTATTACTGGCCCACTTATAGCAATGATCCAAACGTTCAATACACATGCACACACAAACTCACTGGTTTCAAACAACCCAAACAATAATTCACCGGCTTTAACAAGGCACAGTTAGGCTGGCTTGGACGCTAATTGCAGGAATAGAGCGCAAAGGAAAAGGGAGAAACTGGATTCACATAGAGAGAGGGAGAGGGAGGGGTGAAAAGAAAAGAAGAGAAATGTCCTGCAGGAATGGCGTGGAAACACCATGCTGTGTTTAATGGATACCCTGACAGTGAATGACAGTGAGGGTCAATTAAAACTTCCTTTAAAATGCTGCTCTTTGAGATGGCAGGCTCCTGAAGTAGAGCTACATTCATCCACTTGGAAAAAGCTTTAGGGCCCTCCTCTCCCAGGGAAAGGAGCAGTGACTTACTTTGGTATATGAGCTGGAACCCCGCTGCAGTTGCCTCCTGGTCAGAGTAGAACTCCAGCCACAGATAGTTGGAGGTGGTGGTGAGGGACAGACCTTGCATCAGCGTGCCAGTGTACGAGCCAAGGAGTGCGGCGGCCCCGTCCTTACCATCATATGCCTGATCAGAGACAAAGAAGAAGAAGAACATGATGGAGAGCTCTGCTGCACACTGAGGATTAAATCCCCATAATTAAGTAGAATGATAATATTAGGAATTAATTATTCATACTTAGGAAAGAGAGCCACAATTAAAAAGAAGCTATTAGTAGTGTATATCCTCTTTTATATGGCACATCTATTGCAAAACCAATAACCTAAATGAGATGTCAAATTTAGATTGGAGGGATGTTTCTTCCCATTGATCTGATACTGTGCATCTGTACAGCTTATAAAGCAGATGGGATTCATGATGTAAAACAAGTAGGGCTGTCAAGTTAACGCACATTTTTTTCAACGCCACTAATTATTTTAACGTGCGATTAACGCATGTGTATTTGTCCTTGGCACGCCCCGTAGTTTCAGAGCCCAAAGGCTTGACGTTGTTGTTGTTGTTGTTAGTTGGATGGTGGGAGATTCTAGCGAGAGATATGGATACAAAAAAAGGTGTTTTAAACAGCAAGCCAAGCACACAGCTGATGCTGACAGCCCCGCTCCTGCCGCTCGCTTGTGGCAGACCACGCTTGAACGTTTGCCGGGGAGACGCCTGGACAACTACAGCGATAGCTAAATGGGTGGCTACAGCTTAACGTTGTGGAGGACGAGGGGCTGCGTTAGATCATTCAGATCGCATCCAACGTGTCGACTGCACATCACAGCGCATTATTTTGACCCACAGTGGGAACTTCAGTCTCATGCTTTGACTGAAGATGAAGACAGAGGAGCGCCATTTCGCCGACAACTGTAAACAGGCTTGTCTGTTTGAGCAACTGGCTCAGTGCAGAGAAGTACACAGGGTTGAGAGAGAGAGAGAGAGAGAGAGAGAGAGAGAGAGAGAGAGAGAGAG
>CALSBZ010001824.1:407874-472052 GCA_943591055.1 Gobionotothen gibberifrons | reverse complement strand
AAAAGCTTGTAAATAAAATAAATGTGTACATCAATTAACAAATTGGCCTGTGACTGACAATAATGATCAAGCCAAATAGATTCATTATGTGATGACATTAGGCAGCCTATATACCAAGTTTAGCAACACTGTGTGTCGTGCGAATGACTATGTTTTTAATTCTGTCACACAGTATGTCAGATTATGTTCAACTATTATTGCAGTACAGGGTGAGGTCTGCTCTTGCCTATATGCAAATAGAGAATGACAGTTAAGCTACAGAGGTCTATTGACGTCATACTGCATTTACGCAACATGAAATGGCATTTCTATTTTTGAAATCAGTTACGTTTCTAGGCCACAATCATACAAAAGAAAATGCTGACAGAACCTTTGATGTTAATACAATCATCACAACAAAGGTAGGTCTTGGGTTGCATACATAATAGGAGAGCAAGTTTTCCAAAGTAAGAGATTTACTTCTAGACTTTTTATTTATTTAAAAATAACCGTTCACTTGTGAATACCCAAAAATAAGGAAAATATAATACATGACACAGAAAGAGACACATTTCAGACTACAGCAAAGGCGGTTTTTATAACATGACACAAAAGAAAATGGGGATATTTGTCAGTTTCTGTCTGAATAACCTTAATAGAGTTGTTGCTTCCTCTGGTGTTAAAGAAAACAAGGTTTAATTTCAACGCTATCTCTTTTGTGTTATATTATTATTAGATATTTAAGCAAGTCACCAACAAAGAATTTTAAAAGCAGATGTTCTATTATAGGTGATGAGGATGAGTACGGGGCATGGTGAGAAAGAGGTGGGGTTATGACCTCAGTGAATCTGTACAAAAACACGACCTCCTGTCGATGCATGTGTTGGACTGCCACCTCTAGTTTTCATTCAAATGTTTTTATGCATCGGGTTTTCTCCTGTTTGAACTGTAGTGCCAACTCCCTCTTAATCTTCAGCGATTGCAAGCTGCAAAGAGGTGCCCCTGTTCCCCTGTCATTCCAGGACTACCATTTGGATATTTTCCAAGTAGGATTGCTTGTGAAGCACTATAAATATGCTGACTTTCAAAAATTGACTGGCGACAGTTGTGTAAGCAGTTATCAGGTCATTGGATGGCTGGCTATTCTGAGGATACCGTTTTGGGCTTTTCAATAGATTTAGGACAGATGGAAAAGGAAAAGAAAGATGGGAAGGTGTGCAGAAAAGGGCCACAGGTTGGATTTCATTCTAAACTTGGATTACCAGAATCTAAATCTCTATCTCTTACTTTGGCTGTAACCCAACAATGTGCATTGAACATGTAAGCAATAATATGTGGGAGCCATTGGAAGACGGCTATGGTCAGTATGTTTATTAATCTATTCTTAGAAATGAATCATCGGAAACTAACATTTAGATACAAAATAAATAGCTTGAGCTACTTGAATCCAACTGTGGCCATACATATATGTTGTATTATATTGTATATATTTTTTAAAGGATGTCCTAATTCAGACCATATATTTATAGAGATACAACATGCTTTCTCTTTGTTCAATTTTGTAGGTGTCCTGGTACTAATGCAGTTCAGTTGTTTCAGGTGACTGACATGTCAGCAAACATTACCCTGTTCATTGTGGGATGTCTTGCCTCAGTGACTGGAAGGCCAGCATGAAGTGCATTTAAAAAGGTGCAGCACCCAATGTAAAATTAATGTAAAATTGCACCCACTGCAGAATCCAAAAGCACTACATACCCACACTCTCAGCAAAACAAATGAACAGTGTAACCCAGTTACACTATATGTTTATTATCATTATTAATAACGTGTATTAAACCCAGGCAGGGTTAAGGCCTCCTTAAGTTAGATAATGTATAAAGCACTGCTGGTTTTGGCCTCTAGGGTGGAGGAATTAGTTGGAAAAAAGAAGGCATTATATTTTAAATACTATGGAGTGAATTAAGCGAAAGAAACAAATTGACCTATATATATTATTTGCTAATTTATGAGTATGTTTTTGTATATTAAATGCTTCAAGATATCCATTAAATATATAGGGAATGGGATTCAGTGTGTTGTGCCTCCGTTTATTCACAACAGCCCTACTCTGTAAGACCAATTTTACAAATGAACTAGGCTGGGTTTCCCCAAAGCATTGCAGCAATACGATATGTGCTAAATTGCAATTGAAGAAGCTAATATGATCTTACTGTTATTGCTTTTCAATAGCCTCATCAACCAAGGAAAAATGCACTTGAGAGTGGAACATAATAAGACAAAAGGCACTTGTGGTCTGCTTTCAGTCAATAATACAGACATAATAACAAACTCTGTCTTATGAATCACATCTGAGTGACAAGGGTAATGGGGCTAGTGCATACAATCGCGAACATACATCACAATACGTCTAGAGTGTTCTTCTATTGGATTTTTCAAAGACTACCACTGCATGTATAATGATGTGGAGCAGGAAATAAAAAAAATAAAAACCCTAAGGGCAGAGGAATTTACCCTCTATTATGTACCTCTAAGAGCTAATAGTTTTCTTTCCTCACCAAGATTGTCTTGGTCAGTATGTGCACTTTAAGACAACCTTTCTCCACAAGCAAACACCTGTTGTGCCTGACAAAGGGCATGACAGTGCAAGAACACCCTTTGATAGCAAAACAGTGCATTTAGGGAGGGGAACTGAGTGCAGGTTACTCCTTGTCCATTGTTGTCATGTTGCATTTGACTGTTTGCTATTTAGTGTTTGTATTTTTTAGCATTAGCAGAGTTTAGAGCAAATCATTCAATAAGCTGCAATGACTCATTTTAGCTTTGACTTTACCCAGGAGCCTTTCCTCCCACAGGCCAAAGGGCCTTGCAAACAATAAGGTTATTACAAGTACTGCTCAACCTGAAGATAACATGAGATTGACCTTTTGTTCCATTCTGAATGAGCAATATTTTTAAATTCTGTAATCTTACTCTTGAATTGTTATCCCATTAGCTAAACTAAACATGCATTGTTTAATCCTGAACACTTACGCTCATTGAGGTAGCTTGTTGTGATAATACTGTGGCTTTTATTATGTAATTAACCTAATTATCACATCAGTTAGGTGTGATGTATTATGTATACAGTGTATATTGCAAAACACTATGTGTGTACTATCCCAAAAATGATGTGCATTCCTATCTACCTCAATGTAATGTTTCGCAGTGCATGCAGGCAATAGTCTCACCTTCATAAAGTATCTTGAAGCCGCTGTTTGATCGACTGTTGTCGGTGGTGAAAAGCAGATACAGAAAGCTACTGCTACTAAACAGGAACTGAGGGACCTGGGTTCCATTGAATGAGCCAATCAGAGGAGACAGCAGGTTAGGACCGTCATGCACTTCCAGGAAGTCATAACTGAGCTCAGTTTGAAACCTTAAAAGTAAAAAAGAGCAGAGAGAGGTAATTGAAGAGTTATTTGTATTACCATTAGGTCGGTTAGAGACAAAAACATTTTAATCTCGAGGAAATAAATGAAAAGAAATAGCCTACGCAAAAAGTGTTATTATTGCAATAGTATTACATTAATGACTTTTTGGGAAATCTGACATGATATGGATTGTCACCTTAAGAACTCTATAACATCAGAGAAGGGACATCAGCATGGAGTTGTACTCCCGATCAATATTGTTGGAAAAATACTTTCAGATGATTTCAGTAAGAGAAAAAGCCACGCCTTTCTATGTAAGTAATGCAAGTAGCTTTAAAAAGAAGCTGCATAAAGTACATACTTTGGCTCATTTAAAGTAAAGACCTGATTTTTTAGAAGCTAGGTCCAGGAACGCATTTCACATTTTAGGGCTTATTTTTTTAACCAAAGGCTTCCAGGGCTAGAGATATGCCTTCTGTGTTGTGCATGTGATGCAAATGAATGTTTGTAGTATGTATATTATATGCAGGTATGTTTTAAGTTTAGTATAGTAGTACTCACATGCAGTACAGTATGTGGATTTACTAAGGAATCGTGTCTCAGTCTTTGTCTTAGTGTGAGTGTATCTTTGTTTTCATGGATGAGTTGTTTGCCAAAAACCATACGAACCTGTCGAAGCTGATCTTGATGGAGCTGCCAGGCTCAGCCTCAATGACCCACTCACAACTCAGAGAGTCTTTGTAGTAGCCCGGCCACCCCGGGGAAAGAAGGACTCCAGACGGCCCTGAGTAGTGGCCCCCGCAAGGAGCTGGAGGAGCACAGAGATGGAAGAAAGAGGGGAAGAAAGGAAAGCAAAAAGATATAGATCAAAGACGTAAAAAGGTATAAGTGGAGAGGAGATAACGTTTTAAAGATAACTCAGCGTTTAGTACCTAACTTAAAAAGGAAAAATAAATATAGGATGATTCCCTTAATGTTAGATTCCTCTTCTAACTCAGAAGTTGACAAATCTTTCCACCAACCACACAATGATTTGCTTATTCATTTCAATACCTTCACATTTGGGAATGAGTCCACTCCACATCCCCTTGCCTTCCTCCAGATGGCATGTGATGGTGTCAGCCCCCTGCGTCTTGATGAAGCCCTCCTCACAAACCACTGAGATGGAGCTGCCCAGTTGGAAACTGTCCCCAAAGCGTCTGGCGTTCAGCGGTATGCCAGGGTCAGGGCACTCGTTACGCCCAAAAGCTGGTAATGAGTAGAAAGAGAACAAGATCCAGTGACAAATGTTCTTGTGTGAATGAGAAATGGGGTCTTTGAGGAGTCTGTAGATAAGGGAAATGGATGTTTCTATCCTTAGGAGAGAAAAAACAGACGTCTGCTCTGTACACCTGAGGGTGACAATAGCTTCTGTCTTTAAAGCTTGCTGTGCCTCTCCAGGAGTAAAGATTTACAACGGTGTTGCGTAAAGGAATGAGGAACAAGAGTTAGGAAGTGTATGAACGATCCTAAATGTTGTTTTTTGTTTTGTTAAAGCATGTTAACTTCATTTGGGGAGTGATGTAATAGCATTTATCTTTAAAGCTTTAGCATTAATTAAAGGACAAGTGTATGCTTTGTGAATGAGAACGTGTGAATTCACACAAATAACTGAAACTAATTAACTTCATCCTAATGTCATTTACCATAAATAAGATAAAACTATTAATTCACACTTTACTCTGGATTATTATATTTTCTTTGGTTAGCTTTAAGACAGTCCTGTCCGGATGTTTGCAAAGTGAAATGTACCCTAATCCCTAACCATGAAAGGGAAATGGAGGATGAAATGCTTTGCTAGGACTAAATGGGTCTGAATGAAATGGATAGAACAGGTCCTTACTGCTATAGGTGATGTTAAATCCTCGCCCAGACATAGAGTGATCAGCCTGAAACTCCAGCTGCAGCACGTTGCTGTTGGACGTCAGGTGGGAAGGAACTTCGGCCCCTGAGAAGCGTCCTAGTATTGTTGCTCCTGACTGGTCTCCATCTTTGATAGTGAGGAAGTCGTAGGGAGGCTCCAGGTCAAAGTCATTGAAGGCCAGGTGAATCCTGGAGCCGAGCTCAGAGATAATGAGCCACACACAGTTGAGGTTGTTTCCATAGCCCTCCGGGTAGTCAGGAGACAGCACCGTCCCCATGGGAACGGTGAAGTTGGAAAAGCAGGGGACTGTGTGTTAAAGAGGAAAAAAAACATCTTAGAAATCATTTAAAACTCAAATATCCCAGATGAGGCCGTTTGTTTTATAGCTTCTATCACTGGTCACTTGACAATGTACACTGTGCCTTCTGCAATGACAGGGTCCGGCAAAAAGATAAGTATAGAACAATGTCAGCGCTGTAAAACTAGCTCAGCAATCAGATGACAGCTCTGCTCCCATGGGTGCTGAGCACTATGAGAAACATGGAACTATAAGGCAGATGGATCAGAAGAGTCAGTGTACAAATATACAGACAAATAGCAATATAGGGGCACAGGAATACTGCAGTGTCCCAATGGAACTGAAACTAGAATTGTGTTACGGATATGGGTTAGGTGTTATTTAACTCATAGAAGGAGTGCAAGTTGTTTGAGAAAGGACAATATACAATGCAGGTTTTCTTTCTCCTGGGTATTTGAATAACACTACAGTATTCCACTCCATACCCTACTTTCTTCTCTAACAAACCCACCCTACATAACAAGGCAACCATATCCTATCAATTTCCCATTTTATATTATTGCTGTTTAAATCAAATGCACTGCACGGTCATTTAATAACACTGTGATTCATCCTCCAATAAGTTAGTGTCATTGTGAACTTTCCAAGCCTATAAGTAATTGCTTCATTTGCTGTCCTGGAAAAAGAATGCATGTATTGGGCTCACATATGCAGATGGGGATATTAGCCGACCACTGATTGTTGTTCTGGCAGGTTATCATCTTCTCGCCGATCAGCTCGAATCCAAATTGGCATTCAAAGCGCAGAACATTTCCGTTTAGAAAGCCACTTCCCTCTTGGTAACCGTACAGAGGTGTACCAGGGTCACCACAGCTCTCTTTGTCAATTTCTGTGGGAGATGGGGGTAGTGTAGAGAATGGGGGAAAAGTATTAAGTCAAGCTGAGTACTTTTCAGAGGTTTTCAAACATTATCTATAAAGGTCCAGGTGGAAAGCCGGAGGGGGGGGCAGACAGACAGGCAGATAGGACAGAAAGGCAAACAGGAAAATGGATATGTTGCTTTACTGAAAGAGACAGTCCCAGACAGAGGCATGAAAACAGACAGGGACAGATGATATCAGCACTAAAGTCTGTGTACCTTTATAGTTGATCTTGAAGCCAATCGAGCCTACACTCTCATCAGACTGGAGATGGAGCCACATCTGATGGGACATGCTGACAATCAGGTCCGGGACAAAGCTCCCAGTCAGCCTGCAGAAAGGGCAACAAAAAGTCACTATGGTATCAAAACCCGCTCTGAAACATCATGTGACAAGGAGTAAATATAACATGTGTCCTAAGTCATGTATAATGTATTGAAACAAAAAGAGAACAGACTGTAATTAAAGGGCATTACAGGGTTTACAAAGCAAGTCTTCATTGAAATGGTGCAGTCATTACATTCAAATAGAGGTGATCAGCATATCATGGCTTCAAAACATTATGAAAACAAATGTAGATCTAGAGAGCTATGAAACGAATTTAACCAAATGAGCAATATCAAAGTTCAATATATTTCCAATGGAGCCATTTATTTGGTACTTACACTTGTATTATCGTTTTAGAATCACCTACTTCCCCTCCATCTCCGATTGTTAGTGAATCATACCCAATTTCTAGGTCGAACTCTTCAAAGTTGATCTGAATAACCTGAAATGAAATAAAAAGATAACTTGTATCCCCTGTCCTTTGATATGAGTTATGATGAAGCATGGCAGTGCATGTGAACTTAAAGAAACATTCTGTCTGATATCCTACAGTGAGGATGGTTTGTGTGTTTACGGAGACTGACATTGTTGCCCTGACAGATAAATCATTTTAATTACAAATGATGCGCACGCTTTGTTACTAAAGTAATACCAGCAGTTTTCAGAAAATTCTTAACATGGCTGTTTATTCCCATGACTTGCAATTACTGAGAGACTTCTGGGGGTTTCCTGGTGACTGTTTCATTTTGGCAAAAATACCGAAATCTTTTTGATCAAAAACCAAAACGTAAGACTTCCTACTTATTGTTTATTCAGATAGCTGCACACTATAGCCTACATGCTGCTACTGGTAGCAAAATCACTCATGTCTTTGAAATAAAAATGGAAGACAAACACAAGAATTAACTTGCATTAAATGTGAGTGTTTATAGATGAAGACAAATGCCCTCGTTCATGACATACACCCCTACAAACAAAAGATACCATCAACACAATATGGAAACTGACAGCAGCATCTCTTCACATTACTTTTGAGTACAAATCAAATGCTAAAAACCAATGCTGGCAGGCAAATCTAAGAATCTAAAATGTTTAATTTCCTGTCTGCATTCACCCTTGAGATATCCTCGTCAGCTGTCACTGGTTCTGATCTTTTCTCCCTTAACAAATGTTCATCACGAAACATGACATATTCACTGATCAAGCTGGCAACAGCCTTTTACACTTATAATGTTTATGTCTGCTGTAATAAAATATAGCAATATTATCTCAACCTACACTTTGCCGACATGGGTGAGTGATGAAAGAAAGGATGCTGGAATGACGGGTGTCACATCTGTTAATGACAAACATATGATGGCTGCTTGCTCATCCTTAACATCCCTTTCCCAGGCCATTGGGAGGACAATGCCAGCACAATATCCATGTATAACAGCCTCATTACAATACGTGCATAAGCATAATTGCCATAATAACACTAATGGACCAAGCTTCAGTGCCAAGTCAATGGGGTGTTTGCCTAGGCGAGGGCACGGTGGCACAAAGCTGTGGCACATGCCAGTCCTAGTGAGTCTGAGTGAGTGTAAGCTGGATAGTTATTGTTAAGTAGAAGAATAACACTTAGTTACACCCCTGTGTGAATGACACCCTGGAATAACAATAGAGACGGAAATGAATGTAGGAGAGCAGTAATGACCATTACGAAAACAGCTTTGACCTCTTCACTTTGGGAAAAAGCTGATTTCATTCAATCATTATTTCTCTCCATTTCTGTTTCCCAAAATGAATAAAGCAAATGGCTCGACTGCCAATAGTGGAGTATAGTGCTAAAATGCAATCCATTGCAGCTAGGTAAATTAATGAGGGACAGTGACTGTGAGGGACAGTGAACTTAAGTCAAAACCCATGCATATTCTATGTAACCTTTTACTACCTTGGAAAATAGATGCATACATAAATATGTATCCAGAAGGTTATGCCCAGACAAATGCTCTACACTGAAAGGAGGAAAGCAGGGTATCTACACACATGTTTCTGCAGACCCTGTACAAGAACAGATTTAATGACTCTAAAGACTTTTCTACACCTCTGAAATGAAAAAAGTAAATTACTTCAGCAAAAGGAATCGACTAGGCTGCAGTAAACACTGTTATTGAGTGTTATTGAATTTGAATAACTGGAATATTTGACTTTGTTTTGTAGTAGTAGTACCTTGTTTGGATCGCTGGCTGTGATGATCCACACACATTGGGAGTTACTCTCATACTGAATAGGAAAGTTAGGAGATGTAAAAGTCCCAGAGGGTCCTTGTAGATTCGACCCACACGTTTTCACTGCAACGGCATAAAGATAAACATAAGGAGACAGACAATAAACATATGAAGTTATAAGGCATTTAAAAGATCTTTGATTATTCAGATACACATACAGTATTTGTATATACATCATTTAGTAGGTAAATCCACATGAATATGCTCAGAAGGCAGAGTTATAACTCCTCCATTGTGATATGACAGACTTTTAATGTATTGTTTGCACAAGTAGAGAGAATGTGTATTAGCTGCATTTCCATTAATCAAATTCTAAAAGGTCCTACAGGTATTATGAAACAGAAAAACAGAGCATTTTGGAAGGTAAAATTAGAGTGGTACAGCAAAGGCTCTCATACATAATTAACACAAATGAACTTTCCTCTATCCGCATAGAGCCTATATCCAGAGGCACTGCCTTAATCAAACTGTTTTATTAGCTCTTCAGACGCCCCGCTCACCCTTGCAGATGGGTCTGTGGTCGCTCCAAGCAGCGAAGACTTCTGCCACGCGCTGGCAGGTAATCGTTTTGGAACCCTGCAGCACATGGTCTTCATCACAGGTAAATTGAGCAGTTGCTCCAATGCTGAGAAGATAACAAACACTATCAATGCCTGAAAGAGCAAATCAATTGCTACAAATTACTCCAGAAGAAATATCAAATTCATGATTTAACTAATGTCATCATAACAGGTTTACATCGCACTATTCCTCAATACTATATATCATATTCAGTAGACACAGGTCAAATTTCTTAATTCATTCATTCATTATTCTCAGTCTCCAAATATACAGCATAAATGTCCGAGTGAAATAATGATAATAATAATGAGTTTCACATGAACTGAGAAACACCTTAATTATGTTCATTTGATTGCTGGACATTTCATATATTGCCGGATAGACCTAATAGTAGAGAGTTATCTTAGACATAGAGAGTGTATACTTCTGTAAACAACTAAACATATACTCAGTTTTACAGGGACCTGAGAGTTGATTTAACTGTGGCATGAAGCTGCCTTCTGCCCAACATATCAGATTATTAAGTCTGCAATATGTCAAAGACAATAATCAAAAAGTCACGTGGACCTTTATTCTGTGCTGAGAAGTGCTGCTGAGAAGTGCATAAAATACAAGCAGCAAGAAGATTATCTATGACCCTGGCAAATAGATCAGAGACTCCATAATGAATTGGAATATTGTAAATCTTCAAAACTGATGCAGGTTTCCCTAACAAGATTACAACTGTGTTTGTTTAAACCGTTTTTGGAGATTTAACAGAATGTGACAGCAATAATTGAAATATGCTGCATTTCCTAACACTGAAATTGGATGGAGAGCCCTTCTCAACTATCCCACCAACTGAGCAGCATCTCTTCAGCTGCTGGAGCACCAACTCACCTGAAGTTGGAGCCAGTGCGTTTGCCATTCTCCGACTCCCCTGGGTCGGGGCAGTAATTAGACACCTGTTTGAATCCTCCCTCATTCACTGAGAGAGAAAGAGAAGAACCAAGAATGCTGTGAGAAAGACACTTTAGTTTGCCGAGCTCTGTACTTACAGAAAACACCCAGAACGTTGTGGTCTTATCCGGTAACATCTTTGGTTCCAGGAATGACATCTGTTTGCCATACAGTGATTTGTTTGTGGTGGCTGCCATAATTTTAACATTGGCCACCACATATTGATTTTAAATTGTTTCGTTATTTAAAAAGGGTGAAATCATGTTTGATTGTAAAGCTGCACGCAGGGCATCGATTTGCTCAGTCCCTCCTTTCCCACTTTCACAAACACATTGAAAACGGACTGTTTGTGAAAAGCAATGCAAACTCTGAATCAAAACATGCTTATGCACAAGAGAAAGGATTGTTGTTGGCTATTGCTGGCGGGGAAAATAAGTCGGCTGGCTGAATTGATCTGGATTTCATGAATTGTTAGTATCATGAACACAAAAACAATTCCAGAACTGATGCATTGTAGGTGACTGATGCGTTATATGAATCTATCTTCTTAACCCATCGCTTTCAATTTGACACCCTATTTCTCATATTATCTATAAGCAGTAGTATGAAGTGCCTAGCTAGTAAATATTGCAATAAGTCCATTTTAGCTTCTACCACAAATAGAATCTTATTCTATGGGGAAGACTGCCAGCCCACACGGTCACAGAGTTTGGCTTGCCAGTCATTTGGTAGCGCTGATGTGGATACACATGTGCTTTGTGATATCAGCTTGAGTCCCCAGGGTAAATGCTACTCTTACCTGAGCTACACAAAATAAAAGGAAATATATCTGGGCCCAAAAGGGACTAAGAGGATTAACTATCAATTGCAGAAGCTACAACTATCACTCAGTGAGACTCTCCTTACATAATAAAAGTTGAAGTGCACTACATAAGGCCTTGTAGATATTCTTATGAATAGAGTATAGCCTTTGAGAGTAGAGAAGTGGCTAAGAAGAAATAAAAAAGCTCAGCTACTGTATGTTGTGACTTTTAACAAGCTCCCCCTCACATTAGGATCTGTAAATCAAACACTGCATGAAGTGGAAATTAATATCATGAAATATGTAGGACCATTATTATGGTTCAGGTGTGTTGTAGAATTAGCAATAAGACATCGACCCACACACACAAAGGCACTTGGTTTTTTCCTTAACATTGTTCAGGAAGTTCATTAGCTTTGAAGTTAATTGTTGCAGGTTATGAAACAGGGTTCAATGATATGCAATAAACCCACAAGGCACATGAAGTATATCTTTATAGTGTTTTAAATGATATACAGTATTGCCTCAGAAAAGATTAACGGGTTCTGCATTATTCATGTCTCCATGCAAGGCGAATCTATGACACATAAGGTAATAAAGATTACAACCTGTTATCATTGAAGTGTATAGCACACAGTGGAGTGAGAGGGAATTGTGTTGCAGGATAATGTTAATGACAGAGCTCCTCAAGCAATTAGAATGCATTCACTTTGGTCTGAAGAGTATACAAATCATCTGACAAGTGAGTGGTCACTCAACCTTGACTACCGCTGTGTGTTTAGTTCACACAGTGCATGAACATAAGACAATCTGATGTGCTGCTGAAAGAGTAGAGAAACACTAGAGCTGATCGAATTAAGCATTGTTGATTCAAAATACATAACTAGGCCTGACCGAGCTGAGTGTCAGGACAGGAAGTCTGTTACATGAGCGGAAATAGGTCATCAGAAAGAAAAAGAGACTGCACCTCTGCAAAATCTAGTACTGTAGCTTAATTTCTTCACCAAATGATGCAGCAAAGAAAATAGACAAGAAACAAACAAAGACCCAGAGCACAAGCCCTACATAAACAAAAAATCCAAACAATGAAAACAGTTGCATAAGAAAAATAAAAGACTTACTCAAAGACAGTTTGTTAGTGTTGTCCTTTCCTGGTAATAATTTTACCCCTCTGGATTTAAGCTCTCCAGAGCTTTTCACTGGTCGAGAGCAATAGAAAGAGTTCATTAGATAAAAGAAGTTACAGTATTAGATGTGAGAAGATACAGTACAATGGTTTCTTTCTCTAGATTATAATTCCTATGAAGAACATCAACATTGATTGCTACTGGTGAGAATCTTTTTACAAAAGGAAATGAGTCCAATGGCTCTGATGCATTCCTAAGGGTTGCCCTGGCAATTCTATCAAACTTAAATTAGTTTCTCATGTTTGGTCATTTATACAACTCATACATATTAAACAGTGGATCAAAATTGATTGGTCAGAGCAGATTAAATGGTTAGAGCTTGTAGGGGGAAATGCTACGCTGAATTGAAGTGCAGCCAAAGGACTGCAATGCTACAGCCCAAGACAGTCTCATTAAACACAGTAAGAGCCATATTGCTCACAAAAGCCAGGTGATGCAAGTGGCAGTCATCATGTGTAATCATCAAAGCATAGCCAAAAGCAATAAATGATTTCTCAAGCAAAAACAAGGCTGTTTGAATTTGACAACATTTAGATAATACCTCTCCTGTGAACTACACTGTTGGTCAAATGGTTCATTCAACCCATTATTAACGTAATGCTCAAAAGCACTAATAAAACCTCGTAGTGCCTGTTGGTGCTTAAAAAACATGTGCCCTTTACATCATAATTACCAAACGCATATAGAAACTGCTTTACGACAACACAACCATGCACTGCAATAGGTGAGCAATACGATTTTTCATCTATTGATTTCATGTCTCCATTTACAATGAGTTCCACCATGTGTATGTTACTGAAGATTTTATAAAGCCTTTTATTGTGAGGTTGCAGGTTTCATATCTGGCTTGGTGCCAGGCGTGAAGCCTTTGTAGTATAGTGTATGCAGCACATACTGTGACTTTAAAGTCCTGCCAGAGAACAATGTCAGGGTAATGGATTATCGAGCTGCTGGAGCTGGGTTTCATAAGAGGAAAGCATATACAGTATTTATCTCTGAAATGTTTTTGATTAACAAGGCCCTTTGAAGTCAATGGTTTGAAGCAAAGAAGACCCTAATGCCCTCTACAGAGGGGGTATTAATCAAACTCTATAATATTCAGTTAACAAAAGATCAAAAACATGTTTTGCAATTACAGTGTGTTCTTCTTACGATGATCCCTTTATGCTTAAGGAGGGGGCCCTCTATTATGATGTGCAAATGAAGTAATCATGTCTTACCTTGATACTGGGCCCTGAAGCCTTTGTGGCGGTGGTTGCTTTCTGTCACGAAATGCAGCCGGAGCCAGTTTGTGTTGCTGATGATGGGTGCTGGAATATTCATTCCAGTTATCCTGAGTGTAAAGAGTCACAACATAAAGAAAACACATGTCATCGGTTTCAACTTTTACTCAACTAAAGAGCTTATTTGTCAATAGCATTCTTGTGTTGCCATAACCACCAACAAGAAAACAGGTAATTGGGTAAAATGAAGAAACCATGAATACAAACTTTGGAGAATATTATATGAACTTAGAAAGATGAGAAAAATGCATCCATGTATTTAGTATGACAGGATTTACAAGTATATGCACAAATTAGTGGTGAATAGTAACAAAGAGAAAGAATAAGCACGTTGTAATTGTGCTGTTGTTTAACATTGGCAGGGGTCAAAACTTGCCTGTGTGACTCAAGTCTGTGTGTCCTGACTACATCTGCTGTACCGTGTGTACTGGCGTTTCAGATGCAGCATCAGGGACCATTTATAATTGGGAGATTTAAAGCAGCCAGGGGCCTTTCTTGTTTGTATGGCTGACCAGCTATGGCTTTTTTCAATTGTCTTTCAATGCCAGCACCACACCCTGTCGTACCACGGTCAAGAGCACACAATGCCATTCTACAGTAGCTATCAAACAGAGACTGGGGACAGACTGAAAAAGAGTGGAGTGCAGTTGAGCCCAGTGTTCCCAAATCGGCTCAGTGGAATAAAAAACAATGTGTTAACTTGTTATTTTGCCTGTCTGAATGTGTGTGAGCGTAGTCGTGTTTAAGGTTTGTCTAATTTCTTTGGCATTTACTGCAGAGTCACCAAAGGGGCAGGCTGGAAGAAAATAAATGATCAAAGAAATGTGAAGGTGGCAGTGAGAAAGAGATAGGAAGAGAGTGATGACTTTTTCCCCTCAGTGGCCATTTCAGACATAGAAAAAACATTAGTAAGTCTATTTGACATTATGTCAACTAACCAATATTACTCCAGAGAAGGGAAATCAGACAGATTATAGGCTGTTGCATGCTTTACTTTTTGATTGTCTAGCAAACAAATTACCCTTTTTTTAATACTGATACTTTAATACTAATTATCCATCACAAGGATAGATGGCAGTTCCCAGTAAATAATTAATATGATATTTATTCTCGCACAAAAGTTTAACTTTTCTCTCATTGCTTCAATGTTAAAATGCTAATGATAGCAATAAACGGCAGAATGAGAAAGAGCAGCCCTAAGGTAGCCGGACTATTTAGGAAAAACTGCCTTCATGTTGCCTGTAGTGAGAGCAGCAAATTATCACAAGATTTCTGCTAGTAGTCTAAAGGAAAATGGATAGTGACAATAAAGCTGTAACCATCTGGATGTTTCATTGATGCTCAAGGCAGAGCAGGAGTGATCTTACGAATGTATGACCACCAGCAGACGTTAATATACTGTTTTCTCCATGGCAAAATATGGGAGTGGAAGTGAAACATGATCTGCCATGAACACTAAATGAAGGCTTGATGGCACTCTACAGACGAACAATGGGAACATGTGTGTCTATGTGAAGCAAACCATTCTATTTATTTAACAACAGTCTGTATATAAACTTACTACCCCTGATGTGACCTGAGAAATCGGCATCTAGTGTGCAAACATGTTCTCTTGCTTCTCAAGATGTCCTTATGTAAGCAAAAGGTAATGCAAAATAATTTAGATCTACTTTACAAAGTTGTACGTTTGTCACCAGTACTTGTCAATGTATCTGTCATGCCAAACAAAATAAATTAGTGGATAATAGGCTGCCTATTCCTTTTAAAACATTGAACAACTATTGAATGCTGTCTACTCTTTTCTCATTGGTCAAATTGATTCCTCTCATAATGCACCATTCCATCTCCGCAGACTCACTCAGGCTGTCCATTTGTTCCTTCAGAGATACAGTATGCAAAATGGCTTTTCAGAGATGACTTCCTAGCATGAGGGAAGTGTTTTTATGTGCTTGCTTTGATCAAAATCTGAGCATGGTTCCTATCATTTATTTGGGGCGTCTCAAGGACTAATGGTAGATTCTGACATTGGTTTGTGAGGCAAATCAGAGCTCTCATTACATTCTCTGAGTAAAATGGACTTGGAAAGGAAAGGATAAGGGGTTAACGGGAGCATGTCATCAAAATACCAATGCAACAAGTCTCAATGTGCAGATACTGTGGCCAAATGTGGCATTGAGGCCAGAGGGAGAAGTTGTGATCTCTAGTGACTCTACTTCATTTCACAGTGAAGTCAGTCATACGTAAAGTAGGTTAACCACAGATAATAAGTGATCAATTCCAATTTGACAGAAAAAGATAGGGCCAGGTGATTATTTATTTCCCTTTACCTTTCCCCAACCCGTTCAATCACTCTCAAACAGTCTTGAAGTGAAGATGCTGGGAAATTCAACAATAATTACATTTGGCTACAGAAACCACAAAAACCTAAACATTTAATAATAACTTTTTGAATAAATATGATGAAGTTGAATTTACATCTTACTGTTTGTGCGTTGGTCTTTTTATTCAAATTATCTATGGTATCTTTCACATTGTAAGTGTATAATGTAGTGATGGATTCACACTAGTCTGGTTCCGGTCTTGATTTGGTCTTGCCCTGCCTGGGTCTTGTCTTGGTCTTGGTACACTCCGATTTTGGTCAGGACTTGGACTTGGTTAAGGTGGTCTTGACTACAAAACTACTGGCCACTTTATTAGGTACACCTGTTCAACTGTTCATTAACACAAATAGCTCATCAGCCAATCACATGGCAATAACTAAATGCATTTAGGCATGTAAAGTGCCGGTGTGGCCGGTGAGTGTAAATTACTTTTATAATATATTTTGTGAAGGGATAAGCTCTATATCACTCCTCTAATTAGTCCCTCTTTAAAGGCAGTTCTGGGGTTTTACATGTACAGTGTGGTGCCTGTCTGCCAGTAGATTGACTTGTGAGAACAGTAAGCCTGTCACAGTATACCCAGTAGTTTCTTACAATAATTTCCCTGGTGTAATACCTGGGTCAATTGTCAATTCATCTTCCTTCAATCAAACATTGCATTCTTCACAGGCAGACTGCAGTAGAGGACGATAGCTTTTAGAGACATTTTGATGGCTCATATTTTGCCTGGGAAGATCAATAATAACTCCAAGGAAGAAGAAATTGAATCCAATACACATGGTATTAGAACCAAAAGTTGGAAATGTAGCCGCAGGGCTCCTCTTGCTCGAAACCTGCTTTGAATATTGTAATCTTTCTCTGACAACCATTTAGCCGGTCTGCTTGAATAGGGCTGTTCATATTCAGTAAACTAAACAAATATTGCCAGATTGCTTGGCGCATTAACAATTTATTCTTTAATCTCAGCTTCATTCGGATGTTTACAACATGCAGAGTAAATGTAATAGTACCCATTGAGAAAAGAATCTGCTAAGAAACTAAATGATGGAAAGGTAAATATGGAGAGGAAGCATAAAGACATTGTACAGAACATGTTGTGATCATATTCCATAGAATATAAGCAGAAAAGTGTATCAAATAACCGCATAGCCCTTCAGTCTTTTCAGGTTACGTGTCCTTATTTGAAATAATGAGTGATGTGTAATCTACAGCTTGTTGGTTTTGCCCTTTGCAAGCAGGGCTGTACAATCATATTAAAGGTCGGAAGAATAACAAAAAACTGTTTTCCTTGGTCCAGCTAGACTCCCAAGTTGGCATTCGTAAAAAGGAAACTGAGATTTGTTTTGTCTATTTTCACGGTGACTGATGTGTAGCCTCACATCAAGCTTCCCCAGCGTGACAACACTGGGATCAACAAACTCATTTGCAGAGAACTGATAGAAATCTTCAATTGATAAAAGGATACAAATTCCTGTCAGCAAAACATATTCCTTGCCCAAGAGTCTAGGCTTCTGAGTACTATTAGTTATAGTTTTCTTTAGCAGTCGTCATCAACCATCATCCCCTTTCAGCAAATTGGCTGGCAAAATTGGGCAGTTTAAAAGCTTACTTCATTTTATATGTTTTGGCTCGATCAAAAATCGTTTATAAATGTGCTATATAAATAAAACTTGATTTGATGATTTGATTTGATTTATAACAACAACTTAAATAGTCCAAATAAATTAAATATTGTAATATTCTTAGTATCTCCCATACAGTATATGTTGAACGTTATAGTTTGGCTTATCTTATTTTCCAGTATGAAAGTGAATCATTCTTTTAGGGATGACGTTTTTTTTAAATACAATATTACTTTTCTATCTTCATACTTTACATATTGTTTATCACTCTGTTTTACCGCAGGTTGAGAGAGGATAAGAAGTCAAGTTGGGACACACTTTAAGTCTATTTGCCTGAAAAAGGCTAAGAGGAGATGTTAAATCTGGCTGACTTTGAGGTTCCAGGCTGTCAATCATCGTTAAGCAGCTCTAAACCTCAAGGGTACATTGACAGTTTGCTTGTCTCTGCCTGCAGCTGGTGCTATATGTTAGGATGCTTCAAAGTTTAGCTGTCCATTGGCCTTGTTCACAGCGAGAGACACTCATAAAATAAAAGCGAGTGAGAGCAATGAAATGTCTTCAGAGCGAGAATTGTTCGCTCTGAATTGTGTTTGTTTGCTTGTCTGTTTGTTTACCTGGCTGAGTTGAAGCCTTCCCTCTCCGCTTCACTCTAGCTCACTGAGTCCCATTAGGATTGTTGGGCTTAAAACCAGAAGTCGGCCTGACAGCCTCCGACATTCGGTGTCATACAATAACATCTTGGAGATTCAAAGCATTCCAGTTATGCATAATGAGTGCTTACCTATACAACAACTTCAAATAAATGGTGTTACTTATTAAATTGCTTTGCCTGAATAAACACAATATGTGTCTTTTGTACCCTCTCCTTGGACACAGGACTGAAAAATAACCTAGTTGGAGCCGCCAGTTCACTCTTAAGGGTTAAAACTCAATACAAGTATATTGATTGATTCCATTGATTTATAAAAAAAAAAAATAGACATAGTAATATATATTAATGTTTTACTACTGTTAAATAATGCTGTGCATTTGCCAGTAAAAACTTTGAAAGACATTTGTTTTGAATCATTATTCGCAGTTCAACAGTCTCTCAACCGTGTAAAGATATTCCATGCAAAGAGAATTAATTAAGAAAAATAAATAAAATGCATAAAATGCATGGATTCTCTTAAATCCTGAAAAACAAGATATTACTAGACAACACATTTACCAGTGGGGCTTTGAGAGGCATTTCTGTCAGTGAAAGAGTTAATTTTGGAGAGAAGAGGATTACCTGATGGTGCGTCAAAACACATCAGTGTCATCACCATATCCTCTTTCTGTCAAACTCCTAAGCTACGTCAACATTCAATACTTAGCAGTCAACACCACACTCAGAGCACCTCTCCTTTGACTCCCCCTGTCTCTCACTGACACACTGTCTGTCTCTCTCTCCCCCTCTGACTCCGGGAGACAACTCTCAGGGACACCAAAGCTTGTACCTCAGTGATTGATTAGAGCTTCTTTCAGCCAATTACAATTAATGCCCGGCAGGATCATATAAACCTGGCAAATGCTCCCATTCGCTCGGGACATGGAAAAGATGGATAACATTAGCCTCAAGGTTGGGGGTCAAACCCATGTAATTGTTTCTTGTTTCAGTTGGGAGTACCTTCTACATCAAGCCTTTACAGGAATCCATCAAGTGTCTGAAGGCTGCTTTTTAAACAAAACTCTGTTCAAGATGTACTGTATAGGTCATGTGATATTTAATTTGACTTATCACACAGTCACGCATGCTGTTATTCAATTTGATTCGATCAGAAGCACAAGATATATTCAAAAGGTTCTCTGCACACAACTGTCCATGCAAACATAACATGCCAGCTGGCCTTTTCCAATACATGTGGCTAATTTTAGAGCGCTGCTCTTGTCAAATATCACGACTTCGTGCTCATGCATACACAGACCCTTTGTTTTTGTGCATGCTTCAAGATCACAGCAAGAAGGCCTCGTTATCCCAAGAACTGAGACACAGTCCTAAGGTGATACTGCCTTGTTTTATCAAGCTCACACCCTTCTT
Source organism: Gobionotothen gibberifrons (assembly GCA_943591055.1). Classification (NCBI taxonomy): domain Eukaryota; kingdom Metazoa; phylum Chordata; class Actinopteri; order Perciformes; family Nototheniidae; genus Gobionotothen; species Gobionotothen gibberifrons. Next base: position 452,108 of record CALSBZ010001824.1, on the reverse strand, counting down.
TGGAATAAATTAAGAGCTGCCGATACAGTAGCGCACTCTCTTGTGATCTGTAACATATAGACTCGACAGGTATTTATTCTCTCTACGAGCGTCCATAACCTTCTGTTTTTGTTATAAATAAACAACATCTTTAGATATGCAGGATTTTGATCACTATGGTGCCCATAAAAAGACGGATGTAGGTAAATCATTTATATTTTCAAACTGAATGTAATCTTATTGTTGGATAAAATAAATTGTTATAGTTTATTATTAACCATGCTGCTTGTTTTGCCATTGCTTTCGAATCGTCAAGCTCTTTATTGCAACACAGGCCATCAAATAAATTAAAGTGTTATCTGTTTGTATTTATTCCTCTTTTTCACACACGCCTACTATTTTGATGGAGTTCTTTTGTATGTTTTGGGTCCAGTTTGGGTTTGGACGTGCAGGTTTGGGGCTGTATGCTCATTGTAACACTATGTTATATTGGGTCACACGGATAAACACAAGTTCTTACTTAATTGTAACTTCAAATTGTCAATTGAAACTTTCTTGCTAGCGTCTCAGGATTATAAAATGTCTGGCCTACATTTGGTTTGGCAGCCCTGTCTGCTAAATGAATATAGGCCATGATTTACCAAGAGTATTTTTAGCATGTATATCACACAGGTTTAACAATAACAAGAAAACTATTGAGATAATTATCAACTGATGCATAACACATGTTATCTTCAGTTCAATCTAATCTTACTTTTATGCAATCCCTTATCAACACCATACAACATGCTCCAAAACAACTTGTGTCAGTGCTCTGCTTGTTAAATATAATCAATAAAAGAGCCACACTCTTTCTCACAGCTCAACTCACCAGATGCTTGCCGGTTCAGATCCTTCTACTTCAAGATAATCCGACTTCTCCTCCATCTGAAATTCAGTGAAAACCAGGGAGATGGTGTCCCCGGGATCTGCCAGGATGGTCCACTTACACTCCCCACTGCTGCCAAGGCCCCCAGCAGCTCCACCAGCACTGGTGGAATCACCGCTGGGGAAATCAAAGCTGGAGATGAGCCCGCTGGAGCCCCTCAGGGTGCCACCGCACGTGTCCTCCGCTGTCAGTCACCAAAGAGAAAAGCAAAAAGGTTATGTCAGAGTTAAAAATGTCAAAACAAGTGGCTTCAGGCATAAAACATTCATACCTGTCACTTCAAATAAATAAAAAACAGCAAAATACCAATTTGGAAGCTGATCTTAAAGCTGCAGCCATTTAAACACATCATTATACTGTATTATTATTATTTTAAACGCATGTTGTCGAGTCCAGTACCTACAGTTACTGTAGTTATGTTACTGTAATGTTGTGCTCTTTCCTCTCTTTTCCCTGATTTTGTCTCCTCCCTTTATCCAAGAGTCAGTAATTCCTCATTATGTCCTCCAAGCCCCCTAAAGTGTAAGGAAACAAACAAATGATGATAAACAGGGCTTGTGTTGTGAAATTGTATATGTTTTCCCTCCAATGTGGGAAGCTTGGCACGTCAGTTGAATGTTAATGCACTCAACCATAACAGTGGTTTGCTCTAATTCCCTCCACATCCCTTTTCCCCCCTTTCTCCCCCACCCTTTCTCCCCCCCCCCTCTTTCTCTCTCTCTCTCTCTCTCTCTATCTCTATCCCTCCCCTCCGAGCCCTCTCAGATCTTTCTACTATTAGTCACCATCCTCCCCTCTGCCCCTGTATCCGTTTTTTCTCCCTTAAGAATTCTAATGATGGCAGGGCTTTCACAGTTTTCACATCATTTAAGACTAATATGTGACACTCAGCTGGGCCAGCTGAAACCTTTGATGGCTCAGCGCTCCACTCAGGGCTGTCAGAGCTGCCAGCCTTGGAACTTTCCTGCATGCTGCATTACATGATTGGTCAAGGAACAAGGAAGCTGGTGTATGAAATTCAAAAGAAGATTAAGAAAAAAGAGGTGAAGATGGGAGAGCAGGAGCTGCTAGTTAGCTTGATCTATGTCCTTTGACACATTAGCTGAAGCGTAGCATCTGATCAAAGTCTTCATAGAAGGAGCAGAGATGTCATTGATACTGTGTGAGACATCAATGGCTGAACACACATATGATTTAGATCAAGGGCCGACTGGTTTGTCGACTACACCAAGGGCAGGATTGTATTTGTTGAATGCCTACAGCCTAGTAACAAGAGAAGCAAGTGTCAGTGATAGATTGTGTATCCTTAAAGCATTTAAGATGGCATAGAGTGCCAAAGAGATGTGTTGATTAAATTCCGAAAGGCTCAAATGTAACTTTCAAGTGTCTATTCAAGTCAAACCAAAGGTACCATATCACTTTTTAACCTTGATGACAGACAGTGGGGTAGCGCAAAGTGTCCTTGTGTCATTCAAGGCAAAGAAAGCAATAAAGGAGTGGAGGAAATGCATTAGATAATGAGGACGGAGAGAGTAGGAGAAGAGAGGAGACAAAAAAGTGGAATAGAAAGATGCAAAGGTGAGAGGTGAGTGTGAGTAAAAAAGGCAAAAGGATAGGAAATAAACGAGAGATAGACTGGAATTTTGCAAGAGACAAAGACAAGCAGGGATGGGATAGGAAAAAAAAGAAAATGTCAACAGGTCAAAGACAATCAAACAAGCATCTCTGCAGCCAAAACCCAAGCAAATGGTAGCAAATGTCCCTTTCCTAGGACCCTCTGGTTCATTTCACCCCTCTCCTACACGCAACACTTACGCTCCCATAACACCAGAATTCAACAATGACCACAAATGACTTGAAAAGTCAAGCTGTACTTTTCTAGAAACTAAAGACTAGCTTGAAGATCCAAAAAGTCATGATAATGTTTTGAGTATTTTGTGTATTCAAAATGAAATTTTACAATTTAAAAAACTAGATACAACATTTGATGAGTAGTGTTTCTATCAAACAGTATTAAAGTTCAAACACCCATACATTCTTCATTCTACTACATTTTACAGCATCTTTAAGTATACTTAAATACTGAGACATTGATTTCTAAAATACGCAAAAGTTGAACCTGGCAAAATTCACTACACCTAGATATTATTCATTATTTCAGCTATTATCTTGTCTCGAGAAAGACATTTAGTTAATTGCCCTGTGTGGAAATAAGGTAATAATGAATCAAAAACACTATTGCACACTACTTTTGAAACTTTCCAAGGTCTGGTAACAATTCTAATAAATTAATCACAGTATAAACTAAAGCAACAGAATTAGCTCATCCAGAATGCAGCGGCTCGGCTGGTCTTCAACCTTCCTAAATTCTCCCACACCACGCCGCTCCTCCGCTCCCTTCACTGGCTTCCAGTAACTGCTAGAATCCACTTCAGACACTGGTACTTGCGTACCATGCTGCGAATGGATCTGGCCCTTCCTACATCCAGGACATGGTTAAACTGTACACCCCAGCACGTGCACTCCGCTCTGCATCGGCCAAACAGCTCGCTGCACCCCCACTGCGAGGGGGACCCAAGTTCCCATCAGCAAAAACACGTGGGCTTGCTATCCTGGCTCCAAAATGGTGGAATGAGCTCCCCATTAAAATCAGGACAGCAGAAAGCCTACACATCTTCCGGCGCAGACTGAAAACTCATCTCTTTCGACTCCACTTCGAGCGATAGAATTATTAACAAAGCACTTATATACACTAATAAAGGACTGGTTTATCTAAAGCCAGTTGAGTAGCACTTGAAATGTTTTAGCTCAATGAAACCTGATGTACTTATATGACTCTCTTTTCTTCAAGTTTTTATTTTGTTGGTCGAATGCACTTATTGTAAGTCGCTTTGGATAAAAGCGTCAGCTAAATGCAATGTAATGTAATGTAATTATTTTTAAAAGCTGAAAACAAATGATAGAAAAATCCTTTCAACCAAACAAGATTAGATTAGATTAGATAGAACTTTATTAATTCCGAAGGAAATTCTTTTTGCCAGGTTGCTCCAAAATTACAATACAGATAATACATATACATCTTAATAAAAGTATGCAATATACCATAGCTCAATATACAATATACAAAGTTTTAAAGTAACGTATTACAGTGTCCCAGTAGAGAATAGGTAGCAGCCTGTGACAGTGACAAGTCATTTGGTGACAAGTCATATTGCACATTCTAGTAAAAATACTAAATATCAAAATACTAAAAACAACTAATACTAATTGCTAAGTTAAATATTAAAACTGCAGATGTGATGAGATTATGACATTATGACATTAACCTAATATTGCACATGGTGTTATAGTTACATTTTCCTTCCTGCAGAAGGAGGAGGAGTTATAAAGTTTGATGGCCACAGGAAGAAAAGACCTCCTGTGGCGTTCTGTGGCGTTCTGTGGCGTTCTGTGGCGTTCTGTGGCGTTCTGTGGTGCTCCGTGGTGCTCGCAGTCTACTGCTAAAGGTGCTCTGATAGGCCTCCAGAGTGGCATGCATGGGGTGAGTTATTGTCCAGGATGCTGAGCAGTTTCCTCAGCATCCTCCTCTCTGACACCTCTAGCAAAGGCTCAAGCTCTACTCCCAGGACCGAACAAGCTTTCCTGATTCCTGATGCTTATTGAGTCTATTGGCGTCAGTTGCCTTCAGCCTGCTGCCCCAGCACACTACCGCATACAATATGACGCTTGCTACCACTGAGTCATAGAACATCCGCAGCATGGTTCTGCAGACATTGAAAGATCTGAGTCTCCTTAGGAAATACAAACGACTCTGACCTTTCTTGTATACTGCGTCTGTGTTTTTCGTCCAGTCCAACTTATTGTCTACAGCAGTGGTTCCCAAAAGTTCCCTGGGGGGCGCAGAGGCATGACATGGGGGGCGCGAGAGACCAGGAGGAAAAATGGTTATTATAAAAAATAAAAAATAAATCATAATTTGAAAGATTATTGATTCGAAAATAATATGATACAGTAGGCTAGAGTACTATTACGTCTGGGTCTCTGTGTTTCATTAAAGCTCGGCTCTGTGTGTGTGTGTGTGTGTGTGTGTGTGTGTGTGTGAAACGAGCCATTTTGTGTGCGTGCGCGAGAGAGAGAGAGCGCACCGGTACCGGAGATCGTTGTTGTTAGCTTCTGGTGCTAGTGAGCTACGCTAACGGATATAAGGAGTTTTTTCAACAACAAAATGGAGGAGAGTCCTCTCCTGTCAGACTGAGAGACTCAGTGAACTAAAGGACTCTCTCAGTTTTATCTCAGTGGGTCTCAAACGTTTTGGTCACCATTAATGTAAACAATTATTTCCGAGGCACACATTTATATGATCATTATAGTTATAAAAAAATAAGAGAATAAATGAAAAACAGGTATGAAATACTATATGACAGTAAAAAAAGAATAAAGTTTAAAAGGGTGATTTGTAAAATATCCATAAAGAAAAAGTAAATCTGTTTACAGTTCTGTTTCATATGGGTGTTGAGAGAGGTATCCATAGATCTCTTCATTTGCTCTCAAAGTGCACCAGATTGATGCATTTAACTTAAATATTTAAAAATAAAGCTGCCCCCGGACCCCCCAATGTAAGGTCCACACACCACCTATAAAAATAGCACTTTACCCCTGCTTACACCTATATGCCGTGAGCTGATTATCGAGCCTTCATTGTAACAGTCGCGGGTACGTTGTGTATATGCGTGGGGAGTGTTGCAGTAGAAAATTAAACTGTAGCACCCGGGACATTAATGGGAAACCCTAAATGTTTGAGCCCCCTCTATGAAACGTCAAGCTACCCCACAGCACCCCCAAAATAAATCCCTGGCACCGCCACTGAGCCTGACTTGTGTTGGGGGGGCCTGACTTTTTTTTTTCTCCAAAGGGGGGGCCTGACAGAAACAGTTTGGGAACCACTGGCCTACAGTATATAGACGCCCAGGTACTTGTAGTGATCCACGATTTCTACCTCTGTTCCATTGATGGTGACTGGGGTCGGGGGGGTCTTCTGTTTCCTAAAATCCACCACCAACTCCTTGGTTTTTGTGACGTTGAGTTGCAGGTGGTTTAGTCCACACCACTCCACAAACCTACCCACCACACTCCTGTACTCAGCCTCCTGATCCCTCTTGATGCAGCCCACGATGGTAGAGTCGTCTGTAAACTTCTGCAGGTGACAGGACTGTGATAGGGATCTGAAGTCAGAGGTGTATATTGTGAACAGGAAGGGAGACAGGACCGTCCCCTGTGGTGCCCCCGTACTGCACACTATGGTGTCCGAAACTATGTCCCGTAGCCTGAAATACTGTGGGCGACATGTGAGGTAGTTGTTAATCCAGGCCACTAGTGAAGCATCTACCTGCATGTCCAGAAGCTTTTTGCTGTGCAGGGCAGGGCATATAGTGTTGAAAGCACTGGAGAAGTAATACAATATGACTCTCACAGTGCTGCCTGCCTCTTCCAGGTGTGTATAGGCTCTGTGCAGAAGGAAGATGATAGCGTCTTCCACTCCAATATGGGGCTGGTCCAATAGTGTCTCAACGACTATCCGGAGGTGCGTCAGGACGAGCCTCTCCAGTGACTTCATGACGTGCGAAGTCAGAGCCACTGGTCTATAGTCACTGTTTGTTTTGGGATGCCTATTCTTGGGCACAGGAACCAGACATGAGGTTTTCCATCGGTTGGGGACAACCGTCTGGTTTAGGCTCAGGCTGAAGATGTGCTGAAAGATCCCACACACATCCCTTCAGAACTCTGGGGCTGAGACCGTCAGGGCCCACAGCCTTTCCTGGGTGGAGGTGATGACATTGCCTTCTCACATCCTCTGCGGTGATGGTGATTGGAGTGGCAAGAGGATTGTTAGAGAGCCCAGTTAGTAGGGAGGGGCAGTAGGGCTGAGGTGGCTGGACAGGGGCTAAGAGTTCAATTTGCAATGGTCAATACAATTATTTGAAAAGAGCAAAGAGACCAAGGTCTAGGAGCATTGTGCAATGAAACTTCTATATGAATCAATCAGTTATCAACACACAGTAAGACTCAGTCCTGTAGATAGGAGTACATGAAGTCATGGTGAGAGGAGCATACAGACAGCAGAAACCAAAGGCTGCCATCCAGCTCTGTTTAAGTTCTCGTTCTTACTGAAGGCACAGAGGACACAACGTTGCCACTGTGGCAAACGATACCACGGAGATAATAGTAATAAGAAAAAGAGACACTGAAAAGGCTCAGGCAAGCCGTAAACAAAAATGAAAGCCCTTTTTGTTCCTCAGTTCTTTGAATACCAGAGTACGAAGCAAATAGAAAACATAGCTCCTTTTTAGTTTTCTAAAGTGTTTTCCATGATAACACACTTGCTCTCTGATCGACCATAAACATCATTCAACTCAGTTGGTGGCAGCAACATGTGAGTGAGAGGTACAAAAGGTAGTGCTGTATGTAGACTACCCACTGTCTACAAGCAACTTTGCAGCAAGGCTTTGGTCAAACCAATAAAGCTTCCAGTCTTTCTTTGGTTTATGTACTACCGATTACAAAACCTTCCTCTAAGGCATTTAGTTAGATTTCCACAACCACCTTTAGTGATAAAAGACGTCCTTATAACTCGTTAATATGTCTACAGTTGTAGGCAATTCAATATCACAGGAAAATGGGGTTGATGCATTGTACCTTGACAGGTTTCGTAGCCATTTCTTTTAGAAGCATCCATGCATGGTACTGTATATCATGAACCGGAAAACTGCTGTCATAAGCTAAATAAATGCTTTGCAGCTAGAACATTTTAAACGGCTTGAACTGGATAATGCTCACAGGTTCCTTATATTCACGTGCAGCGTTGGATTGGGATGCATCGTAGCATTTAAGGTACTGTAGTGTGCCAACAAGGTTTAGTGACAAAAAAGAAGCGATGTGTTTTTTAGCAAATCATTAGAGCATGTCTGGATTTAAAGAAGGAGGAGGATCTGTCTCTTAAAAACGGTGGCAGTGTAAGGAAAAAAGAAAGATGGTGGCGAGGATTAGGACTGCTTTAGCTGAGCTCATTTACATCCCCAGCATCGGCAATCTAATGCTACTTGAGCAGGGATTAAGCCTCTCTCCCCTTGACTTTGATCAGACAACACTTGTCTCTCTACTTAGAAATATTCACCCCCAAGGATTGAAAGGAAGGAGCTCATGTATAATTTTCACACTACCTTAGGTTTTCCCTTTGTCATAATCCCTGTATTAATGCTAGGCAGGGACTATGTCTACAGTACATCTCTCATTTGCTCCGCTCCAAGTCATGTTAAACATTTATAGGGTTAAGGAGGAGTAAAGGGATCTGGAATAGCTGCTGAGATGCGATTCATATTGCACTAAATTGTTGGGGGTTATTTTAATATAGTGAGCACTTCTTCGTCATTTCAGATTTTAAATGAATAAAGAGAAATTATTTAAGTTAGTAATATGGCACCACTAAATGGTACAATAATTTGATCATTTTAAAAGAAAAACAATCCTCAAATAATATTTGTATTCTTTAGTATATGTTAGTTACCTAATTATTTAATGCCAATGCTGTTACACTGCTGCTCTTTATCAGATCTTGAAAATATGTCTTGCTATACTTTGGAAAACATAGTGAGATATTTTAATATAAGTATGAACTGTATACAATTTAGCACCCAATTGGATTTTAAGAAAAATCTTGCGATAGCAATTCAAAGTTTGAGAAGCAGAGAAAAGGGAATGGAAGAGAGAGCTGATTGTTTAGTCCAGTCAAATAACTAGAATTGTTTTAAAGAAGCATGTTTTTTTAATGGCCTTATTCTCTTATTCTGTTGGACAGTGCTAGCAGTAAGAATGACAGTGTATCAATAAACCTCATTGTCATGTTACCACGCTGTCCCTGTTTGCTGTCTCGCTGCCTGGTTTAATGAATGTCCAGAGACAATTTAGATGGAAGAATCTAAATGGGCTCCTGGGAGGGGCAGTGGCAACTCACCATTAGAATAGCCATTAATTCAACATCTCACTGCCCTCCTGCTTGAGGCTGACGCTGTCTGCTTTTGATGTCAATCTTTCAGTCTCTTCAACCCTATACTTATAACTCCCCTCCATTTATATCTAATTACCGCTCTGTCTCTGTTTTTGTGTCAAGCTATTAAGCTCTCTTTGGAAGAGACAGTGTCACAGAATAAACACACATTTATGGCTAATTTAAATGGGATACTACCGGGCCTTACTTGGCTTCACAGAGAAACTATATTATTATGGGATACCTATAACCCTGACAATCATTTCAAGAAATCAATTAAGTGTTTTCAATAGTGGTGTTATAAACATGATGGTATTGTGCTGTTTGTTTCTCAAGGAGCAATATAAATGAAAACAAATACTAAATTGCAGCACTTTATCCATACTGACTTCAACGTTGTGCCCCCGGGGGAAACACTGCAGTGACCGCTTTTAATTCAATTAAAGTTGACAACTCTGTCCAGCAAATATTCTTGTAATCTGATCATTCCAAAGTGTAGTAATGATGTTTAAATTGGTCCAAATTGGGTTCTACTTCTTCATTATCCTGCTATAAAAATCTGAATTTGTAATGGAATATGGTATCACTGAATAAGTCTTTTATTTCTTCCTCTATCGCTTAGTCTTTCCGTCAGTTGTACACACAAACATTTGATAAACATGGTGGACTTTGGAAGTAGGTTGAGGATGGAGAACAGAACTTGGAGAAAGATAAAAGAGAGATAGAAACAAAAAGAGGTGAGTGGTTGAGAGACTGAGGTGTATGCAGACAGTCGGGGGTTGGATGGTGGATTGGGGAGGGATTTGTGTTGCTGTGTGTTGAGTGTGACACAATTGGTGATGAGCAGAAAGGGCAGGATCTCAGAGGAAATAAGATCAAAGGACCATCTGCCCACATACAGGAGCTGGGCTGTTTTTAGTCGCAGGAGAGAGTGGCTCAGGCAGTGCCCAGGCCTAAACAGGAATGATGTTTCTGGCCCATGGACATAGAGGCTAACGCTATGCTTAAATGGATGGTAAATCGTTCATCTGCAGCTTTTTGTTTCCTCTGAGCTTGACATTTTCTAAACATATGCTCAGCCATTTTCTTTTTGCTGTGGCTTGCACTGTTGGCGTGAGCAAATTTGCTCTGCTGGCTTTGGGATCTCTTAGGATTTGAGTTTTAAAATGGGAGGGGGAGATCTCTGACCCTTTTTTGTTTATTGTCTTGCCTAGTAATCCACTAGCACCAAATATATATACTGAATATATACCAATTTAATTTATTAAGACACGCAGTCATTTTTCCACTTTTCATCTCAAAGAAAATTGTTAAATTAATCTGCTTGAATAAAGAGGCAATTGAATATACACACAGACTTGTTTTTCAGTAAATCATAGTAAGGTCAGTTTCAAGCGATGGATAAGGCTTTTTCAATCGACATTAGAAAACACAATAAAAGACCATTATGTTATATCAGTTTATCAGAATGGCTCTCTGTCATTAGAATCCTTTTTTTTTTCACTGTATGAAGTGGTGGCTGTCATTTAAAATAATAACTGTCAAGGTTTTACCCCAAAAGCCCTTCCTGCTGGTTTGAATCCACTTAGACCTCTTTTCAGAAACTGTATTGTGTTATTCCTGATAAATACACACTGCATTTTTCTCTACCCCTGGACCTTCCTACTGTTCAACTGTCAAACTGCAAGAGGTTATTGCCAGGACAATGCCTTTACACATACATACTACAACATTTGGGATGAATTAAGTACATCTTTATCTTATCTTATACTTGCCAGATGATTTGCGACGGTGTGAGAAAAGGTCTCATAGGCACAGTTAGGGATAAACAGCATGCTATGAAGAACACTAATCAGTCATAAATCTACCAACTGTCAGAGAGAAAATCATCAGTATGCTATAGAGGCTTCTTCACTCTTTGCTCCTGGTGGTTGAGCAAAAGATTTTGCTGAGACAAATAACCCGAGTACAGCATCTTCTATGGGTTCAAACCCTGGGCAAAACTGCATTTTTCAATAGCTCTGGAAAAAATCTATTATCCATCAAGCAATGCACACTATTGAAACTTGTTTTAAATATTTCAATATAAAATTAAATAAGAGGCACAGCAGGGAAGGTTGCCTTCACCAGTAGGAAAAAAGATATTACAAATAATAATTTATGAAGGTTTCATGGCGTCAATCTGCAAAATGATTAACCATGTGCCTGTGTTTGTTTGCAGGCAGAGTCTGTATTTTCCAAGCAGTGGTCGTTCAGATCAATGAGTGTTTGCTTTCGGGAAAACAAGATGTAAGACAAATGGGCTTTCGGTCCAGTAGGACACTATACAGGAAGAATGGGCCTTCCAAACAATGGGCAATCCTGAAACCAACAGCCTTTGAGAGCAATGTCTTCTGTGGATTCTTTTGTCCTCCACATTCACTTATAATAGTCAAAACAATCAGTTGTATTTTAAGGTCCTGAGGAAGATGGAAAATGTAATGATTTAAACATCTCCTCCGATAGCAGTTTGCCACATTCATGCATCAGCAGTCTAAGTATATTCGACCTGCCAGGCAAGAGAAAAGGCACACAGTAAATATTGCATTTTCACAGGTTCCAGGAAAGACTGAATAATGTGGCATTACCACTTCAAATCCTTCAAATTGTGGCCTCAGTCTTTCTCTGCTGTAGCTGCAGTATATGTTTAAGTTGCTGCTGTTGTATCTCACCTGGACAATGGCTCTGCAGTTGGTGGGCAAACACAATGGACTAACCGCCAGATTTATCATTTGTTTTACTGCCCATCATTTCCAAATAGCAATAATAAACTTAGTGTGCCTTTAAAACATATCTTTGTAGCTTATGCAGCCTGTTTTTCTTACCCATGCAGTGTGAAATGAGAGGTAACTGGAAGGAGCAAACAGCTCACCGAATCAAAAACATCAATCCGAAAAACCTGTACATATTCCAAAGAAGAGGTGCCAAACTCCTGTACTCCTCTAGATTCAGCTCAAGTCCAACTTTTGAAAAAAAAGTAATAGATTTTCAACTTTTGCTAACGGCATTGATGTATTTAAGCTACTTGCTCTAAATGTATAAATATTAAATTAACCTTTTGAGGCTCTAATCAACTTGTTCAACGTGATTCAAATCTTCCCATCCCATCATAATACAATACTACATCTGTGGCGCAGAGCAGTCCCCCAATCACACAACATCAATCTGTCAATCCTGTCAAAGCAATTAGCTTTATGCATTCCATGGAATTCATGCGACAAGAGGTCAAAACAAACCAATCAACCCCTCATTTTAAATGTCTTAGGGGAACACTCAAATTGGTAGATAACATAATGTATTCTCCATGATACCCTACAGTCATATTGTACATCTGGGAGAAAGAGTTGGTAGCAGCAGTCATCACCTGCAGTTAAAATTATGAGTCACACATTTTCCTCACCTCTGCAGATCGGCACAGGGAAGTCCCACACCGACACACCGGCTGTGTTGGTCACACAGGTGAGGAGTGAATGTCCGTCCAGGACGTAGCCGGTGACGCAGCGGTAGCGGATCTTGTCACCTACGCTGAACTGCGTTCCATTCAGTATTCCTTTGGGTGGAACCCCTGGGTTTCCACATGAGTTGCTTCTCAGCTCTGCAACAAGGAAAGATAAGAGAGTTGTTAAGAACAATATGTTGCTGTATAAAATATGTACCAAAGTGTGTCTCTAGTAATGTAAGCGAAGCAATTAGGTGTTATTATGTCATAGTTTTGGCAACCTAAAAGCTGTCCCTGTTGTATTGATAATTGTTAGTCATCTCAACTTTAGTGTTAAGAGTCTTTATTGCTGTTATTGGCTAGCGAATGTCAGTGCAAGTCTGACATTTATGCCACTGCTACTTAGATGCTTGCACTGCCTTGGGAGCAGTGAAGTACTGCACTGGTGTCCTAGCCATCTCTTCACATTGAGAGTTCACTTAATGATATAAATCTTTAGCTGGAAGCTACAATATGGAGCTGAGAAACGTACATCCACACAATGCACAAGGAAAGACAAGGCAAGATAGTAAAACATATTTCAAGAAGAAGCTACAGCAGCAAACTATAATCCTTTTCCTTTACACTGTTGAAGGGCCTTGTTGCTTAATAGTAGGGAGGGACGAACTGAAATGACTGTCCTTCAACGGTGAAAAATCCATGTCACAAAGAAATCCAAAGCACTGAATGTGAACTAGACATTCAACTTTTAAAAGAAGGTATTATTTGATACCTACTTCAGGACCTAGGCTGAAACATAATTGACCATGAACACTGAATGAAGGTCCCCGGGCTTTTTGCACAAAAATCTAAATCTGCTGACATGGATCTCTTGGGTTTATAACTGATATTTATATGTATAAATATAATCATGTTAAAATATAGATCTTAAAAGAAAATTGCATGCAACAAAACAACCAAACAATGACAAATAATATTATTTGTGCAAAACTGAATATATATTTTTCTGAACCCCTTGGCAGACATATTTTGGAAGTTGGCATAGTGGAGTAACACATTTCACAATAGAAAGCAATTCCCAAGGAATGACTACCACCATCATATGCACTTATGCGCTCACAGAGTCAAAGTAGTTATGATCATGGTATTCCTTTGCAAACTATTGAAAAGGAATTTTGATCAAGATCTACTGTAAGCTGTGAAAGCAGGACTGGAGAACTCTTCCATCCTATATTCTTCTGGTTGACTACAACCTTAGTACATGTTGTTCTTCAGTTTAACCACCATTACAAACTCAAACTTAAAATCCCCCGGGTAAAAAATGCATCGGCAAGGATAACGTTGTCGGCTTCTTTTTGTCTCAGCTTTATATGTTGATAATTGAGTTTAAAGGCAGGTTTGGCCTTGAACTAAGCTAATGTTACTCACCTAACACCTGTTTATGTCTGTCAGATTGCACACTAATGATCTAGGGTGATTTTTGTAGAAGGACCCTGCGGTCATCATTCGCCATATGTATGGTATCAACTGCACTTGTGAATATTATTAGTTACAAGTTGTTGTTTTTGAGCCATTCACGCGGAATTATAATCAGGGCATCATAAATTAAACTTGGCTCAGCTTTATGATAAAGCATTTGTGGGTAATGATCAATAACCAATTAGCCTAATCAGATCCAGAGTTGGCGTGTTGATAGAAATAAAAACGTCCTTCCGTCCTACAGCTTGTCACTGATCATGCAGTCAAGTTAAATTATTATTTTAGATATGTGCCATCTGTTTCTGGCTAATTAAAACAACTGGCAAGCCAGGGAACACAAATATGTTTTACACTTACATAAACTGTGTTGAAGGATAAAAAAAGCAGGTGGAAACCTCAGAGCATGTGTGATTTATTTTGTATAGTGTGAAAGATCTTTAAACACAAATACAATATACACAAAAAAGAATATATATATTCTTTGTTTTGAATATATACACACAACCCCCCAAGTAGCTTTTGATTGACTTTACACTAGGCGATGGACAAAAGCCCCTGCAAATGAATCAGTCTGAAAAAGAGTCAAATGTAATGGGTTTATTATGTATTAGTGTATGATCAATGCAATTATTTTAATTAAAGTTGCAATAACTCCTTCCACAAGTAACTCATTGAGTCAAGACATCAAGTGTTTTAAAAATGGAATTCTATGATTGACAGCTTGTTTAAATGTTGTTTTTGTGAGAGAGTCGCAAACCAAAGGGTTGTTAATATGAATATTAATAAGGAGTTAGACAATAACTGCAAGCTGCAGAGAATGTATGCATCCCTACATGGCACAACAAACAACAATCTCCAGGGAGTTACTGAGAGCCTGTGTATTTCCAATATCAAACTTTTAGAGTTCAACAAAGTGTGAGAAAGCACATCAAAGGCAATCTAAATATCTAACAGCACCACAACAAGCCTTTAAAGCTTAGTGCACAGGATGTCAGATTAAAATGTCACATTCTTGGGACTAATGTTGTGTGCAACTACACTGGATGTTATTCAGAACTCCCCGTGACCAAAAACAGTTTCTGCCACCTTCACACCATTAGGGTTTGAATGGACATTTACCATCCAAGGAGGTTGGTCACTGGAGAATAACTGGAGCAGCACACCGCGCTTTAGTTATTAAACACTAACCAGCTAATTAAAGAAATAAGTGACATTAAATAAAAAAATGATTTACCAGAAATATTAGTAAACAAATAAGGGATATTTGATGTTGTAATAAAAGCATCGTCTGTTAAACTGTGTCCATGGGTTTATGCTCGGAAACACAAGTTAATTAATGTTGTCTGACCAGGAAGTCAAAGTGTTAATAGCTGTTTGAAACCGAAGCAATGGAAGGTGGTGCGAAAAGCCGGCTATCATAAATAAGGGTCACACTCAAACATTTTTCTCTCATGGAAACATTAACAATGCCTGAATTACATTTGTAAATTATAAAAGAAGAGGTTCGATGCATGGCTCTTTTCTCACCTCAGCCCACATCACTGCAAATGCCGTAGCATATCATTCACATCATTTTAACCATGACCCCTCCATACCCTGAATGGAAGCATCTGCCTTTTACAATTGCATTTTTTTTAAATAATCTGAATCCATGAACTGCAAGCTTTCCTCTCTAAAGGATGCATATCTAAATATGATAAGATGGGGTAGGGGTTAAGATCGCATCCATGTTTGCCAGTGTTTTCAGACTCCTTAAGAATCCACGTAGGGAAGATAAATGCAGTCGGTTAAAGATGTGACCATGCAATTGAAACCCTACAGTAGCAGTGCAGCAACATAGCTTTTCTCCTCAACCAACAAAGCACACATTTAGGATGGAAGTCTGAAAGACTAAGATGCTAAATTGGATGGAGAAGAGACTGGATTTATTGTAAACTATTGGTACAATGTCTTTTTCCTGTCATATTTAAAGAAATATGTCAACAAACATTCGTCAAACAGTCGTCTTTCCATAATTTATTCCAAATACGTGTTTTGTATCAGAAGTGCAATACTCATAACTGCTGTAACTCGGATATGTTTGAGTAAAATCAAAAACTCAGAAGTTTGTAGTCTGTTGACTTTTCCCAATCATACTCTGTGTACTCTGAACAGAAGTCTCATTTCAGCTGCCAGATGTTGCAGGGACCTCAGACAGATTGCACTCAGCCAAATAAAAATGTGATAACATATAAATTATTTTACAGGGTGACAACAGATTTTCCAAGAAAGGTTACAGTTTTTAATAATTTCCCATGGATGTTGTATGCAAGAGAATGGTGCATTTGAAGCTCATGCTAGAAAACTCAAAAAAGCAAGTCACTACAATACTAATTGTGGCGCAGGTTGTACAGTTTAGTAAATGCATGTCCATGGTGGAGAATATAACGGTTACATTCAATTAAACTGACTTACCGTGCGGCAACTTTAAGAAATGTATTGCTATCATAATTACTTCCTGGTGGTTGTTCTTGAGAGAACTATAGAGAAACAAAAGTGCAAGCTAAAGTAAATGTTTAAAGAAACTCACCCTCGGTCACTAATTAAAAAGTAATAGATGCATCGCAGCTGTAATTATACCAGCACTGACTCATTGGCCTTTGGTATATGGAAAGTCATAACTAATATCTCAGACAGGCATGGCTCTTGAATTAATTCAAAGGATGTGTTGCAGACATTTAAAGCAGTTGGTTTGGATAAGGCCTCTTGCTGAGGGCAAAGTTAAATGCTGTGCCTCAATTGCTTCTACAGTAGATGCATATCTGAATGTAAAACTGGGGGGGAAAGTACTTTTTATAAAAGCCTGCACTTAACATTTAATCAGGATTCCTACTTTTACAAGGGTTTGAATACTCACCCTAAAGACATCAAGTGTTTTGGATTCACTGTTAGCCCTCAGCAACCATGTGTTGCTGTCTGGAGGACCCTAAATACACTCTTGATATAACTGAACCTTGGGAAAACATCTGCTCCTGAACACCAGGGGCTAGGGAGAAACCTAATGAAAACCTATACAAGTGTTTCTTCAAGGAGGGAAAATGAATGCAAAACATGCTAATACAATGCAGATGGGAGTGCTTTTAACCTCACAGAGCATCAACCAATCTGCAAAAAAAGCCTCATTCAAAGTAGGGCATATGGTGCTTGAATCATAATACACAGCAAATATTATTTGTGAGAAATTGAAATATGATGCTGCAGAATGGCCGGATAAATATATCTGACCTGATCTGTAAACTGAGAAAAAGAGCACTGTGTTAAAAACCTTTACAAAAATGTTTTAATAGGACAAGAGATATTTACCTACGTTTGCGTTTGCAAACAGCGGGTGTGAGAGACTTGCATTATCCCTCATCACAGAGATAACGAGTGAGTTATGTGAACTAGTAAATGAGGTAGTTGGGTGCGAGATTTCTCTGGGGCTGAGCTATTTATTTCGTCTGTATATATAATGACTCTGAAGCCCTTTGAAGAAGATGGAAGTTTGACGGAGTGGCAGTGTTTATGAGCACACAAGCAGCACACTTTCCCCACAGGAGCCGCCTGAAGACTGCCTGTCGGCTTCCTGGCTGCTGAGCTTTCCCGACTTCTCATACAGTCGGGAAAAAGGAATATTGACTGAACCCATGTTGCATCAGAGGGCAAAGCAGCTGGTAAACAACACATGCAGGCATACAGACTTTTCCAAGTCAGTGGACAATCTGCCACAGAGAGATAAATGAAATGATTTGGGGCGAAAGATGAAACTATTTTTTAATGGGTCAGCTGTCATTCATGAATTTTTCCCAAATGAAGGGCTGGTTGAAATGGCAGCGAGGCAGATTTTAGAGGTTTTTACTGCAAATACACGACCTTCAAAAAGGGCAAAAAGATAGCATTACTCCTCCCAGCTTGTTGCATGTATGCTGCATGGCTGCATCTCTATCCTAGGAGAGCACCATCGGCCATGTATGTGTTGTAAAAAAAGCCCTGACATCTCTTCTCCGTAATAAATGCAGCTTGACCCTTGAGGGCCTTGCATAATGTTTACAGTGTAGGAAAAAGGGCAGTAATGAGTATTAAAACTCACACAAAGTTGGAATTGGTTTACATTCCAACATACTTGAGAAAAGATTGACAGGCTGTCACTGTCCTTGAATGCACACTGGCTAAAACTCACTTAATTGCAGTCATGATTCAATCACATTCGGCAGTCTACAAGCATCACACACGTTGAATCATAAGAATGAGCGGCACATACATATTCATACAGTACTGTATGTCAGATGTAGCTAACCACATACGCATGACAAGGAAGAAAGGTATACAGCAGTGAAAGCAAACACAAATCAATGCATTACGGAAGAGTAAATTGTATATTTATGGTTTATATGCATCATAAGGGACTCTTTTAGAACTGAAAATAATGAAAATGTATGACAATAGTCACAACGTTGAACAAGCTTTAACTGGTTTTATTTAATACTGGTATTTCTATTTATGACACACTCTGCCAAATTGAAAAGCAGCCTAATAGCATCCTGTGCCGACAGCATGACGGTGCTAAATCCAACAAATATTGCATTAGTAATAGTTGCTTGACTAAAACTTCACCGATATGGTAACGTTGAAACCAATGAAGGAGGTTAGCCATAAAACAGTAGGGCAACAAATAAGCAGAACTGGCTTCGCAAGAATCTTATTTATGGGCTCTCCCAGTCTCATTATGTTATAGTCTGGAGAAAAAAAGTATGGCCGGCCAACACCATTAATAACTTTCCCATTTGTATGTTTCTTTTTAATACACTATCCAATAAATAGTGAATGCACCGTTTCAAAATCCATAGCAACATCATACAAAGGATTTCTGGGGACACGCCTGTAGAGGCGCGAGTAGGTAATACCATACTTAGAATGTTGCTTAAATATTTATGTTGTATGCCAGGTACCTGTGCTGTGTACTTTTCATCACACCAGGCTTTTTAAGAATGAATGATGGTTATAAAAGAAACTGAGATTATGGAGTAAGTATTACTTTACCACATCTTTGGCTACAAACCTTCATCTGTAGATTTCTACACAAAAAGCAACAAAATACATTGTTTTTATATAACATTCGCTATTGTCCTTAATATTGACAAGAATATCCTTCACTGTCCTTAATACTCTTCAGTATTAGGTAGCGGGAAATATCTGTGCCTGATATGTAACAAAATGTGATTAACATCAGCATGCCGTTTTGGAGAAGATTACACAGGCAAAAGGTTGAGGCAGAACAACGGAGTAGAATTGAACCGAGCCACTCACTGCAGATAGAGAGAGAGTAGAAGGAGACAGGAGAGGGAGACAAAGAGAGCAGGAGACGCAGAGCACACATGGGCAGATGGTGAGTTGGAGAGGTCCTGGACTGGCTAGGTTTGGGGCGGGGGGAGGTGAGGAGGGATAGAAAACAACACCATGGAAGAGAGCTGGACTAAAGCTAGAGGATGGAGTCAGTCAGTCTGAGCAGGAGAAGGTAAGGATTTAAAAAGGTAAAGAAACAATGGAAGCATACTGGGAGGAAGAGCAGCTCAGAAAATAACTACATGGACAGGTGGTAGAAGGGAGAGAATACAATAGTAAGATGGTGAGATAAGGAGGAAAAGGGAAGAATGCTTAAATAACAAATTAATCATAAAAGGAATTGGAAAGAAAGAAAATGTGAAATTGATGAGAGATGGAGTTCTCATGAAGGAGCAAAGTAGGAAAACATAGGGGTGATGGAAATGTCACAGAAAAAGAGTTGGAATTTAGACCACTGTTCTCCATTAGTTCAACTAATTCCCATCACCATCTGCCATGCAATTTCAGATGCACCTGTGGAGTTGCAGAAAAGGTTCAGGACCTTGGGGGAAGGGATGTTGATTTGGAAAATATGAAATTAATTTGCTTAATAGAGGTACCTCGTGTTTCCATAACTCAACAGTGGAAGTTCTACAGGACATCCGTTGAGGTTAGTGGGATCACACCTCCCTTTCATACAAATAGATATGGTATCTAGTTCTCCTTCAGATATATTTTAGTTCTGAGTAAAGACCTATCCTCATCGTTGTCTCTGACATTTCTTTAACCTTTTATTCAAATGGATTGATATCATGAATGACAAAAGTAATAGAGCAGAAAATATGTTTTCCTTACCTTCATAAACAACTTTAAATCCATGAGCGCTTACTGCAAAATCACTGGTAAGCCTCAGTGAAAAAATGGAGCCAGAACTGGTAACAGGCGGAGGGATGGTGAATCCTGTCAACCTGCAGATAAGAAACAAAAGACAACTCAGTACTGGATTCATGATTGAAATTGACAGGAATCACATTAATATGCTAATAATATAATGACATTGTGCAGTTGTAGTTTGAGCCTAATTAAATGCAAAACCATTTTGAATAAAGTCAATGATGACAGTGCATCATTGGTAAAAACATTTCTTAGTTTTCACACAGGTTTTCCTCAATTATAATGATCCTTAAAAGAAAACACTGCTGAAAGGTTTGGAGGCAGAAACCAAAGCACTACCTGGGTTTTTTAATCATCTGAATTATTTCTATTTAAATTTGATAGCGAACAAGACAGTTCATTTTGTACATTTGTATTGAGATATGTGTGCACTTAACGCAATGATGAAATTAAATGGCAAACAAAAATAACTATAACTTAGGTTTGACGTCTTTGAACAGTCATTAACTTAACACCACTTGTGAGTTTGGGCGTGTGTGTACAGATCTGCTCTGAAAATTGTTTGGCAATAACATATGAGATTAAAACCTTCCCCATTGTTGGATGCGGTTTGAGTGCTGGCAGTTGAATTGTAACACACTGCTTCATTACTGCATTTCAAATTAGGTGCAGATCCAAACAAATCCATTCACTTTCACGAGGTCATAAACAAGATGTGTTGCTGCCCATTCTTCAGGAACCGTTGCTGATGTTCTATCGACCTTTCACTGCTGTAATCCAGGCTGTGTAGCATGGGAAAAAATGTTTGCATAAGACAGAATGTCTCCTTTTTCTACTGCCATCTAGTTTTGTCTTGTTATTTTCCATTACTAGTTTAGGGTTGTTTGTGTGACAGAACCTCTACTTGACAAAAAGCTAGGTGAATAATGTCTGTAGTGGCTTGAGTGTGGAAAAACAGAACTTCCTCCTGTGACAGCAAGGAAGAGGGTGCTGTATTTACAGCTTCAATATAGTTTCCAATTACAGCACTGTGAACTGTGCTGGTCCTAGCAGTAAATAATTACCCTTTGTTGCAGGTACTGCACAGCATGCCAAGATGCTGCTAAAAGTCAATTGCCACATGATGCCATTTTGAATACATTTAAAAGAGGAAACAGAACTTAAAATGCGACCTTGTTAGATACTTAATCAGTCACAGGAGAACTCCCCTGAATTTGCATGCCAACATGGTCAGATTAAAAGTGGAGGCAAGCGTGCATCCCCTAAAAGTCTTTGTTGGAGTGTTTAACAAAAACAGCAAGCACAGTAAAAAGGTAGCACTTTAACATTGTCACTTTTATGGTTTAACTTACAATTGTTTTTAATGAAACAGATGTTCCAAGCCGTCTTTAAAGTTAGCCCTCATTAGCCCAAGTCATGGGATTCATGGAGGGGGTTAATTGGTGGCTGAGCAGAAGGAAAAAAACTACAGAAGAAACTGTATAGCTGCAGACACTCACACAAAAGGTTGATGCCACCCACCAAGGAGCGCATTGCAGGTACAAGATGACACTAAAATGCCTTGACCAGATATGGTTACTTAAAATGTCAGGAAAATAACACTGAACTAGTTTAGCCAAATAATAAAAACATTGAACAAACTCTTTGCTCTGTGTCATATGATAGCAGTGTTTCCTATATAACACTAGACACTGGTGACTAGGCACTTTGGCAGTTT
Organism: Gobionotothen gibberifrons; assembly: GCA_943591055.1. NCBI lineage: Eukaryota > Metazoa > Chordata > Actinopteri > Perciformes > Nototheniidae > Gobionotothen > Gobionotothen gibberifrons. The sequence goes on along the minus strand of CALSBZ010001824.1, from coordinate 430,252 downwards.
TAAGGCCTGGCGACGTAGGCGAAGATTCATAGACTTAACCTCTTAATTGATGAAATAAATAAAAAACGGAGCTTACATTTTTACTTATTTCATTAAAAAGAACTGCTAACCATAACATTGAAAGAAACATTCAACACAGACATTTGCACACATTTATTATCATTGTATCAGAACTTATTCTGTTCATCAGTTATGCCCATTGTTTTGGTCAGTGTCCATGGGCGTTTTTTTGCCAGGAATTGTCTTTTTTTTTCCTGCCCATTTTGAAGACTACACATGATATATATCATGGCAGTTCCTGTCCACAATCACACATGGCATGCTGAGCAGATTCGTCTGAATTTTCATCGACATCGTCACCTTGAAAATTCAGCTCCAAAGCCTCAGCTGCAGTAAACTTCCTTGCCATACCTCAGTCTACTTTTAAGACACTAAAATAACGTATTCCAACTTTATTTTGTTTTCGCGCGTGGAATTATACCGGCTCTCGTTTTAGTCAAGCCCCCAGGAAGTGTGCCGGACTCTGATGAAAATATTAGTTGTGTCCAAACGGCGGTACTACAATTTCCGTATCAGTCCGTGACGTCACTGGGCCCAGAAAGACTTTTTCCCAATGACTAACATTGGGAAAGAGACGTCTGTAAATCAGCGGATACTTTTTTTTAAACTAAATAAACTACCCAGTATGAACTATGTTATAGCCCTTATTATAATCATTAGGTCCTTCAAGTTGTCAAATGCACTAAAAGCCGAATCTAGTTCTATTTATTCCCTATTGACCGCCAGAGGCTGTGCTTTAGCACTGGATATATACTCATCGCATGCATGCGCAGTTCGAGTACCTAATAACAACAAAGTCACCTGTGACCCACGTGACACCGGCTACATAGGCCGGCGTCATTAGCGGATTGGTTCCTTTTCATCTTCTCGCTTCGCGAGAGTACCGTGGTTGCATTTTTGTACAAGCGTTCGTTGGAACGTTAGATCTAAGGATTTCCCCGCATACAACCGGCTGCGTGAAGTTTCGCGACTATTCCAGTCGGGGCTACAGGCTACCCGTCCCCCAGGAGCTGTGGCCGGCTACGCGGAAAACTTTGACGGACAGGTTGGTGTCGGCTTGGTCGGTGATGTCAGTGTTTCCGCTCCCTCTCCCAGCTTGTTTAATTAGTTAGCAGTAGCGTGGCTCAGCCTAACCGTGTCCTGGCGCGTATCCACTTGGCTGACGCCGGAATAAACCGGGATTACTCGTGCTGTCTTGTTTGCTATTTTGCTTAAACTTTTTTCTCGGTGACGGCAGCGTTTCCGCTCCCTCTCCCAGGAGTTGCCCTTGCTGTGCTATTTTCTACTGTTTCTGACCGCGGCGTTGTGCTGAGCTATTATTAGCATTTTTGAGTTTCCAGTTTAGCTATGTTTCCTCGGTTAACTAGTTAGCAGTAGCGTGGCTCAGCCTAACAGTGTCCTGTCGCGCAGCCACTTGGCTGACGCTGGATTAAGCCGGGATTATCCGTGCTTATTTTTATTTTAGCCTGTGTTTACGTTTAACTTCGTTATTATCCCAACCAGTGAAGGCAGTGTTTTCGCCCCCGCTCCTAGTGAGCGTGTTGCCTGATTGTTAGCAGAGGCTTCCCACTCCTCTGCTCAGGGTTCTCTGCAGGGCGCGGAGGACGCCTCCATGGCGGCCATTATTCGTGCGGCCCTGGCACACTTACAGCTTCCGGTTCAGCAGCCCGACCCGGCTCAGGCTAGCACCTTCTTCGGGTGTAACCCTGCCACTGTCCCCCTCACTGTTCCTCCTTCAGAGGAGTACCTGAGGGAGCTCCATGCATGCCGGAGAGACACCAAGGCCCTCTCCCACTCTGGCTCTGATGCCCGGACCTTGGCTGCCATGCAGGATCCGGCGAGGGTGGGCCTGGGTCGCATGCCACCCATTGAGCCCACCATCGCCTCCCTGTTTTTGGCTCCTGATGAGGCTCTAAGGCTTGATGCCAGGTGCCCTCGGCAGTGCAGGGTCACAGGCGAACTGCTCTGTAAGGCCTACGACGCAGCGGCACGCATGGGTCGTATCGGGAACTCACTCTCCCATTTAATGCTGGCCGTCTCCACCTCTCTGCGGCAGGCTCCGGCTGAGCCTCCTTTGCTGGGCTTCAGTGATGCATCAATGCAGGCCTTTGCTTTAATGACTAGGGAACTGTAGGAGAGTCCTCCGTAGCGTGCCAGTCGAGCCAGGGGAGCTGCCCTGGAGGCACTGGAGCATGCTGCCCAAGCTAGGCAGACCAGGCAGCAGCTCTCGGGTCTTCATAGGCCTGTGCCCACTCCCAGCAGGCCCAGGGGCCCCTCTAGCAGACGCACTCAGCCACCAGCTTACAGTATGGTGGTTTGCGGAGGTCCCAGCGGCCCACTCAACCGCCTTCCAGTGACTTTCGGGACCCCGATTTCCGGCCTTCTAGGCAGCCTCGGACCTCAGCGCCTTACCGGCGCCCCCCAAGGGGCTCCAGAGACCGGGGGGCGAGGCCCTGAAGCCCAGGGGCCGGTCGTCGGCTGCTTTTCCCAGCAGCAGCTCAGCTACTGGGCTGCCTGTACTTCCGACCCCTGGGTAGTTTCCACCCTAACCCGGGGATACGAATTGCAGTTCTGACGCAGGCCTTAGCTCTGGCCCAAGAGTTATCCGTCCTCTTGGCCAAGGGTGCAATCTTGTGACCAAGAAAGTTGGCGGATTCCATCCAGTCTTGGACCTCAGAGGACTCAACAGATTCCTGAAGGTGCTGTCCTTTCATATGCTAACCACAGCAGACACCCTTCGTGTTGTCACACAGGGGGAGTGGTTGGCAACCATGGACTTGAGGGACGCCTACTTCCACGTGCCAATTGCATCCCATCACCGGAAGTTCCCGTGGTTCGCCTTTCGGGGCCAACACTATCAGTTCCGGGTGCTTCCCTTTGGTCTCTCCCTCTCTCCAAGGGTGTTCACCAGGGTCGTGGCGGCAGCTCTCGCACCCCTGCAGGCGTGAAGGTATTGCCGTATCTAGACGACTGGCTGGTCTGCGTGCCATCCCGGCCTAAAGTGGCACAGGATACCGGGCTCCTCTTGTCTTACGTAGCCCGGTTGGGCCTGAGGGTGAACACGAGAAGAGTTGTCTGGACTCTGCCCAACAGGTCACTTACCTGGGGATGGTCCTAGATTCGGTCGCCATCAAATCAAATCAAATCAAGTTTTATTTATATAGCACATTTATAAGCGATTTTTGGTCGAGCCAAAGTGCTGTACATAATAAAAATAGCCTACAGTAGGGACACTTTGCAGCAAATACAACAGCACAGATTGTTCAGAGTATCAATATGAGAAAAACTACACCCTCTATCCTTAGACCCTCACATCGCCATGAGGGCCTACCTGACACCTCGTCGTGTGGACGACATTCCCCACCTTCTTCTCATCTTCAGGCTGGCCAAGATGGTGCCTTACATCCAGTTCCTCCGACTCCTGGGCATACTGACGGCTGCCTGGCGGCATGTGCTTGTTCGTTAAGAATTGAGGCACTGCCCCCTCTGGTTCTCCTGGACGGAGGTGACCAGCCCGATGGGGCAGGACGCTCTGGCGCACAACTGGCCAGACAGTCTCCTGTATGCCTTCCCGCAACTGCCTCTGATATTGCAGACGCTTCACAGGGTTCTTACTCAGGGGCACAGGCTCCTTCTGGTCGCCCCCCGCTGGCCGGGGAGAGTTTGGTTCCCACTGCTGCGCAGTCTCTGCTGCAGCCCACCATGGCGTCTCCCCGACAGGAAGGACCTTCTGTTAGAGCTCAGGGGTCAGATCTGGCATCCCGACTCTCACCGCCTTCAGCTCTGGGCATGGTCTCTGAGGGGCCAAACCCACTGTTGAGTGTTTTCACGGCATCTGTCAGGGAAACTATCCTGAATGCCAGAGCACCATCCACTCGAGCACAGTACGAGTGCAAATGGAAGCTCTTCTCCCACTGGTGTTTGGGTAAGGCCGAGAATCCGGAGCATTGCTCTGTGGCCACCATTTCTGCAGTCCCTTCTGGATAGTGGTCGTTCTCACTCCACTTTGAAGGTCTATATGGCTGCTATCTCTGCCCGACATGTGGGAGTTGACGGCGCCACAGGTTGGTGTCCCTCTTCCTGAGAGGGGCTTTACGCCAGCATCCTCCTAGCACCCCGAGGGCTCCGGCTTGGGACCTGCCCATAGTGATAGTTGCCCTGTCATCTCCTCCCTTCGAGACCCTGGCCCAGGTGGGGCTTAAGAGGCTGTCCTTGAAGGCAGCATTTCTGCTTGCCATAACCTCAGGGAAACGAGTTGGAGAGCTACATGCCTTCTCCGTGAGCGATACATGCCTGAGGTGGAACTCTGATGGCTCGGGTGTTGCCCTCTGGCCGAACGTGGCGTTCCTGCCCAAGGTGCTTCCACTAGCCCACTCCAATCGGCCTATCCAGCTGGATTTAACGTCCCAGAGGAGAACGGCACTCCTGAGTTGCTGTGCCCTGTGTGTGCCCTAGGGGCGTATATTGATGCTACGGCCCGTATACGACAGTCAGAGCAGCTCTTCATTTGCCATGGCGGCACGAGAAAGGGTTGTGCTCTCTCCAAGCAGCGGCTGTCCCACTGGGTTGTGGATACCATCTCACATGCCTATAGGGCCAGTGGCCGCCCCCCGCCATCAGGGGTTAGATGCCACTCTACAAGGAGCATCTCAACTTCTTGGGCTGCCCTGAGAGGGGTCCCCCTGGAGACCATCTGCGCCGCGGTGTCGTGGGCATCGTCTGGCACATTCTCCAGGTTCTACCGGGTCAATGTCGCCACTCCCCATCCTTTGGGCGTGGTCCTGTTGCCGAGCTCCGCTGCTTCCAGCTAGGTAAGCAAGTGTTTGGATTCTTCATGACATGGTTGGTATAAGTCATCCAGTGCTAAAGCACCGCCTCTGGCGGTCAGTAGGGACAAAATAGAATGATAGTTACGGCTGTAACTGCGGTTCTATGAGTCCCGGATGACCGCCAGAGTATCCTGTCACTCAGAATTCTTGTGTGCTCGCGAGAAGATTCTGGGAACCGATCCGCTGATGATGCCGACCTATGTAGCCGGTGTCACGCGGGTCACAGGTGACTTTGTTGTTATTAGGTACTCGAACTGCGCATGTGTACGATGGATATATCCAGTGCTAAAGCACTGCCTCTGGCGATCATCGGGATTCATAGAACCGTAGTTACAGCCGTAACTATCGATTTATTTTCTGTCTCCATTCATTCTACTGAGCCGAGAGTGGGAGCTCCGGGGGCGGGGCTTAAGGGGCGCATGCTCTGTGAGCGCACATACGGGTTCTTCTGCTCTGACAGCCAGGCATGATGGGTAATCTGTGACGTTTCGCTCTCTCAAAAGTTGGGCCATTTTGTCCTCATGCGCCAATGAGCAGCTCTCATAGGAAAGAACGAGACCCCGCCTCCCACGCTGTATCCAGTTCTTATTATACATCCATGGTTTCAGTACACATAACAACGGAACTGACAGGCAACCCTCTGAATCAGACTCCGATTGGCTTTGACTGCATCCACTCAGAGTGTCCGATTCAGAAACGTGATTCTTACACTCTTTACGACACAAACAAAGATGGTGGATGAGAATAGATCTATAAAACAAACTGAAAACTATAAGCAATGTGCCAGAATCAAGGTGAGACTATCCGCATCTTTTAAAACTTTACGCACATTAGTTTCACCGAAATAAGTAAACGCCTCTCAATGAAAAACTGAATAGAGTTGTTTCTGTAGTTTAAGAGGAAAAACACGCCATGTCAGAGTTTTTCCTCTTAAACTTCTCAGCTGAAACAGCTGAGAAGTTATGACGCTTTGAACACAATGTGATATTTGGGATCGTATACGGCCCTGTGGGTCTCAGAGGGTTAAATCCTAACTTAGATTGCACAGTTGTCCAGAAAATAGCACGGGAATAAGGATGTCTTTGGATCAGTGTTCATGAGGGGAATACATCTTCTAAGGCAGTCTGTGAGAAGGATTAGGAATGAATGAATGAAAACTTTATTACAGACTCAGGGTCCAGATAAAAGACAAGACATTACATAGATAAAAGACAAGACATTAGATAGATAAAATACAAGGCATTACATATAATAAATTACATACACAGCATAAAAATAATTCATAGCTTAAGAATAATTTAAATCAGTGTCCTCCAAAGAGACAACTATACCAATGTCTCCACAGCTGCGATTGGTAGCGTGTAGTACTAAACCTTATGTTCGATAAGGCCAAGAGGATTTCATTATCAGAGTCATTAAGCCGGCAAATACATTTATACATGAGATTTCTTAAAACAGCTTGTAGAGTATTGACTCCTGCAGCCACAAACATTTCACTTGCACTAGACCATCGAGGTCTCTTCAGCAATATTCTCATGGCATCATTATAAGCTACTTGAAGTTTCCGTAAACTTGCTTTTCTGTAGTTTGACCATAAATGTGCCGTATAGAGCGGTGTGCAATATGCTCTGAACAGAGACATCTTCACTCCATCTGTACATGCACTAAACGTACGTAGGAGAATGTTTGCTTGTGCATACATCATGCGGCATTGCCTATAAATATCTTCATCATCTGTCATTTGTTCTGTAATAAAGTGTCCAAGATATTTTAACTTATTACAGACACTAAGATTAATATCAGACAATTTAAAATCAGGAAATGTAAGACATTTATCCTCTTTGGTTCTAAAGATCATGACAGCACTCTTACTGGCGTTGTATTTGATGTCATGTTCCACACCATACACAGAACAAACAGCAAGAAGCTGCTGAAGACCAGCGCTAGATGGACTCAGCACAACAAGATCATCTGCATACGGTTCACTAGAGTACTATCAATCATGCATCCAGTATTACAGGCTTTCAGTCGCTTGGACAGATCATCAATATAAAGGTTAAAAAGAACTGGGGACATAATTCCACCTTGTCTGACACCATTGCTAAATGAGAGTCTAGGCAGTGTGTTTAATTCTGCAGTCCTTAGACATATTTCTGATTCAGACAGGTAATGTCTCAAGTCGTACTGTGTCGGTTACAATAATTTAGGTGTAATTCAAATCTATACAAGCAACAGCTAAAACCATGGGAATTAAAACACTGACTACGGCACAAGAAGTCATTCTGAATGAATCAAAAACAGCCTTACATTTTTACAGTATTTTCTCATGGAGCCTTGAAAATATCGTATGCGTTTTATCGTTCTTAAAAACCAAAGAGGCCCATTGTGACCCAAGTAGGTCTTTAAGAAAAAAAAGACAAAGAGATCTCATCGTCTGGCATTCACTGCCACCTGTTGCTCTGGCAACAGAATCATTCTGTGAATGGTTGGAAAATGTCATTAGCAAATAAACAGACAAAAGGAGCTTATGAGTAAGATTTGTTAGACACTAGACTATCACACTCCCATTTTAATACCTGACTTTGGGAGGTATGATTCACTTCAACTTTCATTTACATTTGAGCCAGTAAAAGTAGAGTTTAGGCTTTATGTCATCTTAGTTAAGATGAACATCTGTCAAGAAGAAATAAATATGTAATACAAGAAGAGACACTATTGTTGTAAAAAGTTTGTTACATTTGTCATTGCAACTTTAAATCTCAAGGATGATTTAAATTACGCATCTGGCAATCTGACACTTTTGGCATTTCATCTAGTTTTATCCAGCTCAATGCAAAAGCCATTGCTGGTTTCAAACAAAGTCTTCACAGTGGTACAGCAAGCAGTAATTACAATTTCCTTTATGCATGAGTGAGTTGGAAACTTGTATGAGATGATGGAAACGCTCATATACAGAAAAGAATACATGATTAAATTAAACTTTAAGCAGCTCCACGGATTGAAATGCTCAGTGCTACAAAGTGTGAGTCCGATATACACCGATTTTGTTGAATATCTATTTGACTCCACAAGGTTGAGGAAAATGTCACTTTGGGTGAGGAGACGCCAGGTGTCTATGGCGACCCTGTTTATGGATCAAAGCCACACCTGTGGCAGCTGAACGCCGGTGTATGCCAATGATTGTCTGACAGATGCAGCCTTTCCTTCCACCTGAACACACTACATCAGCCCTGAAGGTAGCTGTCAGGCATTCCCGCCATCTGATTAGTTTGTCATGGTAGCGGCATGCCAACAAGGGGAGAGAGAGAGAGAGAGAGAGAGAGAGAGAGAGAGAGAGAGAGAGAGAGAGAGAGAGAGAGAGAGAGGCGGGAATTTGTCTGTCTCTCTACCTCCGTCTGTCTTTCCCTATACAGTGTACGTCACTAGCTCTCTGAGTCACACTTGCTCTCTCTCACTTTATAATCGCATGTTATGTCTCTGATTCACTGTTACTTTAACTTTTCCTGTCTTGCAGGATTACCATAGTGTTGCTTTGCCTTTTTTCTATCCCTTTGTTTGCCTCCACAATCCTCTACTTGTTGCTACACTGCTCTTAACCCCTCTGTGCCTCCTGGGAAAGAAGAAGAAAGGGGGGAAAAAATAAAGACAAAAAGGGGTAGAGCCCTGAAGTGTTCTGATTGATCTTAACTAGTAAGCAGCAACAATTAAAGCAAACCACTTGCCTTTAGTCTATTGTAAGAAACAGAGGAAAGCAAAGCATGTTACCCACACAGGATACTGGCCTTGCTGCTGGCTGTCTGCTCAAAACAAGGTGACAAATGAATAATGGACTTATTTTGCATTGAAATGTTCAAACTGATTACAGCAGCTCCAGACACTGACATTTAGTTGTAATAACTGTAATAATAAAGGTCAAATCAACGTATCAATTAATTCATCCTTGGTTCTTGTCTCTCAGATGAAAAACATTTCTGAATTTCTGAAGAGAAATGTAATATATCTGGTTAATGCTCAGTAAGGTAATATACTTCGCTGTGTCTAGTGGGCCACTTCATGTTACAGTTTCATGCATCTGCAACAAGTCATTCTGCTGATGTTAATATCCAGGGTGTCAAATGCAAAACAACAAAACTAGGATTAATTATGACCTATCATTTCAATAAAAAAGAAGCGGAGTAATGCACAGAAGTGCAGACAAAAAGATAATTATTGCCCTTGCTGTCTGCATTGTGGTTCTGGTATATTGGTCAGAATTAGGGATGCACCGAATATTCGGCCACCGAAAATTATCGGCCAAAAATGGTTAAAAAGGCCCTTTCGGCTTTCGGATATTTCAAAATATCAGAGAAAGAGGCGCGGATTGCGATTTGTAAAACGTGTTCAGCTGACATTTCTCGAGGGGGTGTAACTGCAAAGACTTTCACCACTTCGGGATTACTCCACCACTTGAAATCAAAACACCCGGACAAATATGCGGAGTATGATCAAATCACTAGCGCACAGAAGAAAAAAAGTCCTTCCCAGCACCCCGACTCCTTCTGTGGCGGACCTTTTTGAAAAGGTAAAAAAGTTATGTGAGTTATAATTCACCATCTCAGGTTATCATTAGGGGGAAATGACAGCAGCACAGTGTTCAATATATTGTACTTTCGGTATCTAAATGATACAATGTTGTTTACATTGCTCATGAGGACAGACCACCTTATTTGCAGATTCTTGAAATTGTAATTTAATTTGTAATTGATTGTGGATTTTGTATCCAGTTTTCACTTTATGTATCTTTATACAACACAGTCTCACTCCATAATCGTCCAGGAGCGACGCTTGGTCAGGGTCCCGTGGCGTGCAGTCGTGACGCTCCTAAATTCCTTCAGCTTCATAAAGGGACGCAAATAGCTTTCAACGGATTGCAATGTATTCCCATCTGCTTAAAGGCAATGTGAGCGTCCATTCCCATTGGATAACGGAGAATTTTACACCCGGAAGTAAGTATTCCCCTTACTGTCGATTGATTTGAAAGTGATATCTGCACTACTCATCGACTAAAAACTTATGATTATCCTTGTTAATTACACAACATTGATTGGTTTAAATTGTGTGCAATGCTTTTGTATTTTTCCCCTTCGATTCGGAGAAACAAATATTTTTCCGGAGTTCAGGATGGCAGAAGACACTACACTACCCAGAATCCCCAGCTATCGTTTAGGACTACACCATGTGCTCTGTTTGACAAACCCCGTGATTAGTTCTCAAGCTCTGTGATTGGTTGACCTCCAACTGCATTCCATATGAAAAAAAACGTTTCGTAAAAGATAAAATCATACTTTATTCAGCAGTGCTTGCTTTACTATTTGAAAGTCATCACATGAATGCATTGTAATAAATGGTTCGGCTGCATTAAATATTACACATCGGTCGTAGTTCTTTATTTATCTACAGAAATCGTGCTCAGAATAGACCGGAAACTATTCTTTTACCGTTCAGTTTTAATTTCACAATAAAGTTAGTAGTAATATTTTGTTTTGATATTATTGTTTTTTATTAACTACTAGACCGCTGGGTCATGTTAAGACCATATTTTCTGTGTTGCTGTGGGTTTTTTCCATCGCTTTTGTGTTACAAATATCAAAACAATAACTAAATATATCCGTCGTAAACATAGGTCGTAAACTAAACCAGAAACAGCAGTATATTTTATTTTGTTAACACTGTAAACTTGACAGGTTTTCAACCCAAACCACCTACTGGTTAAAGCACGTTATTACACGTTTAGAGTAATGCAATGCAGGTAGATTGTGTTGCTTTTTAATTACTGTTTAAAATGCCTTTTTCTTAATGTATTTCATTTCTGAAATACATTAATGTACATAAATGTATTTCTTCAACAAGAAGACCCCTTAGGTCACAGGCTCCTCCAACAGTGCAACACAATAAAACAGATACACAGAAGAAATAGTGCAAGTAAATTCAAAAAGAAAGATAGTAAAAAATTAAATAGTGCAATACGAGTCTACAAGTGATTGGAATAAGATATATTAGACTAATCATTTCTAAGTAGCAGCCAGATTAATGTTATGGATGTTGTTTCAAAGTTCAGGTGTCTAATAGTCTTCTGGCCTGTGGGATGAAGCTGTCCCTGAGTCTGGTGGTTTTAGTCCATGAAATGCTAGACGGCAGCAGACAGAACAGTTTGTGGCTGGGGTGATGGGGGTCTTTTATAATCCTGAGGGCTTTCTTTAAGGTTAACCTGGTATTTTTACTACATTTATTTTAGTTACTTTACAGATTTGGATTAATGATGTGAAATATAAACAACCCTTAAATCAGACTTTAGTTACACCTGAGTAAAATTCATAAACCTTGGAACATCTTGAAATCTTGAAAGGGATGTGCAAAATAGTCATTATATACAGTCTTTAATTAACTATTAGTAGAGAATAACGAGTAATGAATAATACTTTATAGGGATTCTATTAATATCTAATGAAAATAATAAAAATGCAATAACGCGCTTTAACCACTAGGTGCCCGTCTATCAGCTGTGCACCGTTATGGTGTAAATACAGTCAATCTATCAATTGGATCAAATATAAAAGTCAGCCGAATTATTGTTGATACTGCAAGGAGGCGTATTGTGTGAAAATAAATGTAAGATGTTGTTTAACTGCTGATATATTTAGGATCCATGTCACGTTTTCAGTTTGGCGGCATTTCCTCCTGTTTGTCTCTGCAAAGCCCTCATGTTTCTCATCAGGGCTCTATAAATATACAACTACGGCAGCTATTTCATATTTAATGCAGCCGAACCGTGTATTACAAGGCCGTTATGTGAAGACTTTCCAAGAGAAAAGCAAGCACACTCGGAATAATGTATTATTTTATTTTTAAAATATGTTTTCGGATTTCACATTTTACAAACACCAAATCCCAGCGTGCTTTGCGGCTAAATCGATCTGAGGATCCGTCTGTTTCCGGTTTCGTATTTCGTAAGGATGTATTTTGTACACACCTTCCTTCACATTTCAATTTTAATTTACATTAAAGTATTTCGTGAGGCCTTCTAACATATTTTCAAATATAACTACGGTTGTAGTTGAAGAGTTTGTAAATGAACATGAACCGAAGCTGTTGCCTGGCAACGCAATCACACAACGGCACGTCCGTTAATTCCACATCCACCTGGATTAACATTGATTTAATACATTAATGTAGCCTTTGTTTCGACCAGCTGGGGGCAACAAGAACATGTTCACAAAACCTATCAATGTCGTTTAATCAACAAGGATAATCTGGTGTTTTTGAGTTGATGAGTAGTGGAGATATCACTGTCAAATCAATTGACAGTAAGGAGACTACTTACTTCCTGGTGTGCAATTCTCTGTTATCCAATGGGAACGGGCGCTCACATTGCCTTTAAGGGCAGCCCAGAGTCAGCCGACACAAATGAATGCCGTGATTCCATGAGCGTCTAATCCCGCCGCAGATGTGTATACATTGCAATCAGTTGAAAGCTATTTGCGTCCCTTTATGAAGCTGAAGGAATTTAGGAGCGTCACAACTGCACGCCACGGGACCCTGACCAAGCGTCGCTCCTGGACGATTATGGAGTGAGACTGTGTTGCTTTATACAATGTTTACTACTTTGCTTATGAGGACAGACAGCCTTATTTACAGATTCTTGAAATTCAATTGTAATTTCATTTGTAAATAGTTACATTCATGTGGATTTATCCAGTTGCACATTTGTATGCATGCACTTATAGGTGCATTTGTTGTTGTTGAAGGCCTGGCTGTTACAGTCTTTATTTACACTATTTTGTTGTAGGCCTACTGGCCTAGATGTTTATGCAGTTTTAAAGCACCTTGGCTTTGTTCTGAATGCACTTTGTTGTAGTTATCCTACAGAGAAAAGAAAATGCACTTGACTTGGAATTAATGTACTGTATGCATTCAAAAGTGCTGAATAAATGTTTTATGGACCCATAATAGTGATTATTATTTAAGTTAAGTTTTGCCATAATCATGTCTTTTTCCATAATCAGGTAGCTGAACAACATTGGTAAAAAATGTATACATTATATATATATATATTTCTATTAATCATTTTCGGCCTTTCGGCATTCGATTTTCGGCCAACTGTTTCCTATTTTCGGTATCGGTTTCGGCCAATAATTTCCCATTCGGTGCACCCCTAGTCTGAATATGTGAATATAAGGATTGATTTGATTGAAGTTATCCAGGCTGGAAGTGAGAAAGTAAATCAGATCAATAGTGAAGCATTAGTTAGCCATTTATTCTGCATTGCTTCAGCAAAAAACCTCAATCTGCCTTCAGGAATTAGGAAAGGGATTTTAAACTAATAAAAGAGTTATAATGATTCACAAAGTTACTTTACGAGTCATAATGTTTTGCTTGTGACTGAAGATAGATATGATATCAAAATGGCTTACAAGTCACATTATTTATTAATTATTTCATCTACATTATTCATCCCGTCACCGCAAAAAATAAAACGTTCTTCTTTAGTATCAGATAAGACTATATCCAGGTGCATCATTTTTCTGCACTGCATTCTGTGTTAAAACTGAAATTGTAAACCTCACTACTTGGCGCTAGTGGCACCACTTGTTCGATGAGTGGGACTGTTCAGCATCCAGGATTTAATCACATTGCATAACCAGACAATGCCGGTCAAGAGTCACATTTTATGTTTTACCGCCTTAAACATCCCAAGTTCTATCGCAAGTGATTCAGAGGGTTGAGAATGGTAAAGTGTGTAAGGTAAATGTCAGGCTTAGTCGAGGTAACCATTGCTATGATTCATGCATGTAATGTAACTTATGCAAGACACACTCAATAGTCAAATTAAAAGGTTGCATTTACATTTAAGACAATGTGACAAAACTAGTAAGGAAACAATGGAACCCAACACATGCAATAATTATATGCTAAACCCTATTTGAAGTTAAAATCACGGAGGGTGCAAAAACAAAAAAACTATCAGAATTGTAGAAGGTCTGAGATTTAACAGTCATGTATCAAACTCACTGTCACTTTAATTAGCAAACAATGTCAGGTGCGTAGAGTGGTTACTTCTCAGTTTAGCTAAGGGGCTTTATAAAGGATTTGCTGCAGCAAAAACACATCGCTCTAAAGCCAAAAAACAAATCAAAAACCAAGCCTGTATCAACATGCTTTTCAATATGCACTTGTCATTGTAATAGTATAATGACAAAAGCAAAAGTATCACCTTAATCAAGTCATTGTGTGCAGGGCAGCACTGGAATCAAAGGCTTCAATACAATACTGTCACTCACATCACAGCATTTCATTGTGTGTAATGTAAGTGCAGCACTGACTGAGGTATGCGGAAACAAACTTCACAGAGCAAAGAGAATACACAGATCAATGGGGAGACATACTAATCAGGTCTATCACGAGGATGTCGTTTATTTTTCATGTTAAAAATGTATTGACACTTTTATTGTTCCCTTCTGAATTTCTCCCTTAATTAATTAAAAGCGTTAATAAATTAAAGGCCTCTTTAATCTCTATCAAGGTTTCTATTTATAGTTACCCTAGGGTAAAATTATTGCCTGTCATTGTGTTCACCTTCCTATTTATTCCAGCTGACGATACACCCGAGCGAACAACACATCAACGTACATTCAAAGAAGGAATGGAAAAACATGGAAAACACTGTTCAAAATACGGAAATGTTGCAGTAAGAGAAAGTGGAAAAGTTTTGCAAAAAGGTAAGAAAACACAAGATAAAGCTTTTTCCCCCCTTCATCTCAGTCATTCTTGGTTTGGAGAGAATTAATTGTGTAAGTGCAGGCATTCTGCTCGCGTCTATTCAGGGCCCTAGAGGCACAGCAAAGACTGTCATGGAATAATAATTTTCTGGCGCCACACAACATAGTGCCACATTGTTAGGAAATCCACCACTTGGAAAAAACAAAAGTGTGACTGAAGCACAAAAGACAACGTTGCTATTTAGAGGTTTGGGTCGGATCAGGAAAAACCCATCAGAATGTTTAGCCATTTGCTTTTGTTTCCTAACAAGAATTAGTTGTGCTTTTCCTCCTTCTCTCTGAATGGCAGGATTAGTTACATGGGATTTTGAAAAGTCTCAGCGAAATAACATGAGTGGTTTCTTGTTTTGCAGATTGTTAACCCTTTATTTGACAAACAAAACAATGGCCCAAAAAAGCTAATAGACTAGACTACTACACTTGAGGAGCTCTTTTCCAAAACGCTATATATCCATTTTAATAGTTTTCAGGAAAATGACATTTTTTACCTAGACCCACACATTTTGTTAATATTACATTTATATATATATATATATATAGGATATATAGCGATTTGGCATGAAACGTTGATAGAGCAGTGAATAGGTTCAGTACACAGCAAAATGGCACAACAAACTCAATTTTCAATTTGGCTTTTATAGCGTTTTGGAAAAGAACTCCTCACTTGTTGTCTACTTTATTAGAAATACCTGTGCATTCTAATTAAATCCAATACAAACTATAGTGTATAATGAAGTCTACTCTTTAGGCAGTGAAGTTGGTTGGTGGTGGTCTTGTACTGGACTGCTTTGTGTTTCTGATATTCTGAAGGGGGGTGGGGGTATCTATAATGTGCAAAGCACTGCAACATTTGATGTGCCAATATTGTATCAACAGAAAGACGCACAATTTATCTTTATTTTAAAAACTATTAGGGCAGAGCTATTCCTGGTGAAACTGTAGTAAATCCATTACCAAAAATCATCAAAAACAGAAACGTAACACTTAAGTACATGAAATGGGTTTGCTTGATATCACTTACCCTAACCTTTGATCATATTATTGTACGCAATGAAAGCAATAACAATAAAGGAACATTTTTGGTTCTCTTTTGCATATTTGATCTGTTAATGAATTATGAAAGTCAAGCTTTTGGGGAATAATTAATTTTTCAGTCTACTATATGGTGCTTATGGTGTTTTCTTCTGGTTGGGTCAAATGCTGAGTCAGCAGAACTGGCAGGTGTTTTCCTCAAAACAATGGAAGGAAAAAGGTAATGGATCACACTATATGCAGGTGACAAAATGTTGAAGATCGCAATATGATTGGATGATAACTTAAGAAATTAATCATGATAGGTATAGCTTGGCTTCTGGTGATTCCAACCCCCAATATTCTGTACCCCTGTAGTAGTTCAATTCAAGACCACCTACTGTATAACCAAATGTGGACCTTGATAATGACCATGACGTGTTGAAGCCTAATAAACCTTTAATATTGGATTTCATGTGTTTCAGTTGCCTTGGTATAGAACAAACATTGTATAGCCTAGTTATCTCAGGGTTTTATATAGATAATATTAAGCATAAAAATGTGCATATATTGAATTACTACAGTCTGATTATAACACATTGGTAGATTAGCATCCCACACATAAGATTCACACATTATCATCAAGACTCTGCACAGACAACTACCTCTATCTACCACAGATGCTTGCGCTAACAAAAGTAAATAAAACCTCAGTGTACAGTACCAGAAGACGAAAGTTGGAGAGAAATCAAAAAAGGCATACTTAAAGGTAGGGTATGCAAGTTTGAGAAACCGACTCGAGATCGCTAGAATTTGAAAATACACGACCGGAGAAAATCTACCACTTCCTTATAGAGCCCCTCCTCCAACACACACGAACGCGCACATGACCAATGAGGGCACGAGATAAGTTTGTGCACAGATGGAAGGCTGACAGGCAGGTCGGCCATCCAGTTATTTTAGCCGGGCCGGCTCAGATGATTGGTCGTGCTTTTTACAGTACTACGGCTTCCACAGATGACATTTTTTTATGGATTTTTTGTCAAAGCACTTAAGATATTCATTGCTATCGGGATGTTAAGAGCATTCCATGGAATATAGCAAAAAGTGTATCTCGAGCCGGTTTCTCAAACTTACATACCCTACCTTTAATGTGTCTACAACCTAATTTTGGCCAGAATCTTTATCATACTGCAAACTACTGACAGCATTATGGGGACAAAACAGTTAAGGTAAACAGTTGTGCTTTTTACCTTGAAAGAAATAGAGAGCATGTTATCTCTACAGGTGCAGGCAGTAAATGGAACCACCATTTTCTTGTGTCCACTAAGTACTGTCATTCAACATAGGCCTGTAATTGCAAATTATTCCATGTAATTGTAATTTTGTGTTACACATGATTAGTCGTAATACTAACAATGGAAGGCAGTTAATTGCAGTGATTACCAGCTTGAGAGTCTCTTAAGTTTCATATTATGGTATATCAAAAAATATTACAATCAGGAATACAGGGGAAAACATAACCCAGCCCTACTGTGTTACATTCCATCTAAGTAATTCAAGATCTTTTTCAACATTACAACAAGATCTTGAACATTTCTAAATGAATTATTCTCCGATATTTTTGTGTAAAGACATTTCAATAATATAAGTATACTGTATATAATAAATATAATAGAGTTTGAGAGAGCAGCTTTGTCTTTAGCCTTCAGCCTTGAGCTTAATGCCTCACAAGCTTTGATAATGGGTCAGTTTTGCAGTGAATAATGGTTGGGTGAATAGCTGCTGCAGGTGCTTGCTGCATTTAGGTGAAAACCAAACCTGCATCACTCAAGGCAAGCAATGCCCTTCTCCCATGTCACGGATTGTGTCATAAGAGAGATTAATAAGAAATAACACCAATAATTAAACTGACCCTGTACAATGAGACAACCTTGGGAACAGTCACCTTTATTGTCAAAATATCTTGCACATGAATTAAAGAAATTATAAATAAACAGGCCGAACAAGGGACAACTCCAAATCAAGTTAGATTTTTCATGCATCATTGTTTCCTGTTTCTTGCCCTTCCAAACTTCCTTCCATCCATATACCAGCACGACACTAATAGCCGCGTTCACACCAAGTACTTTGCCGTACTTAGTGCCCCGGCACTTATTACCCCAGGGCACTAAATACAGATCGCGTTCACACCGGAATAAGTTCCCTGAGGGAAGATTACGCAAATGAGCCGCTGATGTCACTTCGTCTTCTTCTGCTTTGGGTTTACTGGCAGGCCGCAAACCACATCACGGTGTATACTGCCACCCGAAGTCCCCGGCCGGAAGTCCCCGGAGTTGGGGAAGGCTTCAGTAGAAGCTGCTGGGACTACTGAAGCCTTCCGAGTAAATCGCCAGAACGCCGACACCTCCTCATCTCCACCGCTCCCATGTTTTATTTTGTGTTGCCATAAGTTATTCTCTCTCCGTTGGTGCGCGGGGCTAATGCTAATGCTAATAATGTTATAGCCAGCAAATACAATGGTGGCGCTACAAAACATTTCAGAGTTTTACGGGGCGTGGTTTGCAATTCGCCCAGCCAATCAGAACTGGGGCACTTTTTTCCCCAGGAGAGTACCACCTCTCAGCAGGCACTAAAAATGGTGGTAAAAGTTCCCGGCACTAAGTACTCTTTTTGGTGTGAACGCGACATAAGGGGTACTAACGGAACTAAACGGGAAAAGTACGGGGAAAAGTACTCCGGTGTGAACGCGGCTAACGTCTTAGGATAAGCCAGTAATATATTTGTTTAAATCACAGGACCAGTTGTTTGTTATAACCTAGTTTGTGTTTTAGGATAAATGTTTGGTAATTGAGATAAACAACAAGATAAGATAAGCCTTATCTGAGAGATGCCATTGGATGAGTTGGCATGTCAGCAGACCTTAATCAAAGCCCCTGCCTAAACCCAATATAGACAAAAAACGGACAAACTCATGCTACATGCACTTCTGATAGAACTACTGGCCACAACAACATGATCAAATGGAAATGGAAATAACACTAAACTTAATTAAAGTAACTCATCTGAGATAAGTACAAAACGCTCATGTACAAATGACAGTATGACCAACCTGTTTTATAAAAGGGCAACAAATGCATCCTGAATAGCATAACCCCAAATTAACCTGTTGAACCCCATCCCTGTTTTTCATGTCTCAGGCTCGAAAATGACATTTCCAGAACGAAGGACCATAACTACACTTCTAAAAGGGGAAAATTAATAATCTTTTTTCTCAAAGTAATGATAAACCTGTGAGTTGGATGTAGAAAAGTCAGAATCAATATAGATGGTTTTATTTTAAAGAAAATTCAGATTGAACATAGTAAAAAACTGTAAATTATAGTGTCCGTCCAAAGATTCTTGTTTACTTACTTACTTACTTACTTAGAGTGAAAACTACCCTTGGATGATGGTATGGTATACTAAAAGCTTTAGGAATCCAAAGTACAACATATAATAAGTACCCTGTATCAAGATTGATGCAAAACAAGTGACATGTGACCTTTTTAGAGAGGTTTAGCAAAATAAACTCCACCCCTGGGGTGATTTGGGTGGAAATGGGTGTTTTTGCCGTTTCTCTGGAACCCATTGGTCGATTTTGGTGATTGACATCTCTTTTTGACCATTAGAGCCAATAGAATCGAAGGGGAATTTCCACATACGCACCAACGTTAACAAAAAAAAGTGGGGGCTTCGCGCATGCAGTTTTGGCCAGAGCGAACCTATCTCTTGCTCTGACATCTGAAAACGGAAAAGTAGGTTTATTGCTTAGGGATTATCAGAAATAATTTCAAAGTGACACAGACACATTGGATTAACCTATGGATTAACCTTCAGCAGCGTTGTTATCGTTTTAATGCCATTGAAGACAACTTTTGATCAGACAACGACAAAGGTAAGCCATATTCCTGTTTTTGCTACCTAGCGCCATGTGTTGTGATGTCTGTTTTTATTTATAAAGTCGCGAGTTCTTATCATGGAGTGATGATGTAATTACCGATCGATTCTGTGTCTTCTCACGATGCTAGTCGAAATGTTGGATGTGCAGTGTTTTCTGTGCAAGCGCCGTTAGCATTTTTTCGCTCGTAGCTAATTCAGAGGCTCAGCGTTAGCTTTGTGGGTTTTTTTGCAAAAAGAAAAAAAAGATCAGTTAGCTGAGTTTCTTCCCGTTACATGGATATAAAACATTAATAGTTTATTAAATATTAAGAAGCCCTCAGACGCTGTTTCCTGCAGATGATGCGTTATTCCGCCCGGGGGTGGGGGGATGGGGTTCAACAGGTTAAAAAGTCCTGCAGTAAAAAGCTTCATCCAAAAATGTTGTAATGTTAATTGTTTTGAGTTGTACTATGATGTACAATTATTTCAATTGTTTTAACACAACTAATACGGCCAATTGAAAAAAAACTGAAAATAAAAACTCAAATGTATGTATATAATCTCTATAAGCATCTCCACTGTGACTTTGTCAGATCCGGAAAGGCACAGGTGAACCTAATAACCTAATTAATTATGGCTCTGTTAAATAACGTGAATCCATTACATCGTGACAGTAAGCAGTCGAAAAAATAACATTAGCTACACTTTTGCTTTTTGGCTAGCTTATACCTAGCAGCATTAAACACATTTTAGAGTGGACTAATTTAACAATTCCCCTCACTTATAGCAACTTACCTCAAGTTTACAGACGCAGCGGGACTGCTTATCTTTCTGCCATGTTGCTCTTCGTGTCCATAGTTAAATTTGCGCTATTAGCAATGATTCTATACGAAAACTTGACGCTTGGATTTTACATATCATGTGATAAAAGCCGTTCGCTAGCTAGAGCTGGACACTTTCTTACAGTGCCTACAGAGCAATTGTTCTAATAATGTTAATTAAAAAAAGACACAAAAGCGAACAGATCCCTCTTCACGCGTCTTCTACACTGTGACATACTGTAGAATCTACAGTATGTCACAGGTGTTTTGCTCTCGGTCTAATCACCTGATTGCGTTTATGTGTTAGTGGGAGTGTGGAATATATTGGCTGCATTCAGGAATAATCGGAAACTGAGAAGATTCGTTAAATTGAGAGGATGTCTCTCCTTTGACCACCGCTGTTTCACGGATTAAAGAGGATCTTTTACAACATTTCATTAACGTTTGACAGTGTTTCTGATCTTTAAAATCATTATTTGCACTGATTTAAAAATATGGCTCTGTGAAAACTCTTAATACAGGCTACATAACAGCCATAAATGTATCTCGACATATGAAGCAACGTCAACAGAATGTGTTATCTGTCTTTTAGATTGTTTCAGAGAAAAATGCTGGACCCCACACTCACCTGTGACAGTGCATGCTTGTCTATACACTATAAGATTTCCTTAAAGAAAAAAAGCTTTTGACAGGTTTAAGAGCTGGCATGTGTATCAGCTCAGACGCGAGATAATCTTCTCATACAGTAGTACACAGAACATCTATTATCTATAAAGAGGGGGTTTATTTCGAGCAATTTGGTTTGACAAGACAAAACCTTTTTGGCATTTATCTTTGAAATCCAAACACTTTAAAGGGTGTTTCATTTGGGGAAATAGAGAAAAAAACTTCCGAAGATATGGCAGTTAACGATTCTTTCTGAATCACACATATGTTCTTCTTATGGCCAAACAACTCAATATTTATATATTAAAGGAATTTTCCCACAAGGGTGGTCAATAATTGATGTCTTACAGCCTGCACAGTTGCACCAATTTTTAATGTTTGAGAGTTTTATTGAGGTCATGTTGGTGATTTAAGTATGTTTAATAAGACACATTATCATTTATTAATCTAAATATGCACTTCATACCAACGCCACATGCACTGGCTATTATGAGCAGCATCTTATCTGCATCAGTAAAGATATCCCATACATCAGTTCATTAGGATGAGCTTTTACAGCAAAAAAAAGGAGGACATTGAAATATATAAAAGAACCATAGAAGAATCTTTATAGACCTGAATGCAGAAAGCACAGTAACAGTTGTTTGTCAGTTCACTGATCAATGTTACCAAAGAAAAGTCTTAGTGTTTTGATTAGATTTTTTTTCTTAATCTGTATCTCCTCCAGTTAAGCAGTGCAGCTACTGAGCTGACCTGTGAATAACTAAAGCCAATTTAGCTAGCTCATTCAGAAATGAATGATGGCAGGCTTAAAACTTTCCGGTTAATGGATTGCTTTGAATATAAACACAGGGCTGTTTAAATTGTGTTTCACATAGGACATGGTCTGGACTTTTTGTACTGTACTTTTTGTTTGAACAGAATCATGTATTTCTTTTTTTTCTATTGCTGCTCATAATATACATTTTAATGATATGTATATTATGTTTAAGTTAGTGTGCAAGAACTCCTGTGATCATTTGATACCAAAACAAATAATTGTGTAAATGTAGAATCTAATCTGAGTTTCTGAAGTTCAGAAGGGCATTTGATTTCTGCACAAACCATGTCAGAAACTGTCCAGTGCTGACGTGATTGACATTAATGAGCAGTCTTTATCATGGGTACATTTGATATGAACCTTTCAGCAGAGATGATCATTGAAAGCTTCCCCCCCCCCCCCCCCCCCCCCCCCCCCCCCCCCCCCCCCCCCCCC
>CALSBZ010001824.1:366265-401552 GCA_943591055.1 Gobionotothen gibberifrons | reverse complement strand
AAGAAAGAAAGAAAGAAAGAAAGAAAGAAAGAAAGAAAGAAAGAAAGGAAGAAAGCAGAAGTTGACTTCTTCCTTCAGTCTTAAGCATCTGGCACGATAATGAGATGTTTCATGGCCAATAACACTTCATCTCTGAAAAGCTGAACCTTTCACTGTGGTATCATTCAAGTTCCTATGTTCTGTATTAGCACAGCTTTGCTTAATTAATGATTATTTATGATCTTTTCACCAAAGCTTGCTATCTCACAAGTTAATACACTTGTTCCTTTTTTAAGATAGATGATTTATCCAGAGCCCGAGAATCCCCAAATAACCTTGAATGTTAACTTTCACTTTCATTAGGTGCCTTGTTAGAATCATCTTTGTCTGAGGTTTCATGCATTACTTGCCATTAGATCTATTTCTTCAAGTCATACAGTATAGATACATTTTCTGAAATTCAAGTGGGAATAAAATAAAGCATACAGATACTTCTGCATACATGTCCTTTATGTCCGAACGATAGCAAAGGTTAAAGAATGCAAAAAATGAACTGTACGACCTCATGCAAATACTCATGCTGTACACAAATATTCACAGGAATTTGTTCAAATCAATAATTCACGAATATTTAAACAGAACTGAAAAGCAAAATATCAGAGTTCTGAACAGATACGGTGCTTTCAACACCACTTTGGCCACCAGTGTATCTATGCACGAGAAATGTTTTGCCTTCACGCTTCATATGTCTCGCTATCTGTCTTCAAACAAATCCTAAGCCCAATATCCACAAGCCTACTGAGCTATGCGCTTTCAAGCTCCTCTACTTGATTTATTTTTGGCATGTATTATTTTCTCTCTCTGTTTGATACTCCATTTCCTCAGGATTGACTGTAGTGAATGCTTAGTCAAGGACACCTTTTCTTCCGGGATGGCATTTCATCATTGTTCATGATGATGGCCTATCACAAACACAGGGGGAGGCAACAGCACCACTCCTAGCAATCAAAGTTTAAGTACAAAAAAACCTGCATTGATTTGCACCTGACCTTAAAGGTGAGTCAGCCGATATAGAGATATCCATCAGTGAGGCATGGTTACAGAGCACTGACTGGAAAGATAGAGCCCTCAGCAGGCAACACAAAGGTCAACAAACATCCTGGGAGGCATCATTCGCTGCAAAGTATCCACACCTCTTGGTAAATGCAACAAAGACAACCCGCAGTGTTATACATAGACACTCCCTTTAGTATTGATTATAAAAAGTGCCGAACAAGAAGAGGAAATTAAAATTATAGTGTGTTTAACATTGAAACTAACCATTGATCCGCGGAAATGCGCAAGGGGGAAAATAAATAAAACCATTGTTGCATATTTGCTGTCTTCCCTTCATCATGAATCTTCGGGGTCTGCCCAAAATCAGAGCTGCTGCAGCTTAAGCAGTTATATTTAGAGGCAATTTTGTTTTTAGAAATCCAAGCGCTTTTCTCTTAGATCTATGACAAGCTGTACTCTGAGCCAGAGTCATAAAATATGGAGGGAAGAGAAAATAATTTGTCATCAGCACAACAAGGAATACAACAATGCAAGAGCCGGGACAGCAACCTTAGTAGACAGAAATCTTAAATTGATGTCCCCAAAGAGAAGGATTTTATCTGCATGGCTGTGCTGCACCTTCACATTTCATACTGATAGAATGTGCATAATCGCAGCCCCTCACTACACTATATGCTTGTCTGCATGCCTGATGAGTGGGACATGGGCTCCATACAACAGCAACAGAAAAGAGGCTTTCTAGAGAATGACTATTACCTCATGAGTGTGTCACTGCAATTTGGGAAAGGGCTCTGAAATATTCCATTTGGTGATTTTAAATTGCCATCCACTGAGGTGAGAAATGCTAAAAATCAAATACACTGCCACACTGAAACGCAGCTGGCATGCACACACACACACACACACCCTTGCACAAGGAAATAACAGAAGTTGTGTGTATGAATGGCCAAGTGTAATTTCTGTTTCCCAGCGTCTGCGTGCTGCTGGTGCTTTAGCCACTTCCCAGCAGATATAGTATGTTATGGCCAGACACCAATACCTCCTCAAAGTGCAACTGAGCCATATACCTGATGCCAAGCCTCCACTGTGAGAGCTGCTGTACAACACAAAACTGTGAGCCAACATCACATCTAATAGGACGCCTGTCTCTCTAGCCTCCAATCTTCCAAACAAACAATAACATCAACCCTTCACTTTCTCAGAAAAAGGGAAAGAAGCACATAACAGCCTTTTCTATCTAAAGACAAACACAGAGGCTGAAACGATGCTCAACTGTTTTTCATTTCCAGGTAAACATCTTCTTCCACTAAACAGCCTGTATACATTAATGTGTTCCAGCAGAAAGGCACCTCATAGACCTAGATCACAAATGTACATCCCACCTCGTAAAAACTGGTTTGCTGCAGATTCTCCCGACAATTGTTAGGCAAATTCTATACATGCCAACCTGGGAAAAGAAATGTGCTTGTGAATGAAAATAACCAAAGGATTTATGAATGAATGCAGTTAAAACATGTTAAATCTAATCGTAACAATAGGGTCTGTTAGGCACTTGACCATCAGATAAAAGTCAGTGTTAACAGGTACACCAATTGTTACATTCATAAAATTCAGATATGTAAATTAAAATGTATTATTATTAGTTAAACTCCAATTCTGGTCTCCACTCAAAATCAATCTTACTATCAATTAATCGGAGAAAATATGTTCACAATTTATTAAATAATCACTGGTCTCCGAATGTCAAATAAAAACAAAAGTCTTATTTGTCTTGTTTTGCTCAACCAACAGTCCAACACGATATAACATTCGGTTAACTATAATGCAAAGGATAGCTTTGACCCTTTATGTTTGAGAAGTTAGAATTGAAATATTTGTAAAGTTGCCCCTTTCCAATGATTGACCTATAGATTAACCAACTAATAATTTTGAGCTCTAACCCAAGTTCAAGTCAACCAACATTGCTCATTTTTATTTAGCATATGCATCAGTTTGAACCATAGACTGTATATATAAACTGTTTTGAACTGAGAATGGACAAAGATGGATGAATAAGTACTTTAATGAATGCAGCTCCAAAGTGCAGGGCCAAAGGCCAATGTACACAGCATGGAACCCTACAATTAGATCATTAGTCAATCAATGCTCTGTTCAGGATGCACTGCAGAGGTCTGATTGGTTTTCTCACAGCTGAGAATACATTGCATAACACACCACATGTCTGCTAGTTTATCCCTACTGATTGCTACCCGTTGTTGAGATCAAACAGGTATTTTCAGCCATCCAAACCTATCATTTTAATTACCTCCACATCATCCCACTTGGTTTCCCGGACCATGCTTGGCCCCTGCCTGCTCTCCTGTCACATATCATGACAGCAACAGACACAAACAAGAGCATCAGTGGTCAATGCAAAGGAAGATCCAGGAATGTATGAGGGTGCCAGGTTACAAGGTGAAGAATAAAGGGAATAAAAGACTTCATTCAATTATTGTAAAAAGGATATAAGATAAACTATATATTGATGTGCATAAAGTAAGAAATATATAAGGAGGCATAATGTGGAGTAAATTGGTTTATTGGATACGTCTCACTTAAAATGAAAGCTTTAATGCATTTATGTTGCCTCGGAATAACTTTAAGTAAACACAGCTACTGCACAAATACATCCCAACTTCAATGTGATTGAACATTTCTTACTTGGATTTAACCACTGCAGGGGTAAGGCTTAATAAATTCATACATTGTTATCCGGGAATGTGCCTCCAGACAGTTAACAGAGTTTAATCCCCTGTGAAACCTGCTCCTTAAGTGCAGAAGACAGTGAACCTTGAATCTGCAGCCTTGACTCTGGAAGCAGTCTCTCCTCAGCCTATTACATTTAATCTCAACAAACGGTGAGCTATTTTTCTTCCTGAAGACAAGATATTGCCAATCTCCCTTCCCCCAAGAGTACTGCTTATATTAAAACTGATACCTGAGAAGAACGGACTTAATCAGAACCAACCAACTGTATCCAACCTTCACAGGGACCTGTCAGCAACATAAGAGCCTGGCCCAGACCTATAGCAATGGGCGAGAGGCCAGTAGGTGAACTGAGTATCACTTTGGTACAACACTAGGGCTATCCAGAGGGATGTCAGCACTAAAAGAGGCATCAGGAATCTCGAGAGGAAAATTGTTACTGTTCCAAGTTGCTGTATCCTGGAAAATGGTAAATCACTCCCTCCATTTCCAGCTGAACTCATGTGATTTTTCTCGAGACTGTCCACCTTTTCTCATATTTCTGCTTCTTCTACTGTTGTGGAGGACAAGAACCTGAGGGGCAGTGGGGATAATGCCCCCAAATTCCCTGTAGATTGTGTATAATTACACAGACAAATTGTAATCCTGATTAGCCCCAGCAGCCTTTCCAGCCTGTTTACATAATCACATTGAGAGAAAGTCTTCATCAAGAGCTCAGTGGCCAGATTACTGTCTGCGCAGACCCCACCTGATTACTAGCAATTAGTGACGGCCCGGCAAAGAGTTGGAAAACAAACAGCTACATTTTAACAAAATATGGATGCTAGCAGGAAATATAGTGTAATCACAAGATGAAAAAAAAGTGGTTGGACACAACAGATGGCCAATTTTCTTCAATCTGTTCGCTATCATCAATCGTTCGCTGTCATTTGATGTGCTAATGTCAGTGCGGGAAACAGGCCAGTGCCAATGTGTTGTGTTTGTCCTCTCCTGTGGTGTCCCTCTAACTTCCCATGACGATCATGTCCCCTGCTTTTCATTATCAGGTCACTGCCAGGGTTGTCCCGTATGAAGAAAGAAACTGGATAATTGAGTAGATTTTGATCTGCAAAGTTTAAAATGGATATAAAGATCAAAATGTTCCATAATATCACAGTCATCCATTTCCAAGTGAAATAAACAGTGTAAAGAGGAGAACCAGCATGCTGGGGCCATAACTCCAAAATGGATCTTATTCAATTGTAGTTTGAGAACATCTCTTCTTTAATCCACTGCTTACACACGTGTGTGTCATATGAATGAGGCGCCCTTGACTTTGGGACTCTTTTATTATTGTGAACTTGATCGATTGTTGTCAGATCGATGGATACAGTATGATTGTCACGAGAGAGAAAAGGGCAAGCACAGCTGTTGTATTCAAGAGAAGATACACCTAAGTGCTCACTATCAATATCATATTTGACCGGGGCCTTTTGCTCTTTTCAAAAAAATCAGTCCCTGCATTTTAGCTTCCTAGATTTGTGTCTGCATCAGGCAGTTTTATATATTCCCAGAAAATTAGGTGACACAGATGCAGTGGATGCCCTCAGTTTTGTGCTTCAATGAGAATGTTATTTTTAGTCAGAGCAGTTTTTATTAATTACAGAAATTGCTTAATGTCACCAATATCACCTTTATATTAAGTATTGAGTGACAAGAATCAGACAGGTGGCTGAGGTAACTTTGTAAACTGAGATTCTGAGCTGTGCACCACCCACGCACTGGATCCTAGGTGGAAAATAATCTATTATGAAAAAAACTTCTCTAGCAAAGCTGTGTTGCACAAACTTTGTTAGATAGATGCTTTTTTACAGCCTCATTAAATTCACAGCAGAAGTGAGTCACCGGCCATGTCTATATGTTTTTACTTCAGCAAACATTGTGTCACCTGTCAGGGCAGAGGAACAACAGCTGTCCTGAGGTTCTTCCTGCTCCCTGTCTGTGTGTCACTGTTTCCTTTGCTCCTTTCCAGAAGAAGACCCAGGCCTCCTCCTCCTTAACTCCCTCTCTCCCTCCCTCCCTTCCTCCCCAATCCCTGGCTGGCTGGCTCCCTAATAAGTAACAGAACTAGGAGGATTGGCAGTGGCCTCGAGGTTTGACATTGCCACAATGTGGGTGGTGATGAAACCGCACTGTGCCCGACTCTGCTCGACTCGGCTTGGCTCATTCTTGGTGGGCGCTGCTACTGCATGCTGCACATTTCATCCACCCCCAATAGACAGACACGAGAATTACTCACAGGGTGAACCAGCATGTAAATTGATATCTGTGAGGGCCCATACTCAGACAGCCATATATGCATTCAACAGATAAACAGCCATAAACTCATACATTCGATGTCCCTGAATGTACAAACACATGCACGTATACTAAACACACACTCAAACACATTGAGTAAAGAAATATTTTGAAGGTTGGAATTGGATTTTCCCCTTTTTTCTTTGCCTTTAATTTGAGTTAGAAATGAGAATTTCATCGTTTTTGAGTCATTAGATATATGATACACAGAGGAAGAGAGAGAAATACATACATACACACACACACACACACACACACACTCACACACACACACACACACACACACACTCAGTTTCATCTGAACATGTTACTGACATTGCAAGGAAGCAACAAATTGTTATCTATTTTCTTCTGAATGCTGTGTAAATGTCAGTGGACAATGGAATAGTATATGCTAATGGGAGAAAGGTAATTGAGCAACAACAGCTTTGACAGATTTAATTTCCATTTTTCCATTTCATTTCAGAAAACTGTATCAGAAAAAGTGAAAATACAGAGATGCTGAAATTGCCATCGGTCTGGATAAATGTAGCTGATGCATATAATAAATCAAATGGAATCAGGGGTTACCTCACCAGCCACAGCGAGTATTCAAATGGGCAGACCCTGAGAAAAAGCCACTGGAATACTAACAAGCCCACCTTACACCTGCCTGCATTGACAAGTCCGATAAACACCAGTCGACAAATTGGTTCCACACTACTTATTGCCTCGGCCCCCAAAAAGGTTCCAGAAACATTTCTGGAGAGAAATTGGCCTTAAGCAAATCACACATAAATACTTGAAAACTCGACCCAGAAAAGAGAAAAGGCAGACAGCTTTAGCCTACATAAACAGGAATCTCTTGACATCCTAAAGGAAATCTGCAGTGCATGCACTTGTGCCTCAACATTTCACTTGTTAGCCTACTAAGCAAAGCAGCTCACGTAGGCTATTAGAAGAAGCGTAGGCTACCGCACGAATATCTATTGAGCGTCTCAGTCAAAGCCTGCATTGAGCGCCAACCCGGTGAAATGCGTCCCTGAAAACTCCAGTAAATCGTGGTAGCCTATTTTGCGCACGTCTGAAACGTTAAAGCTTTGGATTTCTCTCACGCACGCACACACACGCACACACACACACACACACACACATCACACACAAGCACACCAAGCGCATCAGAAAACAGAGAGGCTTGCTGCAGTGGCTCGTACCTTTCACACAAGTGAACATCAGTGAAAAGATGAGATTCCAAAAAACAATTCCGGTCCTAATCCTCATCGTTTTGCCTTGAACAAAGTCCGCTCGGCCACATTTAATGCATCTCCTGTTGAAAACGTCCCGTAGTTCAATAGATCCGTCGTAATATCCGTCTCTGTAAATCCCCTTCATGCTCACAACTAACACATGTAACCTATCGCCTATGGTTTCTTTTTGCTGGGTGGAAGTAGATTCCCTTTCCCTTCTCTGAGACACTGGGGCACAGCCGCCCGCCGCGCTATGTCAGCTGATAGGAGAGAAGTGAGCAAGACTGAATTTTAGGATAGGACCACAGCAACCTGCACGAGGGCTCAACCATCTCTGCTGAGAGGGGCATCAAGTGTGAGCATCTCTGGCGGTGCGCTCTCGCAACTGATGTTAAACATATTTCCCTTTGATTCCCTAAAACCGGGCTGAGGACGGAGAGGAGTATACAGTTTGGCTGCTGCCTTCATCGATCGGCAATTGAAGCTCGCACAGTGAGAGAGAAAATGTGGTGGGGAGGGGGTGCTGAGAGACACAGGGAGGGAGAGAGAGAGCGTCCTGTGTAAGTACGGTGTGGTTGATGTGGCTAACAAATCATAAAGTGGTAACAGTGAAGTGTGGGTGGCAAGGGAGGAGGAGGAGGAGGCACGTGTTTACGGGAAGGATGTAAATCCTGAGAGAGAAATGAACTCTGTTAATGACAGCATTTGGTTTATGTGTATGTGAAAGGAGAGGGGCTGGAGGTGTGAGGTGAGAATCAGACAGGCAGCACCCCCATCCAGAAAGCTGATGAAAGGAAATCGCCTGGTATATGCAATCCCACCATAACTCAGATTTTCATTTTGGAGATCGAGCGGAGCCGTTATTGGGAGTGATGGGACTGGGCAATTTGCAATGCAAAAATGGGATGATGACGGCGCAAAGCGCGGCTCAGCTGCAGTGGGGCTCTTCTGCCATCTAGCTTTGGAAGAGTCACCGACCTCTACTTTGAAACGGAGAGGAAAAAGGGTTGCAGAGAAGTGAGAGAGGCCGTGATTGCACTTAGAATGAACATAATTCTGTCTATAAAACAATTCGGATAGGGTTTCTTGAAGTAAAGTTGGTATAATCTCTAAGGTTTTGCTTCATCATCATGTCCATTAACGTTATCTTTAGATTCCTATTTAATCTACATCTGCTTTCTGTGAACAGCATATTTGGAAAGAGCTTGGATATCAAGTGAGCTTTAAATCAATGTTGTGCATTGATCTAGATAGAATATAGCACATTAATAATTGTCACTGCACCGACCTCCATTGAAATCAATATCCTGTGACCTACTATTGGAAAGATGTATAAGTGTGAAGTCAGCAGGGTTCATAGGGAGAAATAATAAATGTGCCCTAAGCTTCTCTTTGTATCTGACAGGAGCCGAAAAGCACTTTTCAATACCTCGGACGTCATGAGAGCTGTCCATGGTGCTGAAACCAGAGCCTTTAAACCCTAAACATGAGCATATGCTTGTAACTGCAGCCACTTGCAAAGTGCAAATCTGCTGCCCGGATTATCAGCATGTTTTTGCATATTTCTGTTCTGTGTCCAAGGTTAGTTTGCTAGGCAGGTTAAACCTCCAACGCCTACCCCTGCTCTCCCATGGGAGGATAAGTGAGAGAAAACAGCTTGATACTGCTCTAATCTCGTCTAATTATAAGGCAGCAGAGGGCAATGGGATTGTTGTCCTTTGGTCAAATATTCAAAAAACATAATTTAGCTGATTTATTTTAGATGTTGTGTTCTGTAAATAACTGTAGCAAGTTATTGGCTTTTATTTTGTGAATAACGTCTTATTCTGTATTTATTGTGTCTCCGCCAGCTCAATGCAATGTAATGTAGCGCTTTGTGAAAGTCTCATTTGAGATGTTTCCGCGGACAGCTTGATATTAATCTATCTCATTCTATCCTTACAAACTGAATTGCTACCACATGAGTAATAGATTTGTATTCTCGCTCCATTTCTCTACAGAGTTGTTTATCTGAATGGTTTATGCAGCAGAGGCAAACCACTGCGTATCTGTCGGTGAGGAGTGGAAGGTCCCTTATTCCCTCCTGGCATCAGAATTCTTCAGGTGGCGACAGGCCCAGTGGAGGCCGCTGGGAATGGATTGAGGCACGAGGCAGCTTGTCTTTACCAGTGTAATCGACAGGTGGGCCCAGGAGAGAGAGCTACAGTCGTATTGATGCCTCTCCCCAGCTCTCGCTTGCTGCTTGATGAGCAATCACACTGCCTCTCCCCTGACCCTCTAGTTGTTGTTCTGTGCATCTCTGTGTGTGTGTCCAGGTATATGGAACAGTTCATATGCTACATATAACATACATACTCTAGCGCAGGGGTCTGCAACCTTTTTGATATGAAGTGCCATTTAAAAGAAATAATTGTGATCAGTGTGCCGACGATCGGGAACTGTCAACGGTGGGGGGGGGGGCGCACGTGATCTTTCAGGGGGGGGGGGGGGGGGGGTGTGCAGAGCTCGACGCTCGTGAACTGTCAACAGGATGGTGGAGGAGCCTTGCTGCGGGGAAGCAGTGTGTGGACCTCTTTCACCTGTCAGCACAACTTACATGATGCGGTTTAAACAAATATAAATAATGGGTTTAAACGGCATAATAATAATGACGACCGTCCGTTCTGTGATTCTCCAGAACACACAGATGGCCAGTCCGCCCCTGTGTAGAATATTCTTTTCGATGAGAGATGAGCAGATCGCCACTGGGCTTTCAACTAAAGACACAGCTGTACCTTATGGGTAGCCTACTGCAATTTGTGAAATGCCGGAGCGGCGTTCCGGCAGCACTACACCCCTGATCGTTTCACCACGGAGGAAAGCAGCAGCAAGTCGACTGGAGTTAAAGAGAGCGGGGCTGCGTTGCGTGCATGGCTTCCTTCTGCAGGTAACAAGGAGACGCGCTCTGGCGGCGGTCTCGTTCAGGATCTGAAAATACAATTGCCGCGTGCCACTGGTTACGGTGCCGCGTGCCAGGGGTTGTCGACCCCTGCTCTAGCGCATTCATACATGTGTACAAGCACGGTTGAGCATTCCATGCGTATGGATTTATATACAGTCTATGGTATGGATGCATCTTTGCACAAACATAAGCATGCTTTAGCTCATACTGAAAGGAAATGTATGCGTTGAATGTAATGTTATGTGTTGGCCTTTCATGAAGAAAAGGACAGAACACATCAGCTAAGCAGCCAGATCATCAAACTGCCACAGTGACTGCACCAGCTCTGTTTCCCCTCAGGGACTCAGGTTGTTGTAGCTGTGAATCTGGGCAGCATGTTCCGATTAGCAGTGGCCATGTATGAGAACTGATGCCTGGGAAGGTTTTCGTGTCACACAGGGGCCAAGGGTCTTCTGTTTTCCCAGAGGGGGGCTTGTGGGGGGTTGGACAGGTGTCTGTGAATGCCTGTATGCAAACTGTATTTGTGTGCTGCATGCCATGTGTGAATAAAAGTGCCAGACTACTTTGGTGTTATGTACCAGGTACACCCTTCAGGGATATGCAATGTGTGCGTATGCATCTAAGGTTGGAATATAACATCAGGGTTATCTTTTCCTTGCATGTAGGCCTGTTAAATAAAGATTGATGCCTTACTTCGGATTACATCTAAGTCGAAATCTTCAAGGCTGGGTCATATTTTGTTTGTTTGTCTGTCTGTTTGTTTGCAGGGGCAAAGTGCAGCTGGTAGGGGGTTGATAGAGTAAGCACTGGGGTCGGATTAGCTGGCTTGACTTCCAAGAGGAATGTGTCTGGATCCTGCCTCCCTCACACTGCTGCTAATCCACTGCTGGGCTCTGCTGCTCTCAGTCTGCTTCCTTCAGCACCCAGATATCTTTGCATGTGAGTAACACAGTGGGGGGTGGTTAGGATAGACCATGCGTGCAATGATTACTATTGTATTCTTGTCTTCATGCATGTCCATCCCTATGCTCGAAGGTGATGGCCCATCAGTGAATACTGATTTAAAAATAGAGAAACATTTAGAACTCTTCTTTTCCATTTTACCAGAATCAATTGCGAGACATAACATAGATTTTACAATTACATGAAAGTGCACCTTCTCACCTTATCCTGTACTGAGAAAAATATGCATTGACATTTTCACTGGCGTGCCTGGTAAAATCATCGCCAGCGCGTTGTAGCACTTTAGCTCGGGGACACACTCTGAGCTAGTCATGAAAAAAATGGTTCAATGCAAAAAAATAGATAAAAAGTGACATTGAAAACATCAAACCATTTCATATCCATGTTTCAGTCTGAGGAAAGCATAATCAAATATGAATCACAGAGTGTTTCGTCTCTCCCACACATGACCTATTGCTTACACATGAATACATACACATCTTTCCCTAATGCTCACCACCTCTGCCCTATTACTGCATGTTCACCGCACCGGCTGTCTTTTGCTCATTAGGTTATATATAGGTTTCTTTTAGATCCCGCTGCCTGTGCCTCCTCATGTGGTTTGTTAACAAATCTGAACGTTCAACAACCTTAAAAGGAGGCAGCAGGGTGAAAGGGGAAGGGGAAAACAAGGAGTTGAGAGAAAGAAAGTATTAAAGGTATTGATTGACGGATTGTGGAAAAAAATAAAGGTGAGATTCAGAAAACTGATGTGAGTGATAGAAAGACAGGGAAGGACACACAGGCTACAGGTGGGCAGGATGAGAATGAATAGAGGAGGTTTGCACTGAAGAAAGGGGATCAAGGAGAGGAGGGTAAAGCATTCAAATAACCAAGTGAAAAAAAGGTGTTGAGGTGCAGAGATGCCAGTACAACAAAGACAATGTAAAGTGAATAAAGAGAGAGATTTTGGGTGAAAAGAGCCATTTTTAATATATGAGCCGGGAAGCTTGGAAGTGTTTCAGTATTTATATCATTCAAGATTACATTTCAGAGAATACTACACAAACAAAACTTGGGGAACTGTTTGTGTGCATTTACACTTAAGGTCAAACCATTTAAATGTGATAATTAACCAGATGGAAAGTGTTTCAACTCCAACAATAAATGGTGGAAATAAACAACAGTTGTTCACTAAAGCGATTCCACTGCAGCATACCCAACTTCAAAGATGGTCTCATCATAAACTGAAATGTAGAATGAGCAGTCTGGTGATACACAGACTTAATCATATGAATAAAAGATCAAAGGGAAAAATTGCTGATTGAGAGAGAGGAGGAGAGAATAAGCAAGCGCTAGCTTTTGGATTCACTTCACTGAGGGGTAAAAAAGACTTTGTGAGGGAAAAAATGTGTTTGATTGTAAGTGTGTAGGAGAAGCTTGTAAATGTGCTTGTGGTATTAAAAATGTGCTTAGGATATTGACTCAGAGTTTTTTGACAGTCCACAACCTAATCTGCTATCCATGACAGCTAGGGCTAATAACACTGTGACATACTAAACCTACCTACACTCAATGAAGTGTCGCTATGTTTGTATAGCACATTTACGACCAAAGGGCAATCAGCTGTAATCATAAAGCAGAATTGTTTTATTGCATTTGATCCTGTTTACCCATACTACCACATTCACTTCCCCGCTGAGGAGATACATTTGTATTCCCTTAAAATAGCGTCTATGTCTCTGCAGCACGACCACCACATTCTGTTATATAGGTGACTGGAATAGGTACAGTGCACTTTGTCAGTATCTCGTTGCCAAGCACTTTCTCGTACACAATCATTTTACAGTTTGTAAAACTCAATGTGCTGTGTGCTTGAGAATGCAGTAGTCTTGAGTAAAAAAAGATTAATAGGTTTTTTCTTAGCAAGCATTACTTTTTGCAGAGCATGGTGCAAGGCTGAGGCAAATCAAATACCCAGCTAAGCAGCTTAGCATGTCCTCCAACACTTGGTGTAGCTCCCAAGGTGAAATGCAGATGTATGTTGGAGCTGTGCTCTACATTGCATGGAGGTCAATGACTAACCTGAGGCCGGGCTCAGACTACTTCCAGTTTCAAGTGATGGTTTAAGGGTATCCTGGTGGTGCCTTCACTGCCTCATCTGACGTATCTTCACATACTCAGCTACTGGGATTTATTTTCAACAAGGAAAGAATAAAGTCAATGGCTCAGTTGTATTACATTTTTGATTTGCCTTCGGCATAGAACAAGGTGTGATATTGAATCAGCTTATATGAAACATTAATAGCTCAGCTTTGCATATGTCTTCAGTAGATAAAAGTGTATATATCCACCGGTAACAAATGTATGTGCCATGATA
Source organism: Gobionotothen gibberifrons (assembly GCA_943591055.1). Taxonomy (NCBI): domain Eukaryota; kingdom Metazoa; phylum Chordata; class Actinopteri; order Perciformes; family Nototheniidae; genus Gobionotothen; species Gobionotothen gibberifrons. Next base: position 387,946 of record CALSBZ010001824.1, on the reverse strand, counting down.
TGAAGGTGAAGTGGTTAGCAGCTAGGTTAATATGGTAGATAGGCAAACTAAGATTTGTATTGCAAAGGTCTCAAAGGACAAAACATGGATGATTTCACATTCAGTGCATGGACACACTGTGCAGAATCAAATCAAATCAAGTTTTATTTATATAGCACATTTCTAAAAAAAAATTGGTCGAGCCAAAGTGCAGTACATATAAAAAAAAAAAAAAGCCTACAGTAGAGACACTTTACAGCTAATACAACAGCACAGTTTGTGCAGAATATCAGTATGACAAAAACTGTCCTGTCTGTCCTTAGACCCTCACATCGTACAAGGAAAAACTTCCGGAGAAAACCCACAGTTTAAAGGGAAAAATGGGAGAAACCTCAGGGAGAGCAACAGAGGAGGGATCCCTCTCCCAGGACGGACAGACGTGCAATAGATGACGTGTGTAAATCGAAGAGATAATACATTTTACAGCATAGGTAGACCGAATGTTTGGAAATGCATGTGTCTGTAATAAGAAGATGAATCCACGAAGATGTCAACAACAATCCTGTGGAAGCCTTCAGGGAAGCAGCATGACGAGACCCAGGCAGGACCGAAGGCTCTTTCTTCTGTGAAGAGTATCAATCAATCATTCAATCAATGTTTATTCATATAGCCCAATATCACAAATGTTACATTTGTCTCAGTGGTCTTCACAGTTTGTACAGAATATCAGTATGACAGTACGACTGTCCTTAGACCCTCACATCGTACAAGGAAACACTTGTAATACTTTGAACCTTCTTACTGCAGGGCTGTCGCACAATGCTCCTTATAATAAATAATGTAAGGGCAGCCTCTATTTGTATATAATTGAATAGTTTGAAAAGGTGGTAGTAAATAAATAATAAAATGATACAAAACAAATTGTGTTCTAAGGGTAAATAGGGACAAATATGTTTTTCTATTGAAAATGAAGTCCAGTTTGTCAAATGGCTGCTGTAAGAGCTGAACATGGGCAGGTTGAGCTGGTGGGTCGGATGACTCACTGCTTATTTCTACACAGAGACATCACAAATGTCATCAATCTCCATTATAACTCTTACAGAGGAGAGCACAAAGAGATGATGTAAAAGAGCCAGGTTACTTTAGGTCAAAACATTTCAATTTAGCTGTGTTGGCTAAAAATAAAGATCAAAATAAAACATTGAAATGAAATTAGGTACACGTGAGACTTTGGTAATATATGCAAAACTAATTCATTATCTAATTTTGGAGCTGACTTGCTGTGTGAAGCAGTTTCTAATGTTATGTAATTACATTCATATTTTAAATAAATGAACTTACCATTACAAATGTTTGCTCACACTGTAAAATGTTTGGCTGTAAAATGACAGTAAATTACTGGCTACTAGTTGCATGGATTTCACAGTAATTGACTGTAAATATTTCACAGTAATTTACTGTAGATATTTTACAGTAAATTAGAATAAATGTACAACTAAATACTGTGACTTTACAATTGCCATGCCCATGGAATTACTGTGATATAGCAGTACAGAGCTATTATGGTACCTTGCTGTACATAGATTACAGTAATTACCTGTATTGTCACACTATTACTGTAGAAGTAATGCAACACAGTAGCCAGTAATTTACTGTAAATATACAAATGTATATAATACGATAATATATTGTAAATGTGACTAGTTAACTGGGATTTTACCATAACTACACAATTCAATCAGCTCAATCAACAAAGAAAAACAAAGAAAATGCCCATTTTAACTTTGTATTACTCCATTGAAGTGCAAACTACATTTCACAGTGTCTTGGACATGTTGTTACGGCCCCAACCTCTACTCTGCGGTAGTGGCTCGTGTTGAGACCCGCAACATGAAAGAATACACGCAATAACCGGTACTTGGTAACGAGCATTTATTGATAATCAGCCGTTTGCTCACACAAGCGAAACGGGAAACAAAAAGAGGTCTGGAGGTCTGGCCAAAAGGAACAAACAGAAGGAGCGAACCCGAGCCAGCCACACCACGGGCCGTAGGACCAGAGCTCCCCCCCCCTAACCAGAAATCAATTATAAACCCTATGGGAAACAAAATAAAGCCGCGAAAACTGGATTACCAGGTCCTCCAGGCTAAACAAAAACACATCTGCAGAAATATGGCCTACAGCTCAAAATGGCAAAGAGGTATTCTAAGGAGAGTGTCTCCCGGCGTTAGGATAGGCGAGACATCCTTCTCCTCCAGCTTCTCCTTATATATACACGGCTGAGTGGAATTTGGAACACCTGGGCAGAGGCGGAGCCAGGGGCAGACCAGGTGCATCTGATCAGAGGCGGAGCCAGGGGCAGACCAGGTGCACCTGGGCAGAGGCGGAGCCAGGGGCAGACCAGGTGCAGAAAACAAGGAGGGGAGCACGTAACACATGTCTTCACAGACATCCACTCGAAGTCAACCATTTTTCTGAAGAATGTGCTGACATGGGGGTTTAAATTGCAATGCCTCTTTTTGGCTTTCGAGCCCGCCTCAGGATTAATGCCCAGGAAGCACCTGAAAACAATAAGCCAAAGACAACAATTGCAATTTGACATAGATTTATATGTTGCATCATTTATTTTAAGGCACATGCAGCGGTGCCCCTTTCAATTTAAGTAAAACCTGCACGAAAGAAAGAAAGCCAAGCAAGAGCGATAAAAGCAAGAAAATCCCTTAATTTGTTGTGTTATCACAGAGGATGGTCTGAATACAGTATTTTACTGTGAAATAATACAGTAACATGTTGTGAAATCCTGGCAATCATTTATCCTGTAGATTCACAGTAATTAACTGTGCCTGTATTGATTTCACTGTGAAATTCAAAATTACAGTATTCTATTGTGAATATTACAGGTAAAGACTGTAAAGTGGTAAAAACAGTAATTTATTGTAAAATATTACAGCTAAATATTGTGAAATCATGGTAATATTTTACAGTGTGAACATGTTCTCGTAGAATTACCAACAGAGACCAAACATACCTATGCATCTATTTGTTTTACATTAGAATGGGAAAGTCTTAGATCTTACCTCTATAGCAGGGGTCTGCAACCCGCGGCTCCGGAGACGCATGCTGCTCTTTAAGCCCTCTGCTCTGGTTCCCTTGAGTTTAGACAAAAAATAAGAAGGAAATAAAATACAAATATTTGTAGGACTATTTATATTTTGTTGCATGGTTGAAAATGTTTCATATCTTGTATTTTGAGATGATACTGTGACACATACATTTAAAAAAACGGTTTTAATTAGGTCAACTAAAATATGCATCATATCCTGCTGGTCCCACGCCAGCGTCTTTTCTTGAAGGCGAATAACCTGACCCCCGGCTCGATGAGCGAATATGAATAAATCAAAGAAAATAAGAGGATTTAATTCTGCGTGGTTAGAGTTATATGCTTTCACAGCAAACGATGCTGGCTTACCGGTATGTTTGATATGTGGAGAGGAGTTGTCAAAGGTGCTGCAGCCTTTACGTATTGGAGGAAAAACACGGAAGAGGAAGACAGCGGACGATCTTCAGTCATAATTCAATCAGTCAACTCTTTTTAGGGTGCAGCTATATGTTTTATTTATTTCAAAGTGGGCCCATTTTAATTGTATTTATTTTCTTCAAATGTGCAGAGGACTCCCCAAGTGCTGTGTTTAATGTATTTTAAAGTAGGCCTGTGTATTTATTTCTAATTCTCCTTATAAGAGTTATTTGTTTATTATTAGAGGTAAACCGTTTTCTATAATGTAATAAATAATAAACTGTAGTTTTTGTCTATGATATAACAATATATACAACTTTATAAGCTATCAAGCTATCAAATGCGGCTCCAGACAAAAGAAATTGGTGGAAAAGGGGGCAAAACTGCTCTTTTGGTCAATAAGGTTGCAGACCCCTGCTCTATAGGATTTATGTTGCCTCATACTTATCCCTACCCTGTGGCAGCTTAGAGGGATCATACTTGCAAAATTGCTTTGATTTCATGTTTTTGTGCTAGTTTCCATGCATGCCCAGCAACCCTAATTATACACGGCAATTACTGCCTGGGGTGAGTACACATTTATTCTGCTGTCGCAGCATAACATGTGAAAAGTGGATCCATTTACCCTGCTCTCCCCATATGGCTTTGGACATAAACACCTGTTTGTGTGCTGTATTTTTTGCCTATTGCTTGGGAAATTGCAATTCAAAGACATTGTTTGGGATTTGAGGCCGCACATTTGCATTTTACAATTTAGTGTTGAGATTGTATTTTAACCCATGGGTGATTCACAGTGGAGATAACAATGTAATACGCATCAGTTCCCAGATCCATAAGAGCAGCAAACCAAGCTCAAGGAGTGCAAAGGTTGGACCCTTTTGGTTGTTACAACCCACATGAGACAAACAATTATACTGTTGGCTTAAATAATAGGAAAATAAATAGAATAAGTGCCAGACGGAGGGTAGGAGGGGCTTTTTTGAGAGAGCAATAGAGTGAGTAGAGGAGAGAGGATATGGACATTTTTAGCCAGCAGTGGGAGGTTTTGTTCCACTCTTTTGTAAAATATCCATTTGTCTTATTTAGGTCCCCTTGATCAAAGATTAAGTTCCCTGCAAAAGAATGTGTAATCACAAGCAATCGAAGGTATAGCAGGTATTCTGCTGGGATTGTTTCTGCTTTTATTCTAATGGAGCGCACATTGATGTTGGAGTGTGATTATATTCCTTTTTAATGCAAATTAACCGAATGCTCTGAAATGTGTGCATTCTCGTCCTCTCTTTGCCTAAATACCAAATTGCAGCAATCAAGTCCTCCACGCTCCCACTGTGAATGCCCTTTAAAAGATGAATTAGAACTGTTGTGCTTGTGATGAATAAATACCTTTGTGGACCTGAAGTTTCCTGTACCATGAGAGAGACGGGAGGTGGAGAAAAGGTTTCCTTCCACAGCTACATATGCAGAGTCACATCACCTGCAGGAACACATCAGGAAATACAGTGAAAACTAACATGACATACAATTGAACTGTCACTTTTATGAGGGCATATGAGATTGACACTTTCTCTATTTATCTGAAGATAAACCAATGGGTGCATTCACTAATATGAGCTATGAGAGAAAGTGAGATTGTGAACCAATTATTTGTGATTTGTGATTATTTGTGAAAAGTGAAGGCATGACGCAGCAAACACAGAATAGGTTTCACGGATGGATTTGACAGTTTAAGGCTTTAGTTCCCAGTGACTGAAATGGGCATAACAATCTATATGAACTAGTCAAATGTATAGCTCTAGCAGCTTTAGGGACATTTCCACTCACTTTGGGATCTTTTACCATTTACCATTACCCTCCATTGTCCCTCTAGTTGAGCTTAACCTCTGTATGATCACTCGATTTTGTATTTTGTTGTGCTTCCGAGTAAGTAACAAGTCATTTGTGTTTCCTCATTTCTTTTGCCTTCCTGTATTCATTGCTTTGCAGACTCCTGTTTTAGTGTCATCTCTATCTACTTTGACTCTGCACTGTTGAGTGTCTGGGCCTGCATATCTACAATACCACTCTAGCTTCCTTTTTCTAATGTCCCCGTTTAACGTGCCATTGCTGTGAATAGATATTGTTAAACAAAAAAACTGAACCATCTCTTCAAACACGACAGTTCAGGAATGTCATTGAATGAAAACATAATCATAACTGTCTGAGTTGTAAAAATAAATTCAAAGGAACTAAGATGACATATTAAAGAAGCATTCAAATGCATTTTCTTCTCATAGTTTGAAAGAGTATTTGACTTACAACATGAGAACTTCCTAGGATGTTGGATATTGGCTTGTTTTTTCAGGTAAACAGGAGAAGTAAGACACAGGGTTTAGAAGAAAAAAACGGTTGGCCTACAAAATATACTTATATAATTACTGTAGAGGTCCTTTATAGGATTGCATTATTCTACCTCGTGGATCATGGGAAATGTAGTTTTATATTTCTTTGTGTTATACTCCAGCTTCACATGGACTAATTCAACCGGTAAATCCTGTCAGTTATGTTGTGTTTTTTAAATCCTTTTGCCTTCATACAACAAAAACTCTATCAGCGTGAAAACATCTGTTCATGTTTACAAAGGAATTCATTCTTGTAGAAAGTACTGTGAGCTCATGTAACAATAAATCTGAAGTGGGAGCCTTGTGTTTTTTAAATTATTTTTTCCTGTCATGTAAACACAACATTAAAACTTACACCTCACATTCATTGCTTCTGCATATTCATTCCTATACAACATCTAACAAGTTCGGACAATTCACACGTATTTTTGCTAGGACTGATAAAGAATGTATTGCTTTCACATTGCTACAAATAATACCTAATCACATTGCTACACAAATATACCTGAAGATCAGTGCATGTGGGAGAAAAACCATTTCAGGACTCATTGATTGAGGGAGATAGTGTGGTCTATAGTGCAATGTAAAATAGACTTGAAGCTGAGCTGGTGGCCATTAGTCAATCAGGGAAAAGTTTCAACTAAGAACATTTCTGTGCTGTTTGGAACCGACAGCAACTTAATGTTTTATCAAGTTCACGTCTGGGCAGCTGGGACTGAAGCAGCGTGTTGAAACATTTTGCTTGAAACCTGCAGGTTGGGGATGGGTCTGTGTAGTTTGATCAAGACACTTGATTGAGGTTAGATTTCCCTAGGAATGATCTCAGAGCTGCTGTTTTAAAGGCAGCGGGCACCTCTCCTGTCTGCAAAGATGTGTTGATGCGTGTGTAGATGAACTGAGACTAGATAGGGAAACAGAATTTAAAGAGAGGGGTAGGTACTTGGCCAAAGGAGCAAATGGTGCAGTTAGATTTAGGTATGATGGCGTGCAGAGACAAGATGTGACCTCAGCAGAGGGTTGTGGAGCTGCTGCCGCTGGAGCTGCTGTTTATGGCTGCTACATTTATGATTACCTAAATGTTACAATACATAATGCAAGACCGGCAGTCTGAATTCTTAAATCAGCAGGGTTAATCAGGGTCTTACTGAGAGGAATGAGGTCTCCAAGATCACTAGAATAAATTATATTAAAAGTGTCCTGTGAAGTTGTCTTTCAAACAAACTAAAGTTCTTTTAAAATTGAGTTACAAATGTATTGTGTGTGCCCTTGGGGTCTAACAAATGAGTTCATTCAATTCAGAAGAAAACATTTGCAAAGCAGCATTTTTATCAAAATTTTAGTTTTTATAATTTCAGTTAATTCTACATGTATTTACGCTACTACATAAACATAAAGCTAAAGACTGTGTTTAACTTTGATCAATGAATATGTACTCTCATCATAAAGCACACCCAGATCAAGGAACATTTATTGTTAGATTCATAGTCACATGAATATCTATCATGAGCATATGAGTGACTGGTAATACGTTTCAGCCGGAAATAAGTTGTTTATGAATCCATTAGGCTAAAAACAGAAACACTTGGCTTGCATCATCGGCATACCATGCCTTTTAATTGTATGACTGTCGAGATCCATGTGTTCATCTTTTTTGATCATCACCAGTCATGCAGGTGATTCAGTAGACAGCATTTATGGCAGGAGAGTAGGCGGGCTAATGTTCCTTATGCAAGTATAGGTCGCAAACACCATCTCTGCGCAGATAAACACACACTCATACACGTTGCCTTTTCTGCTCTTTCTTGCTTTTGCTTTTTCCTTCTGCTTCCTGTCTCCTCCAGAGCTCAACAACAAAAGGCGAGTTATTGAACAGAGCTCTGGGGCGGGAACACATTCCATCATTTCAAAATGAAACAAGTCTCATTTTTCTCTTTCCTCTCTCTTGTCGCCTTTCTCTCGCTTTTACAGTCTCCATCCGTCCTCCAGTTCTTGAGTCCCTCTCTGTTCTTCTCTCTATTCATTCCTTTCTTTCTTTCCACGTTATTTGTATCTCTTCCTTCTTCTTACCACCTTCTGTCTCCTTTGTCTTTGGACCAGGTAATTCCCTCTGCATCCTCCTCTGGGCAAAAACGATGACCCTTTGCTTTCTAATTACCTCTGCACTCTCCTATTCTCCAGCATTATTCTATTAGTATCTACCACATTATAATCATCAGGGTTGAAATTGGATTGAATAGCTTTGAGCAGAATGTGGTATGAACAACGATGCAGGACACAATTAAATAGCTTTGGTTTCCTAAAGTAATTCAGTGTAGTCCGTGCTAATTAGACGGGCTCAAATGGAAGGATTACTAATGTTACTCACAACAAGTGTAGGTCATTTTCTATACTGTAGTTCTAAATCATTTCCTGTTTTCTATTTGTATAGTGATGAAGGATGTATTCCATAATAAAAGGGGAAATGGGAAATGTATTTTCCTCACCATGTTTACTTGCAACAGATTTCAGATGTAACTATGCAATTAGTGAACTCCACAAACAATCCCTTTACCAATTGAAAACGCTGGTTGTCATGGTGTTATCAGTCTATTCTGATTTAACACAGAAGAGTGTTAGAGTTGGCATCTTGGGAAACTATCAGGAGCACATAACAGCAGCACTACCTTCAAAAGTCGCAAAGTCTTGCACACAAGTTCCTAAGTTGGCAACACTCATAGCCTGTACGTTGACCCCCCCCCCCCCCCGAATCCACACAAGATATATTGTTCTTCTCCACATCCTATAGTTACAGTACCACGTACCATAAGAGCATGATACATAATTTAACATCGCCTTGACGAAGAATTCTTAACATTATCAACGTAGTGAAAAGTAAGTGGGTACGTGTTCAGCCACATATTAATGATGGCCTTCATCTCTTGGCCACCATGTACATTCTCGGACTTCTCACTCTCTTCTAGTCAATAACTTTGACGCAGTGTCTAGTGATGCTGTGACATGCTTTGTCCTGAGGTTCATAGACTGCTGCTATTGTTTGTGTCTGTTTATTATTTTAAAGTTATTCCGTTCATCATGATCCCATGCCATTCACGCGTTGACCTTGATAAAGCTTTCTTTTGTACAAGCTTTCTTATCAAGGTTTCTCTGTGTTTTCTCTGCACTTTGCAATTAACATTCATATTTTCCCTTCTCTCTCCACAACTCCCTAAAAGGAGAATTTTTTGTTTTGAATTTGTCTTGTTCCTCCTGAAGAGTTTCTTTCGTGTTTTCATTGAGGGCTGCAGAAGTCATTTTCATGTATTGTTTTCTAATGAAAGTATGGCACTTTTGAGCATGAAAACTAAAGTAATAAACTTCAGTTTCCTGCCATTTCTTCAAGCCCCATGGAACAATACAATTTACTTTTTGAAGTATTTTCTCCAAAGTGCCCTTCAGCAAGTCAAGTCTGTGAATATGTAATAGTTGAACCTGTAACACCTCCTGTGGCTGTATTCACATGCATGGAGCAACACAGTTATCGGCCATATTCTGGTTTACATCTTGTCCAGGTTAAGCAGTGCAGCTGCACCTTTGATAGACTCTACTACTTGTCATGAATAAACCAGTAATACATTATTGGTGTACTGTTCCACTTGTAAATAATTCACCAGCAAAAGTATTGAAAGGGCAAGCTTTCATGCTCTTTCACTGACATGTATTCTAATGCAGGTGAAATAAATGATATAAAAGTACTAAGGTCAAAAGCTAGAGGGGCTTTGTTATCTTCTTGATATTCAAATGTAAACAGGACGCTGCCGGACACAGATGGCAAAATCCAGATCCAGAGTATCGCTCAGTGCCAGGCATCTTAACTGTGCCTCTCAGAGAGTCTCAGCTAAGACACAGTAATCAGGGGTTTCCTGTGTAAAGCCAACTGCATGCAATTCTGTGTGCATGTAAATATAGTCAGTGTTTTTACATTTCTGTTTGCTTTTAGTTACTCATGCTTTTCGATATGCCACCGTAATCAAAAATGTTCTATTGACTCTAATGTGAAACATACACAATCTTAGACATAACGCTGTGGCCCGGCATGTCAACATGAGTGCTGATAAGTATAGGTTGCAGAAAGCTCCACATCTAAAGAAAACCTCTACCATACTGCCTGCATGGTGTTTGCAACCACCCTGCATTTTCTTTACATACAGTATGTGGTTCTGGTTGACTTAAAGGGCAAATACATTTTATAAGCATTACAAAGGAACACATGCAAAGAATTGTTTACCTAATAAGTAGCTTCTAGTAGTCATTGCACAGTCTGTATCTTATTGTTTTGTAATTAGGCAGGTTGTGGCATGTTATGATGCAATACAACTGCTACAACTTAAAGGTGAGGTGTCATGGCCATTTCCACTGATCATAATTCCATTGTTGAGGTATACTAAAATAGAAAAATACTGTGCAATTTTCCAAACTCACATTGGTTTCGCATACAGCATCTCTGTAAAGTGTGTGTATTCACTTTCTCCACTAAACGGCTCGCTGCAGCTCTCCCCCCCCCTTCCCTGTGAGCCCAGTGTGCTCCGATTGGTCAGCTCGGCCCCTCTGTTCTGATTAGTCAACCACCAGAGAGGCTCCGCTCCGAAAGGTGGCTTAGCTGACAGTTAGCTGCTAGCTAGCTGAAAACACCAACGGTAGCACACACCATGATTTGCCAATATATACACCTTACACACCCCATAACATGTACAGATTCGAGTATAGACATTTGGGGCGTAGAACGGAAGAAGAGTACGTTATTTGTACCTGTAATAAACTACTACTTTGTTTGATGAAAAATCAAATCATGGTTTGCTATATATGAATGATATGTTATAGGAGCAAATACTTCAGGGAAGAAAGGCTACTAAGTATTTTCTATCAAACTTTATTTTAGAAATGTACAAAATGAACATAAATATACATATATACACGGTATATCATCCATTCCTCCCCGCCGTCTTGCAAGCTACAGCCGGCTGAGGCATCAGTGGTCATCCCGTCTCAATCATGTATTGTCCGCCAGATACGCCAGGAGTTTCCTGATCTGGCTGGATGAAATCAAATGCAAATCAGAAAATATTATATAATAGAAACGTAGTTGTTTTAGATTCGTTAGTAGTAGTTGTGGACTTGTGGTAGCAGTGTGTATCTCAACACCGTTAGCTTGCCAGCTAATATGCTAACCTAGGTTTCTGGTTTACCTTGGTAGCATATGAACGTTAGCTCGGAGAAAAGGCAACTAATGTAGTGTAATAAAACCACTATGAACAAAAGCTAGTGGTTCATATTAGGCTAGCAATAACGTGTTTACAATTGCAATCTTATACAGTAGTCTACTACGTTCGGTCATTCGTTGTAGCTGGCATGAAAACAATGTTTTCGCCTAGCTAGCCTCGTTAGCATGCACAGAGCTGCGTCGCAGCTTGGAGGAAAACCACATATAATGTACTGGCCGTAAGGGAAATCACCCGGAGTATACTGTATGAGTATTCCGTGTGTGAATGCAGACATTATCCTGCCATGACAAACATGTAAAGCCATCTGCTGATATTGTAGTTTATATGTGTAAACGTTAGCAACTGAGTTAGCCCAGTTCGCACCGTGTCAATGGCTCAGCACCCCAAAAAACGTTTACCCATTTTCACAGTTGTGGTAGATATAGCTTGCTTGTTTTAAACATCATAAATACACAAACAACAATGAATACTTACAGATTGGGTACCCGAATCTCCCGCTGGTCCAAACAAAGTAGGAACAGCATCGTCCTTCAGTGTCCTACGCTGTATATATCCGGTATGAATCGCTCCATGTTTTGTGAAGCTATTCTCCGTGAAATGCCGCACACACAGTAAAATACCGGCTCCAACATCTGAAGGAACAGTGTTAAAAAGGAATGTCAACCACTGACTTCGTCCTGCCCTCGGTAAGGCATGCATTGAATATTTCCCCTCACAAGACAGGAAACCCTCGTTGGCATGACTGGATACAGTTTTGAACTGAACCTGAGATTCCAACAGTATATATGCTAGGCTGGCAGAGGGTACGGCCATAGCTCTGGGCGTGGCTACTGGGTGCTCCTATGACACAGCACCCAGGAAGTAAAAAATGGACAATGACGTATCCCCAACAAGCCGTTCTGGGGAGGTATTTTCTGTTTGAGAGTTGTACTCACTACAGGGTGTACTTTGAGGGTTTTGACTCTGCACACCGTTTACATGCAGAAAAACCTTCATAACACACAAGGGGACGGGTAATAACAGGAATAGCATGACACCTCACCTTTAAATATAAGGTATGTTAAATAAATGAAGGTCTCACAGTTGTGTTGCTACTTGGTTGGGGGTGTGATCTGCAGGACAAATCTCCACACCTGTGACACCCATGGATGATAAATGGCAGACATGGAAGATGAATCCAAACAGGTAGGCCCCATTTATTCCAATTAGAGCTGCCCACCCAGCGCACTCACTGAAAACGTTTTCCAACTTTTGCGCACTTGCAGTAAGTACGAGGCGTCCACTTGCAGACCATCTGTCTGTAGGCGTTAAAATAATACCTTGATTCGACTTTTTGCTCGCTTTTACATATTACAATACATATTTGATTGAACTGGAAAACTTTTAAAAATTGTATTGGATTTAAATATGTTGGGATAGAAATACTTTTTTTTAATTATAATTAAAGGTGGGGTAGATAAGTTTGAGGGACCGGCTCGAGATACACTTTTTGTTATATTCCATGGAATGCTCTTAACATCCCGATAGCAATGAATATCTTAAGTGCTTTGACAAAAAATCCATTAAAAAATGTCATCTGCCAACAGCTTCTACTGAAACCAGTCCCCAACTCCGGGGACTTCCGTCCGGGGACTTCGGGTGGCAGTATACGCCGTGAAGTTGTTCGCGGCCTGCCAGTAAACCCAAAGCAGAAGAAGTGACGTCAGCGGCTTCATTTGCCTAATCCTCCCCCAGGGACTTATTCCAGTGTGAACGTGATCTGTACTTAGTTCATCAGAACTAAAGAGTTCTGATGAACTAAGTTCTGATGAACCTTTGTGGGAAAAGTATTGCGGTGTAAAAGCGCCTAATGGGGGACTGCGTCGGGTCGATGATCGTGTTGCTTTTAATCATACTGTACGAAGCCAGATTCAATTAAATAACAGTGCCGTGGTTCATTGTTTATTAATGTGTTTCAGTGGCATTTACCGACCGCTGCACTGCCCGCTGTTTGGCATCACAACGCTGTTATGGAAGTTTCTCTGGTATAAAATGGGTGATGTTAGCATAGCAACCGAAGCTAAACTGACTATCTTGACTACTTTTTGCTATCCTATTGTGGCATAAGCCGTTTTCTACAGGCACATTTTACCGGCATATTTTCATTGTGATTGTACTTGTGATAGTCGGACATGACAACCTGTAAACAGAATCACACTAAGCCTGGTTAGTGTTGCCTGACTTTCTAAAGTGTGTTTTTTTTTTATAAGTGTGTGGTTGCGTTCTAGTCACTTTGCTCAGCGCTACTGCTTGTTACAACTTTCATTTTCCATACTCGCCATAAACTGTTATTGCTCAGGTTGATCCTGCCCCTGCCCCCGCCTCCGACTGTTTAAACACATGCTCAAAGTAAGCCAGATTTTGCCGATGTGTTTATGTGGATTCAAAAGTCGTAAATAATCTTCAAAATGGAGGAGACCGATCTGATCGGAGCAACTGTGACAAATAATCCAACTGAAACCAGCATGGACAATGACTATGTTTTAAAAATGCGCTTATCCAGAAAAGCCTGGTTTGGACACTTTACGGGCAGAAGAAACATTTCTATTAAAGAAAGAATTATACATTTCTGTCTCTTTATGCCTATAATAGCTACTACTGTAACTTGAATTGTTATTCAAATTAATTGATCAATTATGTTTTATATTTTATTGTAATGTAGAGACAATTGCGTTGCAATTGTCTCTACATTTTTTAAAGAATTAAAAAAATTAAAAAAAAGTCTAAATATGATATTTGGCCTCAAATCATCTGAGGCCTGGCGCCCCCCCTGCGATCTTTGGCGCCCCCCCAAGGGGGGCGCGCCCCCCAGGTTGGGAACCACTGCCCTAGAGGATGTGACGTCCACCCCCCAATTCAAACATGTTCATACACAATACAATATAAATGTATATAAGCTGTCCACCATGTCAATAACTTTCTCTTTTTGTAGTGTATTGGTCTTTTGTAGAGGTTTTTCATTGCCAGCTAAAATCTTGCCTAGGGCAGCAAATTGGTCAGAACCAGCCCTGGTGTCATCCCCACAGCACCCCCCATTTGAAACATGTTCCCACGGCTTTGTGCGCATATGTGTAATTAAACCCATGATATCAAAATCTCACTCCAGCCAGGTACCCAAAGTTGGCAACCCTGGGGTACAGAGGAAAAGAGAGAGGGTTTTATTTTCTGACGCTGTGTGAGTTCCCTGACACACCGGGGACACATATTTATGTATAAAAGCATAAAAAGTGCATTTTACATGATAGGTCCCCTTTAAAGATTGATATAACATCCGCAAATACAATGGTCAAATGATACAGCTATAAAACATACTTTTTTAAAACATATTACTCGGTAAATGTACCTTTAGATTAGCCTGTAATAGCCCCCTAAGAAGCATCAGAAAAATCTCCATGCAACAAGAATCTTTTTTTCTTTACAAAGGCGATAATAAATTGATATTGACTTCCCTTAATCCTTTGTCACGGCTCTCCACGCTGCAGGATGCTGGTAAAAAGGGGTTTGATGGAGACTTCCAAGCTGCAATTTGTCCAGTCCATGCTGTCCATGCACTCTTGTCCAGCAGCAGCACTTTCCCTGTCTTAGTGAATGTGCAACCTGAAGGACAGACACGATAAACATCAAGTTTGGTTGCAAGCAAGAGGCTCACCATAGCTCACGTTCACACAACCACAAACTCACAGTGTGTGCCACACAAAACATTTCACTTTTTAATCAGATCTTCTGCATCAGTTCTTTTTAGGCCATCCTGATTGACTGTTCAGCATTACCATGGCTTTCCACCACTAAATGAAAGTGCTGTTATTATATTTGCAGCCTTCTTAATCAGGATGTTGAATCAGAAAATGTATTGTGACAATATTTGCCTAGCGAGTTATTGGAATGACAAAGTGAATACAATAAGGAAGAATTCATATAATGCAGTGTGATACTGGGAGCAGATATGTGACGATTTTAACAATGACCTACATATTTCTAATATCCTGTTATTAAAATGTTTAAAGGTAAGAAATAATTATTAGTTTTTACCAGAACCATATATCACATGACCCCAAAACCTGCACAGAAAGAGCTGAGGAGAATGCCATGGGAGGAGAAATTGAAAGAGGTGTTAAAAATAAATGAGAGTGAGAGACATACTGGCAGAGAGGGAATGAGGAAGGGGAGAGAAAAGGAGAGAGAAAGAGAGAGACAGGCAGAGACAGAGTGATGGAAAGTAGGGAACTGAGAGCAGGCCAGTGGGAGAAGCAGCACCGGCAGAATTTCAAGTTGTGCTTATGGCATTGCTCTCACACCTTGGCCTCTACTTTTCTTGCCTGGGAATATCTCAAGGCCTGCCAGACACTGTTCAGGGCTGTTGTAGTTCACTTTGGAGCTGTGCGATAACAGGTAAAGACAAATCCGCCGTAAACATTCCACTGGTTTGTCTTTTATTTTATTTGTAGGCACAGTGGAGCAGATGAAAACACTGTTGTGTCCACTGTTGTTAAAAAATGGACAAAAGTTTTCTCATGAGATATTTTTACTGCAGCATTGACAAGAATGTAGGAGGGATATGCTCATAAATGGTCAATTTCCTCCCACTTCAGCTCGATGAAAGGAGCATTACACACATCTAGCAGCACACAGACTATTAATAGATATTTTTGCCTCTTTGTATTTGAGAGGAACTAGCACACTTTCTGTGAGCCTCTGTCTGAAACAGCCCTTCCCTACCTGAGCTGGCAGGAGCAGATGCTTCATTGTACACAGAGAATCAGTGAAATAAATCTCCTCTGTAAATAGCTCCTAGACTCTGAGAGTCAGATTATTGCTCAGATCAAAAGAGGACCGTCTTCCGAGGGAAACAACAGCACCTCAAATATGCTCGTTAGTCTCAGGCAGTTAAGCCGAACATACCTTTTGCACACTACAGTAAAGAGCGATAGATAAAGGCTTTGCATTGGCGCAGATCAAACACATAACATGACAGCATTTTGATAAAGAAAAATGACAAATAGGCAAGCTGTTCTTGATGGACACTCAAGCAATTGTTTTTGGCTGTTAAAGTATCACAGCAGTGTATGATGGGCTGACAAAGATGGTGCTGCAACTGTGTAATAAATAAGAGCTTATTAAAAAAGAATACAATGAGGTTTTCTGGAAGCATCTAACACCTGCCGTGGTTTACTGATGGATCACTTTTATTTGAGTGGGCATAAACAGAGTTTTTTCTGAAAGAACTGCTGCAGGGATTTAGAGAGGGATCATAATGAGAGAGGACATGCTTCTGCCAATCCTTTATTACATTCCTCTGCCAGTGCTCACGTAGCGGGCTAGCTCTTTTAACAAAGCACATCATGTGTGCAATTTATGTCGCCTGCATAGCAGTGGCTTTGATGTTTAAACTGTTGAGGCAACAAGAGAATACACTGAACCAATCCACCATCACTGAGTCACATTCTGCTAACCATATTCTGATGAGTATACCTCTGTCATTGCACCTATCTGTGCAAATACAAATATGCTTAATGAATGACACTCTGCCTGCAACAAAGAAAAAAGGCAAACAATGATAATTGTAGTGCTATGATAATATACGGTACAGTTTATATGCAAACACAAATCATTTGGCATTTAAAAAAAAATATTTGGGAGCTCATCTGACAATTTAATTATAATAATGCAGCCAAATGTATTTGTATGGCTCTCATTTACATTGTAGTGATATCCTGGTGTCCTGTACTGTCTGCCTCTGAAGCTGAAGAGTCATTAATGTGATCCTTCCTCTAATCAGGCTCGGCATGAGTAGATGTGGCAGAAAAAGGAACAGCAAGCTATAGGTAGAAAAGAACATGATGTTGCACTCCTCTGTGGCTTGAAATAACAGAGAGTGCGGGGGGTGGGGGCGGTGTGGCACAACGTGACGACTTTCAAGTGAGCACTTGTTAAGAATAATTGGAGTGAAGTGGACAAAGAAACGTTGTGAAAACCTGGGTGCCTTCTAATGAATCATCTACATGAGAGGCTGCAGCAGAGCGGGCACCGCCTGACAAACAAGTCACTGATGTGAATTTCTACCGGCTTCTAATAATTGAAAGGTGCATGGCTAGTTATTAGCACAAGCTGTTCTTAGACCATATGAGCAACACTTCTCATTATTAACCTGCTGCTTTTGAGTTACTAAAAGTGTTTCGTTGTACGTGAAAGAGATGTAAAAATGGTGAGGTAGCCGGTGAGCTATTTGCTAACAGGTTAGCCAACTTCAAACCAATCACAATATATTTCTTCTCTCTGTATTTTGCATTTCCCTTTGCTTGCTAAGTGTTGCTACAAGTTGCTAACAGTTCTCACTGTTTGTTGAAAACTTGTATTTGTAGCAACAACAGCAACAGCCTGTCAGCCAATAGCCAGTTTTCGTCAGATAGAAGAGGGTAAAATAAAAGTGGATAGCACATCACAACTAATGAGGTTAAAAAGCTTCTTGCATTTTGAACTATTGGGCGCTCCATATTCTTAAAGGTCAACACTGTCAATACACAAAAACTTTAGCCAGATAAGATCTACAATGTTTCAACACAATAAAGACTTAAAGTCCAATTCCTTAAAAAAACAGCTACCTATTTTAACCCTTATTATGGTTTATACAGTAAGTTATACAACTATTGCTTACTCAATAGGTGAAAGCATTTCATGTTTTTGTATAATACATTAATAAGCACACATTGGGTGTTGCCAGGTTGCAGACATCTTTTAGTTATTAATGTAATTCAGTGAGACATTCTGAATAGATATCCTATGCAGCCCTTTTCTAAAGGATATTGTTAGTCATTTAAAATCAATGTTGATAAGGCGTAATTTGAATTAAATACAATATTTGATTTAAATCAGTTTTATTCTGAAAAACCGGAAGTTCACTAACTTAACTTGACACTTTTATTCTGAAAATTCGTCACTTCCGGTTAGCTTTAGCATCTGACGGGATGCTACGGTTTCAAACCATGATTGAAGGTGAAATTACATGTGATGTTCTACACTGAGCACACTGGGATTAACACTCATTTATTGACGCTGAATAATGTGTAGCAGGGAAATTACTTACAATATAGAACAGTTCAGTTATTAGAACTAAAGTTTTCACATCTGGAAACTGTTGGCTTCTATCTCATCTATACATTTTTACTCAACATTAATGCTCCATTAAATAAGTAATCATTTGTAAATTGTTTACAGTATCAAGGGCTCTGTTTACAATAAAGTCACTCCTTAGTTAGTGCACTGCCTCGATCTGTTGCTTGTTTACTTTGGCCCTCACACATCTGCCCCACCACAACAAAGCCCAGTGACAGACTCTGACCTGAGCAAACGTGACGACTGGTGCATATCTCCATCTTTGTGACACAACCATTCATGACACCCCAACTCCATCTTCCAATAAGGAGCAATCAGCCCCTATCTCAGCCCTGGTCGGCTGTCTGTGGAGTCTCATCATTGTGTCAATGGACTGTGCTGCTCCCACATGATTACAGGTGTGA
This sequence comes from Gobionotothen gibberifrons, assembly GCA_943591055.1. NCBI lineage: Eukaryota > Metazoa > Chordata > Actinopteri > Perciformes > Nototheniidae > Gobionotothen > Gobionotothen gibberifrons. The sequence continues at coordinate 369,261 of CALSBZ010001824.1, read as the reverse complement.
CCTTAGCAATCTCTGCCCAAGTATGAGGCAGTTATCGACTTTCCTCATCCAAACCATAATTGCATGATTCAGCAATGTCCTCAAGTGCAAACGCAGCGAGCTGTGTGGCAATGAATATTTCTTGTGGTCTCCTTGGTGCAAGCTTGATGGTCTCCATCAGGGATGGTGTCATCACCGATCAAAAGCTTTTGATTTAACCCAGTATATGTCCAATTTGCCTTTGACTCCTCTTACTTAAAGCAAAACAACATTTGCAAACAAATTGATGCATCTGAGCGTCAAATTATTCTGGTTGAGTTGAAATGATGAGAAACATTGTGAAATGTAATATTTGATATATGCACAAAAGCATAACTTGTGAGGATGTGATGAAATCCTGTGAAATCTATCACATGATCACAGGCCAGTGTTTTCAGAAAACATGTGTTAAAATGCAATCAAGTCAATATCCTTCAAGGGTTTAAGATGTTGTTGACATGTGTGCACATGTTTGTCTTGCAAAGGGGAGTAATTAGTAATGCTATTCAAGAAATTATTAAGTGCTGTGTGCTGCACCCACAACGTAGGCTCAACTTTATTCAACTTTAAAACTCACAAATGTCTCTAACAAGTCTGCACCCCATATGAAGAAAGCCCAAGAAAAATTGAGTTCATGCCTGGTCATTGTGAGCCGCCCTAACACCTCCTCACTCAAAACAAAGCCAAACTTGACATTGCTTAAGGCAGTGCAAAATTGACATAATATTTATGAGTATGAAATATAATTGGGATGGATGTATTCAGACATACAGAGGGTGAAACATCGAGAATAACATCACTGCCAATGTCTGCGCCCCCATTCATGGATGTCAAGTTAGTGGGTATGAGTTTAAGGGCTTTCACGTGCAAATTACTGCACACTTCTACAGAGCTGCAAGAAGTTTTATGAAAGTAACAAAAGATCTGCCAAATGGCACAAGGTCTGTATTATTTACTTATCTCCTACGTGTTGTGTTATATCACGACAGGGCTCTGATGACAGTAAGCTACAACTGTATAAAGAACAACAATGCTGACAGACAAATCTTTCATCCAACACTCACCATTTACATGCAAAGAAAATCAGTCTTGGCTTAGATATTGTTACATTAGAGTCATGCAATCACATGTGACAGCCTTTCTAAAGCACACTATGCTAATATTTTCCTGTGGCATAGGGGAAGAAATGGTAGGAAATGCGGCCAGGGCTGCTGGTGTCTTGGGGTGATCAAAGCATTACACAGACAGGGAGCACTGCTCCCCTGTGGGCCAAATATATTCACCATTACTGGCTGTGCATATGCAATCAGTCCAAGCCAGTGCCACTAAGAGCCTTTCATCAAGCATTTTATGGGACAAATGTCTGTGCACCCAGGCCCAGGCTGACTCTGATGAATTATAAAGAAAGGTTTCTCCTTTTTTGTGTAGTATTCATTTTTGAATTTAATGAGAAAAAGTTGAGATGTGTATGGTGGTTAATTTGGCTTGGAGGTACAGTAATGTGCTGTACATTACAGGGATCCAGTGTAATGATAAAGCAATAAGAGACATTTTCTTCCTATCGCCAACATTAGTGAAAAGTGATTAGCTCGTGCTCCAAAGAAATGCTAGTCACAGGTAATATTTTCTGGATGGTCCTTGAGATTAGGTTAGCCCTTGTTGCCACTGACGACCAGACAAATCACTGCAGATTATCATTTGAGAGTACTAGCAGAGGACAGGTTGGACTATTAAAACAATGACAATTATGATTACCATGTGAAAAGGATGAAACACTGCATCAAAATGGAGCCAATAATACTGACTGCCGACTGATTTCTGAGAAGCAGCTGCAGGTGATATAATGTGTGACTGGTGATGCAATTTCAAATGAATTGAACAACTTGTACAGATTTGTGTTACTCGCCCTTGGCAGGCCCGGAGGGACAGAAGTGGGAGAGGAAGAGTGTGGTACTTGTTGCTATTTGTTGTGAGAGCAGGTTACAGACCAGACTTTTGCAAAAATGGTGGAGATTTCTTAGGAAAAGAAAGTAAAAATTAGTTTTTTGTGTGTAAATAAAGCCAGTGGAGGTTATCTATCATCTGTGAGTGAGTGGTATAGAGTAACCTACGGCAGCATTTTCACACTGAAAAATCACCATTATACAGCATGTGGTATAAGATTTCTCACTGATGGACCAGAGACTGAAAGGGTGAAGTGTGTCCAACTTTGAGCCGTCAATCTTCTAGGATAAGTCTGTGTTAGTAAAAGTCAAAGATGTTCTTATATATTATCAAAGTATAACAGTCCAAATAGGTGCTCCCAATATGCAACATCAATTAAGACATTTCTAAAATAAAATGACCATGGAGGTGTTGGGGTTGTTGATTTGAAGGTGGGAAAAGACAGCATCAAATAATTACAAGCAAGTTGTGGACTACACTTCGAGACCTTGGCCTTTATGTTCCTGCCTACTCATCATCAAAATGCCCTCAGCCCTGAGTGTGTGCTATTATTTGCACGGCCCATTTTGTGTTGTAGAGTCCCTGGTGCTGCAGTGCTGCACAATGCCAAAGACAATTTGAGGGGAAGAAGAAAGGCGAGTAAACAAACACAGGCATTCTTCACCTGCCTTACTCTTTTTCTGCACAGCCAGTGCAAGCAAAGTGACCGCTTCAGAAGTGTGTCGTATTTAAGGAACTTCACCCCTTTTTTTGTATTCATTCATAATTTTTAAATACCCATTAGCATAGCAGCAATTGAGGGCATTTTAGACATTCTATTTCAGGATAGTACAGTAATTGCAGACACAACATGCCAGATAAAGAGCATCACAGAGTGCTGGCTTTCACTACAGTGAGCATCCGAAATATTCAGGTTGGGAGCACAGCAACCCAGATGTGTTGTTGTTTGGAACACACACACACACACACACACACGCACACACGCACACACACACACACACACACACACACACACACACACACACACACACACA